>OU898285.1:35060390-35377890 GCA_918026665.1 Diabrotica balteata
ATGTTTATTGGATGGTACTTCTCTGCTCAACCGAACTACAACATTACTAGCAGCTTCCAAATTTACCTTATTCGGTAATTTTGTGTAACCATCTTTTCCAGCCAAAATTTCAAAATTATATGAAAATCCTGAGATTCCTGAGAGAACCCACATCTTGTATCCCCATTTATGAGGCTTTTTGGGATTGTATGTCTTCATGCTCGAACGTCCTTTGAACGATATAACTTGTTCGTCACAAGATAAGTGTTCTTCTAAAGGTATTTGCAAACACGATCTTTTTATTTGTTCAATCAGAGGCGCTATTTTGTCAAGACTGCGCGTATTTTCTAAATTAATACTAAAATGAAGAAACCTTTTGATTGTTTCAAAACGATTGATAGGCATTACATCTGCAACTTGTGAAATTCTTGTTGTCGGAGCCCAATAGCGTCTTATAGTAGGTTGTCTTATTAGAGACATCCACAGCAATATCCCCATAAAATTTTCAATTTCTACAGGACATGTGGTAATTGGCTTTTGTGGATTTGTTTGAGCGCTGTATATACAAGTTTGTCGAACTACCTCAATTATAAAATCTGGTTTCAAAAAAAAACTAAACAATTTGTAAGGAGAGTTGAGCTGCAATATATTGATTGGAAGTAATTCACTACCTGCAAAATGCAGTTCATCTATATTTCGCACAGTTTTTGAAGGATGCCATGTCATTTGACTTTTTTTGCTAGATTTTTGTTTAGTAGGTAGTTCAGTATCCGAATCATCGGTTGATAAATTATCATCTTTATTATCAGAGTCTTCTTGACTGTCAATGATTACTCTGGGCCGGGTGGTTTGTGCAGCTAACGGCTCAACATTATCTTCACCAGATAGTTCCGAATCTTCACTTTCAGATAGAATCTGTCGTAACTTATAGGGCTGAATAGTTTTTGCTTTATTGTTGTAAAACGATGTTGGTGGAATACTTTCAAATTCATCCATTTTTTTTTCTGAAAAAAAAAGTTTACTTCAGGTTTATTCAAATTAATTTATTTAAACCAATAATGCATTAAATAAGTACCAACTTGATAAAAATATAAATATAAATATAAAATATTAAATTTTTTCAGTTTCAAAATTTACTTTTAGCACACAATGTTCCGTACGGGAACAGTAACAATTTGGGGCAAATTCTAACAACAACAAAGTAAATTTATTATTTCAATATAACAGTAGATCCTTACAACACTTATAAACGCGTATATAATTTTTATTTATCAAACTTACCTTATTTTTAGCTGATATTTGAAAATAAAATACACGTGCTAAACAAACAACTTACTCGAAGGTCACTTCAAACAAAACTGCTATTTATTGAAATAACCGGTGGGTATATCAGCAACACACAATACACATCTAAGAATGAACGTTCCCAAAAGGGAATAAGATGTGTACGCGCTTAAAATTGTCGATAGCAAATACTCATGGAAATTTTATATATTGAGTTCCCGTTTGGGTCCATTATGCAATAGAGGGTTAAGAGTACATCCACTCAAACAAAACAAATATTTAAAATTAACAAAGTGAACTACCTATTATATAGATTCTATTTCTGGTTTCTGAACCATCGTTCTGCCAATTTCTTTTCATTTATAATAAAAATAGTATATTTATTTTTATTACAGTTCTAGTACCTAATAAAGTAATAAAATATAATTTCAAAGAAACCCGGCACGCCTCTTTGCATTTATTTACAAATGTTTACATTTCAAATGTACTTTGTTTACATTTCACCGAAATCCAACCCAAATGTCTGATGAACACAATTTCGTAAAAATGAGCGTTTGCGTAAAAATTTTTGTTATTTTCGGATTAAATTTCACAATAAATTTTGCGTCAATTTGTACATCTATTAACTGAAATGATTTTAGTAGTACTAACAGTAGATGCTTTTTATTGGAATAATAATTAGACCAATTTACTTTCATACTTCTACTTGCACAGTAAAATATTCGTTGTCGCAATAATCCCAAACAGCCGTATATTCGTGGAGTAACCTATACCTTAGTTCAAAAGTGTACACAAAAAAAATTACAGCTCTTTGAAGTTACAAAATAACAATTGTTTTTTTTGCATTATCTCCTAAACTGCTTCACATTTTGTAATTAAAATGGACACGTTACTTTCTTGATCTAAAATCATATTTTATACAAAAGAAACAACAAACTCTAAGCACAGAAATTTTTTAAGGAGGGTTTGCAGCCCTAAATCCCCCCAAAGTTTTGAGTACGTTCTAATCAAATGAATTTTGTGGCATCAGTAGTTTAACAAATTATTTTTAAAACTGTTTTGCCTCTTATTACTTTTTCGAAAAAATAGTTTTTCCTTAGTTGGCCATAACATTACAATTAGTTTCTACGAATATAATAATTACAAACAGTTCCATCAATAATAGTCAATAATTTGAAGCTATAATTTATCGTGTGAATAACATTAATATTAAAAATTTTGATACTACAATCTCCTACACATTTCAGGAAATGGCAGATATGCATTTAACTTTGGATAAGTTGGATCAGATTAAATTATGATTTTAATAAACTATCGGGAATATTGAAGGTGAATGTCAAGGAAATAGTGCAGCAGCCGCAAGGCGTTTTGCAGTAAAATACCCCAATCGAAATACACCCAATAGACGATTATTTCTGACCATTGTTCGACGTTTACGGGAAACGGGTACATTCCAAACGCAAGGTGCTGGCAATAGTGGTCATCCAATAATGGATGCAACTGATGAAGATATTTTATAAACCATTGAAGAAGTCCCTGGAACAAGTACAAGGGTAACAGCTGATCAACTAAATGTTTCTGACGTAACGGTTTGGAGGCATTTGAAGAATGAGCTGCTTAAACCTTATCACTTAAAAACGGGTCAAGAGTTATTGGTTGAAGATTATCCTAAAAGGATTGGATTTTGCGATTAATTGTTAATGCAAAACACTCGAAATGTTAATTTTATTAGAAATATCTTGTTTACTGACCGGGCTACCTTAAGTAGAAATGGAATAACAAACCGTCATAATGAGCACATTTCGGCCGACGAAAATCCTCACGCCAAAAAACGACTCATCGCCAAAGGACTTTCAAAGTTAATATTTGGATAGAAATTGTGGATACGAATCTAATAGACCCAGTATTTCTTCCCAACAATTTAAATGGTGATAATTATTTGCATTTCTTGGGAAACGATTAACAGTTTTTGAAAGAAGTGAATATTCCAATAAGGCAAAATATGTGGTTTCTACAAAATGCCGCTCCATCGCATTACAGTAATAAAGTCCGGGAATACTTTTGCAGGCAGTATCCTGGTCGGTGAATTGGAAAGGGTCGTAAGGTACCTATTTCTTGGCCACTTAGAAGTCCAGGTCTTAACCTATGGACTTTTGCTTTTGGGGGTTTATGAAAGAAAAAGTGTATTTCAAATCAATTTTGTCAGAAAAATATGATTTTTCAGCGCATTCTGTTTTCCTTATTAAAACGATACCGAATGTGTATTGAAGAAAATGGGGGTCATTTTGACTATTTATTATAATTGAGTTATAAGTTAAATATCACGTGAAAATTATACTACAAAAGTTTTATTTTATTCATTCAAGAACACTTTCATTTTTAAATAAATACATTCATATCTAACCATTAACAATAAAATTTCTAGAACTCAACCTCCCACATGTGTTGCTATTTTCTGGGTACCAAATGTTTCAGAAACATAAAGGGCCTTATACTAAAACCTTTTTTCACTACATTACTGCACACATGTATAGTTGGTTGCCTACCTACAACCACATATTTTTTCTTTCCACATCTCATCTTATATACATAAATTTTAAAACAACAACATTGATGGTTGATACTGTTATATTAATTTATTTTATTTTCACAATTTTAAATAACGTTGGCTTTTGTCTTAAGTAGAAACATACAGTTATGTTGACTGCTCTGTTACAACTTCCGTCATAACCTAACAACATTGTCATTAAATGTCATTGCCATTCAGTTGCTCCCATACAGTCCTCGTAGACACACCGTCTCAGGACTAGCAACTTCAACGTGGAGTCATATGTCGCCATATTACCTAATCTAACGGTAACTTTAACATCTTAAATCATTGTAAGAAATTTTGTAAACTAAATGTAATTAATTATTTGTTAACGGGTTTTTACCCATGTAGGTATTTCGTGGCTACATTCATGTACTCCTAGTAAGTATTAACAACACTTTGTATTAACCTTAGTCAAAATTTTAAACCTATGTTCTATTTAATTAAGTGGTTACATATTTTCTAGGACACTGATGATGGAATATGGATTCTGAAAACGTTTTGTCTGTCTAACTTAGCCCGTTTGGGTTCTTAAATATATACCTTTTACTAAGGATTTTTAATAATTTTTTTTATTTATTATAATATCATACTTATAGACATTGTAGACATTTAATTTAATTTAATCACTCATTTAAGCCATTTATTTAGTTGCACGTATTTTTTTAAAGGTTAATGAAAAGGGCTGTAACTCAATAAAAACTGTTTTTTGAAAAAAGTGATAACAGACAAGAAAATTTTAAAAATAATGTGTTAAACTAATGATGCCACAAAATTCATTTGATTTAAAAGTACTCAAAAGTTTGGGGGGATTTAGGGCTGCATACCCCCTTAACATTTTTCTGTTTGCTTAGATTTTGTTGTTTATTTTTTATGAAAAATGCTTTCAGAACAAGAAAGGAACGTGTCCATTTTTATTACAAAAGGTCAAGTAGTTTAGGAGATAATGCAAAAAAAACATTTTGATTTTGTAACTTTAAAGGGCTGTAACTTTTTTGTTAACATTTTTGTACTAAAGGAAGTTGGATTCAATCAATTTATTTTTGTCCCCGGAATGTGTGATTTAATTTATGACATACCTCTTTGAAACACCCTGTATATTAGTTGATATGTATATAAAACACCTTGCTTCTTTAATTCAAGGTTCCCTCCCCTTGTCCTGGAAATTGGCTTCAGTTACTCCTGTATTCAAGAAAGGTAATAAACTTGATTGCAATAATTATCGTCCAATCAGCCTGGTTCCTATTGTCAGCAAGGTCATGGAATCGATTATTTCGGAAGCTATATCCGAGTTCCTTCTTCAAGAAAATGTCATCCCTCACCAACAGCATGGATTTATCAAAGGTCGTTCAACGATCGCAAACTTACTTCATTGTGTAAATGATTGGTCATTATCTTTAAACAATCGGAATCCTGTCGATGTAGTTTACTTAGACTTCTCCAAAGCTTTCGATCGTGTTCCAAAACTTCGATTACTAGCTAAATTGGATCACTATGGTATCCGCGGAAAATTAAACATTTGGATACAAGATTTTCTATCCGACAGATACTTTAGGGTTCGTGTTGGGGAAGACCACTCATTAGATAAGCCAGTCAAGAGTGGAGTTCCACAAGGATCAGTACTTGGACCGCTACTTTTTTGTGTCTACACTAGTGATCTTCCGCTCATTGTATCCAGTAAGGTTTGCATTTACGCTGATGACACTAAGTTATATGTGAATCCAACTATTAACCAACATATTCTTCAACAAGATCTTGACGCAATATTTAAATGGTCCTCAGAATGGTTACTTCCGCTTAACATTGAAAAATGCGTTGTTTTACATATCGGCAAAAATAACCCATCACTGCCGTACTTTATTAATGGACATCCTTTAAACTCTGTAACCTCACACAACGATCTCGGACTGATAATTAATAGTGACTTAAATTGGTCTGATCACATAGTGTCGGTGTGTAAACGTGCTAACTCGAAACTGTTTTTGATCCGTAAGTGTTTTTCACGAATATCTCTAACCTCTGTTAGTAAACTTTACTCAATATAAGTTAGACCTATTCTTGAGTTTGCCGGACCAGTATGGAATCCAGATCTTAGTCGCGATAAAATCCTACTTGAAAACGTTCAGCGTAAAGCCACAAGACTGGCATTAGGCCGTGTAAGACCTAACTATGAAGATAGACTATTCATGGCTCATCTTACGACATTCGAGCAGCGACGTCTTCGAGGTGACCTAATTATGTCCTTCCGTATTTTAAAACATAATTTTGGGAACCTAAACACCGTATTTACTTTGAATGAAGACGATAGATTAAGAGGCCATCGATACAAATTAAAGAGGGAACAAACTACTGCAAGGTCCAGGGCGAACTTCTTGCCAAACATAATCTTTAATATCTGGAACAATCTGGATCAAGACACCATATCGGCAGCTAGTGTTAACATCTTTAAAAATAAACTTAATAGTACTTTATTTTTTTTATAGGATAGGATATTTTTTCTCGGACAGCATTATTTATTTATTTATTGTGTCACAATTCAATTTTCGTTAATTGTTTAACTACTTAACTTTATCATTAGTATTAGTTTTATGAGGATCTATTTTATTTTTGTTTATTTTTGCTTTTTGGGCATAATAGGAGCTTGCTCCTCTGCCCTTATTTATTATATAATAATAATAATAATAACAATATTGCTAGCAAAGCATTCAAAATGTAGTTATACATTTTAAACATTTAAAATTTCATGTAAATTTAAGATAAGTTATATCTTAAATTCATATAAAAAGGTGAATCACTTCAATCGATCAAGCCCATCTCTGTTCTATAACTTTGTATTACTTATTAAAAATGTGAGTTCAGTTCAACTCCACGAACGTTCTCTATTCTTTTCTCCCTGAGGCAAGTCGTTTTTTCTTTAGTGTAAGCTCTTGAATGCCGCACGTCCAAAGAAACTTGCTATCGATGCAAACAACTTATTTTCAATACATACTTGATTGCACTAGAAGGCTATCTGCTCTTTTATGGGTCTATACATGATTTAACATTCAATAGCGCACAAACATTTCATCCAAATTTATTTTAAAATTCTAAAACATAATTCCATATCTGGTTTTGAATTTTATTTTTAAAACTTTTGGAAAGCTTTTCTTTTATTTTTTTTTTATTTTATTGATAACAGCATCAACCACTTTGGGTTATTAGTTGTACTATAGTGGATACATGGATACTTGAATCTAAATAGTATTTTTAATTAATTATTAGGTTCACCATTAGATAAGCATGTCATATTTTACAATTTGTAAATAGGGTTTACAAAACTATAATAGCTAATTTGTTTAAAACATTAATATCTTTTAATTAATTTTGTAAATTAACAATGTGCTCCTAAGACTGCTTTTATATTGTTAGGTAGTGAGTGTTTTTATCTTTCACTGATATATTTAGGACACTATATTAAGATATGTGCTACATTATTGTCGTAGTTACATAAGTCACAAACAGGGCGATTTGATTTGGAAATTAGGTAGATGTAAGTAGTCTGCTATGATCAATAGTTAAACGGGTTAGGTTAACAAGTAGCTAGCGATTTAAATTTATCTCGCATCAAGATTCAGTTGATATGGCTTTACGATGTGTAGAGTTGATTGTGAACGATTCCATTCGTTTTTCTATTTATTTGTCACTTTTTCTTCTGGAACGATTTCTAGTCGGAAATTCACTAACCAAGTTCACTAAAACTCAAGAGGTACTATGTATTGCTTTCCTAGTATGAAAATCTGCTTGTTAGTTTGCTTGAAGTCAAATGTGTGATGGAACCTGTATAACGCATACTTGCTGCCTCACGTTGTTAAGGCAATGTAATTGTTCTTTTATTAAAATACATATTGGATTACTTGTATATAACTGTTCGATCGTATATAATGCACTAACAAAGTCGCTAATTATAACAGAATTTCGAATTTCTTGGTTACATATATAAATGAGGGCTTGCAGAATTGAGTATAGTCCTTCAGAGTAAATTAAAGTATATTAAGATATATAAGAAATATATACAGGTGAGTTATGAGGAACTTTACATACTTCTACCATATGTAGAGTCCCTCAGGGAGCATATCATGTGGCCACTAAAAAATGTCAATTCCTCTTCTTTATTAATTAACAGGGTGATTTGTGTAATTGACCATTTATTTCACTTTACTGTACTGTTTATACGGCTCATTTGATTTTTTTAATTTTTGCATGATACAGTACACTACTATCAAGCATTCGACTGATATTAGCTAAACTAAAAAATTCCAGGACTGGCTTTGGAAAAATTAATTTAGGGATTCGTATTAAATAATACACCCTGTATATATAAATTTTTAAAATGCAATAAGTGATTTTCAAACTACATAAATAGCCAATGAAAACGACATATGCGACAATGTTGTCGCACTTTTATTAAATTTTTAGTGAACGATGAAATCTTACCAAAAATAAAACAACCATAATGAAGTATCAAATTATAAGGTAATTAATTTAAACAAATGTTATAAATTTCAAACATTTTAATTAAAATGAGTTCCTACAACATAATCTAATACGTAGAAAATGAACATCTTTACTGTCACTTTGTATTATCTCTACGATAGAATCAATTGTAGCTGGTAACTTAAATAATTTTTGACCTAATATTGCATATTACCTTTAAAGAAAGTCATATGTAGATTTTTATTATGTTTTGTATTTACATTGTCAAGTCCATTATTAGTTCTAAATTTGTCACGATTGAATGAATAAAAATATAAACCTATATAAAATATAATATAAACGGTACATAACGGTGCAGTTAAAAGTTTATGTCCAATAAAATAACAGTTACAGCTAGTTATTCGAGAAATACTGACAATACAACAGATTTTTCTACGTTGAGATAAAAATACTTTATTGAGTTTACAAGGAGTGCTCAAAATACTATACCATAACGCGAACGAGACTTCATCTGGGCATAATACAAGATGGTCAGTTTTCATCTTATCCAAATAGAAATTTGGCATTAAGAATGGAAATTAAGAAGGAAAGTATATATATATAAGTTATCGACCTATAAATTACGAACTAAGCTTTAATAAGGTAATGACCCAAGTCCAGTGAACTGAAGAACGCTGATTAAGACAACATACGACAACGAACATTATACATTGCATTTTCATTATTAAATTGATTTCAGTATTAAAATCATATTGTTAGTTAGTCTAGATTCTGCTTTTATTGTATTAAAACGTAGTGTACTATTTTTGTGTTAAATAAATATTTTTTAAAAATATAGTTTTGGAACACTCTAATATATTTGGCGCAGTCAGATTGGATGGTCAAACGGGCGTTAATGAATATAACTCTCGGTTCGTTTCTACGATTTTTTGACCATTTGAACCATATTCGCGAAGTGAATTCCAGTTGGGCGAATTGAGTAACCTGACGAGAAGATTCGTACTTCTATACCGGAGAGACTTTCAAGTGAATATTGTGAGTGTCTCTAGATCCAGTTCCAAAGCCAGGCATTCCATGGACAAGATCGCTACATTACTGTAAGTGAATTAATGTCATATAGAGAGCCTAATTTAACACTAGATTCTGATTATTCAGAGAGTAGTAACTCAGATACAGATTCTGACTCAATTTTAACTGATTTAAATTTTAATATTAATACTAAATTAATTCCAAAAATATTAAAACTAAATAATAAATTTAACATGGCAGTTCCACAATTAAAGAAAGAATACTTAGATATGATTCCAGATTTTGATGGAAATCATACATTACTTCCTAGATTTTTAGAAATTTGCGAAAAAATTGTAAATAAATTTTATAATGCTGCGGATGTAAATGATTTTCAAAATGAATATCTTATGTCAAGCATAATAGCAAAAATAAAAGGCGAAGCCGCAATTAATATTTCTTCTTGTATTCTTAGAACTTGGCAGGATTTAAAAGATGCTTTAATAAATTCGTATTCAGATAAAAGAGATATTTATACTTTAAGCATAGATATTTCAGATTTAAAACAAGGCAATGAATCCCCTTTCGATTTTTATAACCGAATTCAACACCTATTAAATCTTCAAATATCTGTTTTGTCTACAAAAACCGAACATATGGTTGAGATTAATATTCTCGGTAGCTTTTTCCGAAATTTAGCATTAAGAGTACTGTTGCGTGGGTTAAAAGAACCTCTTGGAACCTTAATGCGTACAAAGAATCCTCCAGATTTAAATTCTGCATTAGGCATTCTGACAAACGATTTTCAAATATATCTTGAACAAAATAATTCTTCTCACGGTAAATATCCTAAACATTATCAAAATAATAATTATTCACCTAGGCCAAAATCCAATTTCCGACAAAACCAACAAATTATACATCAACCCCAAATTCAATACACACAAAGGAATCAATTTTCAACACAGAAAAACACTATACATCCTCAGAATTCTCAATATATGAGACAATCTTCTTTCCAAAATAATCCCAGTACAAGCAAAAATTCAAATTTTAATGGAAATAATGATGCTTTCAAGCCAAATCCGAATAGAAAATTCCCAAACCCTACTCCAATGAGTACGACAACTAATAATACATACAGACCAACGCAAAACTTCCAAAATAGGACCCATTTCCGTAACCCCAATAATTTCGCAAGCCAAAATAAAAATATTATCGCGGAAGAACTTTATAATATAGATAATATAGATTGTCCTGAAAGTTCATCCCAAGACCATTTTTTAGAGGAGCTAGCCTCGGAATAAAACCACAGCATGTAGAATTATTAAACTTAACTAACAAAGAATGCGAATTGCCGTACATAATTTTCCCTGAACAAAATTTAAAAGTTCTAATAGATACCGGGAGCACTAAATCTTTTATTACACCAAAATAGGTGAAAAATATTTTAAAAATTCAATATTTAAAAAACCATTTCAAATTTCTACTGCTCTTGGAACTACCAAGGAAAATTTCTGTACCGTAATTCCTTCTTCGTCTATATTTAGGCATAAAAAGCCGATAAAATTAAATTATCACATATTTAAGTTTCACGATTATTTCGATTGCTTATTGGGAGTAGATAATTTAAAATTATTACAAGCAAATATTGATTTAGTAAATAATTTACTAAAAACACCTACTTGCTCAATTAAAATTAACTATTATAGACCGGCCGCTGGCAGCACGAATTGTATAGTAGTGTCTCCACGTTCCGAACAAGTAATTAAGTTAAAAATAAAAAATATAGAAAATGGTGACGTAATTGTACCTTATACAAAATTAGGAAAATTAGAAATTCCCCAATGTATTACTAGAGTTATTAATAATGAAGCCTTATGCACTATTACGAACTCATCAGAGTCCCATTTTAAAGTTGATTTAACTTCGCCAATAGAAGTAGAAAAGTTCGATGAATACGAACAAATAAATCATCCCAATCTTAATTCTATATATACCAAAAAATTCAAATTTGATATTTCTAAAATCCGTACTGATCATATGAATACCGAAGAGCGGAATTCTATTTTAAAACTAATAAGAGAATATTCGGACATTTTTCATATTGAGGGTAACCAATTGTCTTTCACTAATCAAATCAAACATAATATAAAAACTTCTAACGAGATTCCAATTTATTCTAAATCGTATAGATATCCGGAAATATATCGTAAAGAAGTCCAAAACCAAATTCAAGGCATGTTAGACCAAAACATCATTAGACCGTCTAATTCTCCATGGTCCTCACCAATTTGGGTGGTTCCCAAAAAACTCGATGCCTCTAATAAACCAAAATTTCGCGTTGTAGTTGACTACCGACGTTTAAATGCTATCACTTTAGGAGATAGATATCCACTCCCAAACATTACTGATCTCTTGGACAAATTAGGGCGTTGTCAGTACTTTACCACGCTAGACTTAGCATCCGGGTTTCACCAGATAGAAATGGCAGAAGAAGACATCCCAAAAACCGCTTTTAACACCGAAAACGGTCATTATGAATTCTTAAGAATGCCATTTGGACTTAGAAATGCCCCAGCTACATTCCAAAGAGTAATGGATAACATATTGAGAGGAATACAAAACGAAAAATGCCTTGTCTACCTAGATGACATCATAATATTTAGTACTAGCCTCCAAGAACATCTCATAAATTTAAGAGAAGTATTCCAGAGACTACGTGAATCCAACTTTAAGATACAGTTGGACAAATCCGAATTTTTAAAAAAAGAAGTGGCCTACTTAGGTCATATTGTCACTCCAGACGGAGTAAAGCCAAATCCAGACAAAATAAAGGCTATAAAACAATTCCCAATACCTGCTACAACTAAACAATTAAAAGGATTCCTAGGACTATTGGGATATTATCGGAAATTTATTAAAGATTTTTCAAAAATCACGAAACCCTTAACAGTGCGACTAAAGAAGAATAACGAAATAAATATTAAAGACGCAGATTATGTTGAATGCTTTAATATTTGTAAAGAACTTCTTACAAATGAACCTATACTACAATATCCTGACTTTACGAAACCATTTAATCTAACAACAGATGCGAGTAACTTTGCAATAGGTGCAGTTTTAAGTCAAGGAAAAATAGAATCTGATCTCCCAATTGCTTATGCGAGTAGAACATTGAACGATTCAGAAATAAACTACTCTACGATAGAAAAGGAACTCCTCGCTATAGTTTGGGCTGTCAAATATTTCCGCCCATACATTTTTGGTCGTCGCGTGACTCTAGTGACAGATCACAAGCCTCTTCAATGGCTATTTTCATTAAAAGATCCTAGCTCAAAATTAGTTCGCTGGAGATTAAAGCTCGAAGAGTATGACTATGAAATTGTTTATAAAAAAGGTGCTTTAAACACAAATAGTGATTGTCTATCAAGAATACGATTAAATGCAAATGAAACTCATGACATCGAACCCGAAACACCTCCAAATTTCTTCGACTATATAGAAAATTTTGATGAAACATTATTAGGAACCCCAAATAATTTAGACTCAGAGTCTTTGATTGTTGAACCCGATGAAATAATAAATGACCAAGATGTCAATGATGAAGATGCCCAAGATAGCGATGGTGTTACAATGCACACAAACAGAGAAAATCCGATTACAGGTATACCTATATCAGAAAGCTCGGTTAACACTGGAATGAATCAAATTATTATTTCTCAAGTTAATTACGAACCAGCAGCACCATCTATAATAAAACTTTTTGATAAAAAACAAAGAATTCTTGTACAATTCTCAAAAAATGACACTGAACGCGACATAGTTAGATTTGTCAAAGAATATATAGCACCTAAAGTTAAATATCATTAGTACTTCGAAGATCCTATATATGAAATATTTAGTAACGTTATCCAAAAATACTTTAAATCTTCGCAATTATCTCTTATTAAATGCACCAAGAAGCTAATCGATATACCTCCAAATGAAATTGAGGAAATAATAAAAAACTATCACGAAGGAAAAGAAAACCACAGAGGATTAGATGAAACAGAAAGCAGAATAAAGGCCTTATATTATTGGCCAAATCAAAGAGCATCTATCCAAACCTTCATAAATGACTGTGAAATTTGTCAGTTAACAAAGTACGACAGGAAACCTGTCAAACCTATGTTTAATATAACACCTACTGCAACTAAACCCTTCCAAATTGTACACTTAGATTCGATTACGTTGGAAAATACAAAATTTTTAACTATAATAGATTCTTTTTCTAAATATGGCCAACTATACAAAATAAATTCAGCTCAAGGCATTGAAGTAGCGAACGCATTAATTCGATATTTTACTCATCACTGCATACCAGAACAAATAATTTCTGATAATGGAACCGAATTAAAAAACTCAGTCGTCAAAGAACTGCTAGAATTACATAAGGTAAAAGTACATTTTATAAGCTCTCAACATCCAGAGTCTAATGGAATTGCTGAGAGATTTCATTCTACGATCATCGAACACGTTAGACTACTAAATAATCAAAAAGAATATAAAAATGACCATATTGAACATAAAATAAATTACGCCTTACTAGCCTACAATAATAGCATCCATTCAGTAACAAAAATGAAACCATACGAGCTGATTACGGGACATATAGATAATAATTCTCCTTTTAATATCGATATCGAGCAACAAGTTTTAAATAATTATATTTCCAACCATAAAGAAAAGATGAAAATACTTTATTCTAATATTAATAAAACCTTACAAAACGTAAAAGAAAAAGTAATCTCAAAAGCTAACGAAAAACGAGAAGAATTGCCCAAAACAATCCCCAATAAAATATTTGTGCGTAACAGACAATTTCAAGGTAAAACAAAAAATAAATACAATGCTGAAGAAATAAGAAAAATTAATAAAGAAAGAAAAACCGCGAAAATAGTTACTAGACATAAAAATACTGCTGAAAATATCCACTTTTCTAATGTCAAACGACCTAAAAGAAAACCTTACAAATTTTCAGGTTCCTCGCAATCGGATGCGCAGCAATCCAAATAAAAGATGTTACCCATAATCTAGGTATACTACCAATCAAATTGGGACCTGCCAAACTTCAAAAATCTAGCCACACATTTGTCCATTACTACAATTTAAATCCGCTTTTAGAAGAATATGATAGCTTAAATATACAATATGATCATCTCAAAAATAATCTTTCTAATTGTAAATTTTTCAATAACGAAACAAAAAATTATGTGAATCTAGCACAGTATGTCAAAATAACATTGAAGAAAGTTTTGAAAATCTAAACATACATACAAAATTGCAAAGAAATAAAAGAGGTATAATCAATGGGTTCGGTTCAATTATTAAAGCTGTAACAGGAAATTTAGATGCCGAAGATGGCGAAAAAATTAACTCAATACTCGAACACTTAAAGACGAATGAAGCAAACTTGCAAAGCCAAATCAATAACCAGTATTCGCTAAGTCATGAAATTATCAATAATTTTAATGAAACAATTCAAAATATACAAGAAAACGAAATTAATTTAAAATCAAAAATTTTGGCAATAAAAAATATAGTAGACTTCCAAACAAATTTTGAAAACGTCAACTATTTGAAAGACATGTTTAACGAAATTATAATAACATACAACCTAATACTCAATACAATGGAAAATGTCCAGAATTCTATTACATTTTGCAAACTAAAAACACTACATCCTAGCATTATTAAATCTAGTGAATTATATAACGAACTCCAAAAAATTTCATCACATTATAAAACACAACTGCCCTTTGAAGTAAAATATGAAAACATTTTAGATTTCGAAGCTATTTTACAAATAACATGTAAAATAGAAAAGAACCAAATACAATATTTTCTATCAATTCCTATTAATTATGAATCTAATTTCGACCTTTATAAATTATTACCAATCCCAACAAAAAGTAAGTCAGAATTTGTTATCATGTTACCAAACTCAAGATATTATTAAAAAATGAAAAAATAACAATTCCTCTAAATGACATGTGTACTTATGGTAAGATCTTTCAATGTCCTGGTTATCTCCAAATCAACCACGAGCACTCATGTGAAGATGAAATTCTATTTCATGGCATCTCCACGGACTGCCAATACTTAAAAGCAAAAATTCCATTTAACCATATCGAAATTATTCCAGAAATTAACCAATATTTAGCTGTGTTTCCTAAAGAAGAAAAAATACTCATTAAATGTGCAGATGAGGCGCAGATAAAAATCTTAAACGGAATTTATCTAATAGAGAACACACCATGTAAAATTATATTCCAAAACAAAGAGTTAACCTTTCAAGATGTCACATCAGGACAGCCAATGATGATAAACGCACCAAAATTAAATTTCGACATTCTTAAAATAGCACCAATGGAAATAACGCTAAATTCATTAAAACTTAAAGATATTCCAAATCATGAATTAAGACCCATATTCCAAACTACGCCTGTGTATCACATTCCAAGTATTTGGACAACTCTATTGTATATTGGAATAATTGTAACAATTATTGTCCTATTCAAAAAGAAAATAGTAAAAACGAAGAAAGACAATCCTACAAAGAAGGAAGAAGAAGGGCAAACAATCGAACTTCCACGACAGGCTTCGTTCTAGGAGAGGAGGAGTTATCGACCTATAAATTACGAACTAAGCTTTAATAAGGTAATGACCCAAGTCCAGTGAACTGAAGAACGCTGATTAAGACAACATACGACAACGAACATTATACATTGCATTTTCATTATTAAATTGATTTCAGTATTAAAAATCATATTGTTAGTTAGTCTAGATTCTGCTTTTATTGTATTAAAACGTAGTGTACTATTTTTGTGTTAAATAAATATTTTTTAAAAATATAGTTTTGGAACACTCTAATATATTTTATATATATATATATATTATATATATATATATATATATATATATATATATCCGGTTTTTTTAGGCCTTACGCCCGTCCGGTAGGGATCTATGGAGGAGTATCACCGAGCCGCAAGCCCTTATCTCTTGCCTTACTGCTCCACCATAGGCCGATCAGATCCCCGCATATCCTAGTCTAAACCGCAGATTCATCTAGAATTTTAAACTGCTGCGTTAGACTTTTTGTTTTCTATACACCGAGCTGGGGCTCGACCCACATCCACTAAACCATTCGACAGTGAAGCGAATGAGAGGCAGCCGCACAGCCCGCTGAGCTATCTGACCGACATATATATATATATATATATATATATATATATATTATATATATATTTATATATATATATATATATATATTTATATATATATATTATATATATATTTATATATATATTATATATATATATATATATATATATTTATATATATATATATTTATATATATATATATATATATATATATATATATATATATATATATATAAAGCGTGTGGTAAAAGTATTTAAAGTACCCGCCTATATACTGCAATGATGGTTCTCCAGTTTTGGATATAAGCTTTCTAAGTGTGAAAAGCTCCAAGACCGATCCGAAGTGCGGCATTGTGGATTGCTTCTAACGGTTTTAGGGTACTCTTGGTTCTTCTTCTTATGGCGTCCTAAATGGGAATTGTAGTTTTGAAAACTGCTGAGCAAAAGATTTCTGCGGATGAGCGGTCGAATTATCTCCTCAGATATTTCAGCTACGAGTTCTGGAGTCTTCCTACTGATCTTTTGCCCTGTACTTTTTCTTCCAGTATAACTTGAAGTAATTCATATCTTTCGCCTCTCAACACATGACCCAATTGTTACATTTTCCTGTCTTTGATTTCACAGCTTTCTGCATAATTTTATATAGATTTTTTATGTTTTCTAGGAGGTTCTTCGGAATGACTTAAGTAGTAGAAAGAATAATAGGTATCGTCTGGGTACTTTGCATTCTCCATTGTCTCTTTATTTGTATTTCCAGATCTCTGTACTTTTGGATCTTTTCGTTGTACTTAACATGCACATTACTGTTGTTAGGTGTCACCACATCGATTAGAGTTGTTTATCTTGTTAGTTTATTAACTAGCACGAGATCTGGTCTATTATGTACTACAGTTTGGTCTGTGAGCACAAATCCAGTGGGATCCCAGTATAGCTTGTAGTTGTCATTCTCGAGCATACTCTCAGGAATGTATTGATAATATGGGAGATGGTTTGTTTGTAGAAATCCCAGTTTAAAAACTATCTCTTGATGGAGGATTTTCACTACTGAGTCATGCCTTTCCTTATATTCAGTTGCAGCAAATGCCTGGCAGCCCCCGGTAAGGTGTTGGATAGTTTCTTGGGCTTGACATCCATATCGGCATTTCTCGTTTTGGACCCGAGAGTCTTTGACGATATATTTCGGGTAAATTTGGTTGGTATAACCTGATCCTGAATGGCAAGTAATAAACCTTCTGTTTCAGGGAAGATCTTTCCTGATGCCAGCCAATAGTTCGACGCGATATTGTCGGCATAATCTTGATTGACTTCATTCAGATGTCGCCCGTGCAGAGGTTTACACACCCAGATGCGCATTTTTTCGTTCTTAGTTAATTCGATTTTCATTTGTTTATGGTCAATTTTCCGCGCTTGCTTTACTACTAGATATTTATACATGTCATTTTCGTCCATAGCCTTTATGTTTTGGCCATTTTTCATATTGAATCCCTCGGGCTGAACCTTTCCCTTTACTATATTTATTCTACGACATTTGTCTAACAAAAAGTACATTATTCAGATTTAGCCATACGGCTTACACTCTCGCTAAGGGGAAAATTCAGTCATTCCAGATACCTGCGGTATCAAAAAGATTAAGCTCTGATGGGACTCTTTCCATGTTATCGAGTCCTAGGTGACTTGGTATGTCGGTGTATCTCCTAAAAATTTTCGCACGCATCTGGAAGTCGAAAGTAGCACAGCTTTCTGCATGACCTTAGATGTTCATTTAGACCCACCTTTTTTATGTTTTCTAGGAGGTTCTTCGGAATGACTCCAGTGCTAGAAAGAATAATAGGTATCATCTGGGTACTTTCAATTCTCCATTGTCTTCTAATTTGTATTTCCAGATCTCTGCACTTGGCGATATTTTCGTTGTAATTAACACCTAGATTTTTGTTGTTAGGTATGGCCACATCTATTAAAGTACATTATTATTATTATTATCCCAGATTAAGCCATACGGCGCACACTCCCGCTAAGGGGAAAATTCACTCATCCCAGATACGTATGGTATCAAAAGGATTGGGCTCTGGTGGGACTCTTTCCGTGTTATCGAGCCCTAGGTGACTTGGTATGTTGGAGTATCTCCCAGAAATTTTTGTACACATCTGGACGTCGCGAGGAGTACAGCTTTCTGCATCGCCTTATAAAGATGTTCATTTAGACACAGCTGTTTTATGTTTACTAGGAGGTTTTTGGGAATAACACCAGTAGTAGATAGAACAATAGGTACTGTCTGAGTACTTTCCATTCTCCATTGTCTGTTGATTTGTATTTCCAGATCTCTATACTTTGCGATCTTTTCGTTGTATTTAAAACGCAAATTGTTAGTGTTAGGTATCGCAACATCAATAAGTGTTGCTTGCCTGGTAATTTTATTCACTAGTATGATATCCGGTCTATTATGGGCCACTGGTTGGTCTGTGAGCACAGTGCGGTCCCAGTATAGCTTGTAGTTGTCATTTTCAAGCATTCTGTCAGGGACATATTGATAATAAGGAATATGGTCGGTTTGTAAAAGTCCCAGTTTGTCAGCTAGTTCTTGGTGTATAATCTTTCCTACTGAGTCATGGTGTTCTTTATAATCGGTACCGACAAATCCCTGGCAGCCACCGATAAGATGTTGGATGGTTTCTTGGGCTTGGCATCCATATCGGCATTTGTCATTTTGGACTTGAGGATCTTTAACAATATATTTTAGGTAATTTTTAGTTGGAATCACCTGATCCTGAATGACAAGTAGAAAACCCTTAGTCTCGGGAAACATCTTTCCTGATGTCAACCAATAGTTCGACGATGTATTGTCGACATACTCTTGGCTGATCTCATTGAGATGTCGCCCATGCAGAGGTTTACTCATCCAGGTGCGCAATTTTTCTTGCTTAGTCAGATGGTTTATACGTATTTCTTGTTCCCTCAGTTTAAGCGGCGTTGTGTCATCTACTGCGCAAATTGCTCGGTGTAAAGTAAATGTCTCAGCCTGTACCTGAAAATAAGTTTTTAAATTAGCAATTTGTTTATCTAATTGCTCACCTATATGCATAAGTCCTCTTTCTCCTTGATACCGCGGTAATGTTGTTCTCTCTACTGCACTACGTGTATGATGTTTTTGCGCCTTTTTTATATAACAGGCGTACGTATTTAATGCCTTAAACAAATTTTTACTATTAAGATGTGACCCATTTAGTTGTCTTACTCTTTGCACGAACTCCGGAGTTAGTTCCGTTTTCATTTGTTTATGGTCAATTTTCCGCGCTTGTTTTACTCCGAGATATTTGTACATATCATTTTCACCCATTGCCTAGATCTTTTGGCCATCTTGCATATCGAATATTCAATGATAATGTAGATGATACTCTAAATAAAATATCATTAAGTGTATTGTAAAGAACACTACGTAAAATAAAATTATTGGTATATAGTGGAAAATGAAAAAAAAAAGATAATTGAGATAGATGAGATAGTAAAGAGAGAGTATTGACAAGAAATTCATAATTTAAGAACTTTTGCCAAAAAATCTACTATTTATGAATAAAATGTGGTTAAACAAAGTCACACAAAAGCCATGGCATGGCAAGAATTACGTATTAAAAGTACACTATAGTCTTAATTGGTAGACTTAAAGTTCCTTCACGGTAAGCAAGATGTCCATTACGCACATATAAGTGATTTATGCAATGAAATTAAATACATTTAAGTTTTTTGAAGTTATACTTCTATACGCGCGGTCGACGTTAGAAATTTGCACAGGAGTGAATTGGTGAAATCATTACATATGTAAGATACAGTGCGTTAAGTTTTTGATTAGGTATTGCACACTATACGGAGCGCTAAAATCGGCAACGTTGCAAATGTTCGTTCTCCGACCCGAGACTATCTCAGTATCTACACCGACAGAAAATCATTTATTTTAGTTTATGAACTCACAACAACGTTTGGGATGTACTTCTCTGTCGTCCGATCTCATGTTTCATTACGTATAGCCGATTTTAATAGTAGGAAATTCGATAAGAATGCACTAACCTAATCGGTGCATTGTTATCGATTTTTATTAATGTGAAAATTTTTTTGTGGTTGAATTAAAAATAAAAGCGTATTTCTTTAAAAAGATAAAATAAAAAATATACGCTTATTGAAAATTAAAATATTATTCCTAATAAAATAAAAAATAATTCTTTATGACTTACAGAAATGGTTCAAATAGTTGACCTTCTACGGCTGAACAGTACCACAATCTGTCATAAAAACTTCTGCGAAAAGATAAAAGAGTTTCTGCTGTAACAGAATTGGAGACTTCTCTTATTCGATTTGTTAATTCATCCAAATTTTGGGCTCTAGCCTCAGGATGAGCGTAGATAATGCTTTTTAAATGTCCCCAAAAAAAGAAGTCCATGGGTGTAAGATCTGGAGATCGCGCAGGCCATTTAATATCGCCTGTTCCACTGATAACTCGATTCGGGAAAGTATTGTTTAAATATTCCCTAATAATTCGAGCGTTGTGAACTGAACAGCCGTCTTGATGAAACCAAACATTCTCCAGATTTACATTAGGAAGACTGAGAATAGCGGGAAGAACATGATTCTGTAACAAATCGAGGTAAACTCTACTATTCAAGTTGCCCTCAATAAAAAATGGACCTATTATGTGGTCTCCTAAAATGCCAGTCCAGACGTTAACTTTTTGAGGACGTTGAGTTCGGTAAACAACACTTCTGTGCTTGTTTTCCCACGCCCAATACCTCGTAATGAAAGGATTGTGTCTCCCTACTAACGAAACAAAAGATCAATCGGTGAATAAAATGTTTTTAATAAAATTTGGTTCACTATTAGCCTTCGTTATTAGAGTTTCACAAAACTCCATTCTTCGAAAGTAATCGTCTGGGTAAAGCTGCTGCGTTTACGACTATTTAAAATTCTTGTAACCGTGCTGTTTCCATACTTTCGTTACAGTAACATTGCTAACATCTAACTCTTTAGCAACGCTTCTACTTGAACGTGTTGAATCTACCTCGATTGCTGCACAAATTTGTGTATCCCGATATTCTCTTTCCTCAACTTTTTCTGGTAACACTTCTTGAGCGTGACATTTTCTGCAATTTTTGAGGCAATAACAACTCTCAAAATTTTTAACAATATTATAAATTGACTGTACACAAGGAATTGGTCTTCCCTCAAAAAACACAGAAAATAAATCTACACACTGTTGCGCAGAATTGCCACTATAAAAGCATTTTATTATTTGAGCTTTTTCCGCGGCCATATAAACAGACATGTTTACAAAAATAAATTAAAACTCTACTCTGTTATACC
The DNA here is from genome assembly GCA_918026665.1 of Diabrotica balteata. Classification (NCBI taxonomy): domain Eukaryota; kingdom Metazoa; phylum Arthropoda; class Insecta; order Coleoptera; family Chrysomelidae; genus Diabrotica; species Diabrotica balteata. The sequence goes on from OU898285.1 coordinate 35,082,280, forward strand.
TTTAAACAACAGACTACATTATAATGCGCTCCCTAACATTCGCGTGATTGGTTGGTGGGTGGGTCCCAATTTAAAAATTGGCGGGTTTCATGTTTACTAAAATGACAATTGAGGTATTGTGACACAGTATATTGCTAAACAATTTATTAACAATATATTGTGGTATTGGTACAAAGCGGATGATTTAGGATTAAGCTGACTAGTACAGTTTTATTAGAAATTAAAATTTATTTTTCTTTTGACATTATGTAGGTAAAATTAAATTCTGACATTCTGTTTATTTAATTTTGATATGCTAGTGATGTTTTTTTTATTAGATATACCTATAGATATTGTTTTAATTTTTTTGTTTAGGTAATTTTTTATTAAGATTTAGAGGTTCCTCTTATTATTTTTATTTCTAGAACATTCACTACCATTATTATTCTCATTAGCTTTCTCTATGTGGAATCGTCTTCTCTAAGTATTTTCCTCTAAACTTTTCTGTTCTCTTCCAGGGACTAGGTACCTCTCCGCTTTTTGTATGAGATTATGGTTTTTCGAAAACATGTAATTTCTGTTCATCCCCTTTTTTACTGCCCTACATTCAGTACTATACATCATAGCTGGTCTAAAGGCAGTCCTATACAATTTAGGCAAGGTTTAGAGGGGTTTTCCTTCGCCATTGCACCAATAACAGCCCTCCTCCTTTGATTTCCCAGATTTTTAATAAAGAATAAAGACATTTTAGACATAGTTATTTAGTGTTTTATTTGGTTAGCAATAGTTATTTCCAGTAAACCTCTGCTTCATTTTGTTGACAATGACAATTTTTCATAGCACTCAATTCAAAATATATCTTTTTATTATCCTACATTTGTGGTAAAATCTAACAGAATTCAGTGTAAGGTTCTAAAAAATGAAAACGGATAAATGTCAATTTGGATTTAGGCAAGGCAGGTCTACAATAGCAATTTTTATTAAAAGAGCTAATTTAACAATTTAGTGTGAATTTACATAGTATTATTAAACTTGAGAAAGCACATGATGAAGATATCAGAAACCTACTGTGGCAGAGATTAAGTAGGAAAGGAGTGCCGGCTGAATATGTGAGTGGAGTATGAGCAAGTAACAACTATATATCTAATAAAAAAAAGCATCACTAGCATATCAAAATGAAATAAACACAATGTCAGAATTTAATTTTACCTACATAAGGTCAAAAGAAAAATAAATTTTAATTTCTAATAAAACTGTACCATGCTTAATCCTAAAATGTGAATATCATCCGCTTTGTACAAATACCACAATATATTGCTAATAAATTGTTTAGCGATATACTGTGCCACAATACCTCAATTGTCATTTTAATAAACATGAAACCCGCCAATTTTTAAATTTGGGACCCACTCACCAAGCAATCACGCGAAAGTTAGGGAGCGCATTATAATGTAGTCTCAACCACGGTATAATGACAATATGACAAATTTGCCGACGGGCGACGAGCAACGACGAGTCAACGAAGCAGATATGTACTTATGTAGTGCAAGTCGACGACGCGCAGTGTTGCCATTTATAGAGTGTATACCTAATCTAAAACTTAACGCACTGTATGAATAAGAGAGAGACAGAAGATATATTGTCTCTCTTTCTCTCTCTAGAGTAAAATGTTCCGTTTTGTATATATATATATATATATATATATATATATATATATATATATATATATATATACAGTGGTGAGTGCTTTATCAACCGGCTTTTTAACGTAAGAGATAGAAAACACAGTTATCTTGTGAAATAAAAAGAGATGAAACTCGTAGAGGTGGGAAATAATCGATAGAAACCTATAATTTACATTACATTGCATTAACACTATCGATAGTCTCACACCTTTAGACGTTAGTTCAGCTAAATCACCTCGGTCATAATTATTATTTGTGACGTCGTATGTGTAACGTATTTCAGTGACATTTTTTTAAATTTGCATAAAGTAAAAAATGATTGACCACAATTAAAAGCAAAAATGTGAATACAATAAATTAATTATTAGTGAATATTTAATCTAAAGTTTTAAATTAATAACCAAAAATAATTTCTATGATTTGAGGAGTTTCATACACTCTTGTCACGGAAATAAACATCAGTCCTTTGTGGATTAGTGGTAAGAATTCGACACTGCGACGCAGACGATTAGAGTTCAAAACCCATATGTGGTTTTCTTTTTTTTTAATAATTTGAAATTATGCAGGATCGTTTTGATTTGAATCACTAAACATTTATGTCAGTCGTTACTAGTATTAGAAGTGTTTAAAGTTACACATAAATATCTTTTTGAATTTGAATTATTTTGTATTTCCGTTTTATAACATTGGAATAAGAATAAATTGTAAATAATGAGTTTTTGAAAACTTGTTACCTAATATGTATAATATTTTCTATTATTTTTTGATTGAGTAAAACAAAAATTTTATCCTTGGTGGGAATTGAACCCCAATCTTCTTGTCAATAGACCACGTGTCTAATAATTACACCAACTCCACATACAGTTAATGTTTTCTAATAGAACATACCTACCTTTAGTTTAGTCAAATATTTCAGTTGATTTATTTTTATTATTGAATAAACTTAAAGATTTATAATTTAAAATCGCTACTAAGTAATGTTTTTTACTTTAATTCTAATTTATTCAATCATTTATTCTTACATCAGAAATTATGAAAATAAAATATTTTCGCGGTCATCCGTATAATTATGACTGAAGTCAAATAGCCACGTCTAAGAACTAGCTATATCTCATTCTTTCTCACAAAATCCATCTTCTATCCTTTCCGCTATTTTGCCGGATTTTAAAGCGACTTTAAACACTTCTAATACTATAATAACGTCTAAAGGTGTGAGACTATCGACGGTGGTAATGTAATGTAATGTAAATTATAGGTTTCTATCGATTATTTCCCACCTTTACGAGTTTCATCTCTTTTTATTTCACAAGGTAACTGTGTTTTCTATCTCTTACGTTAAAAAGCCGGGCGATAAAGCACTCACCACTGTACATATATATATATATATATATATATATATATATATATATATATATATATATATTATATATATATATTTATATATATATATGTATATATATATATATATATATATATATATATTTATATATATATATATATATTTACGGCATAAAGTAAACTCCGCCCATGTTAAAATTCAGGTTCAAGTGAGCTCCGTGGTCAAGTGGACACCGATATACGGAGCTCACATGACCATTCCATAATATTGGCTCTGTCGATTCGTTAAGATGTATAGTTTCATAATTCTTAATAAAATTTTGGAGCTCATAAGTACCCCTGTATCATAAATGTATTTCGCTTAGTTCACGTGTATATATTATAGGGGTCGTTCAGATCTTTTTCACTGTATATTGGAACCATAGGAATATCGGTTTAAGTAAGCTCTGATAGTTTGGCAACTATGCACTTAGGCCAGCGTTCTTGATATATATATTTTATATATTTTAAACGGTTCATACGGACTCCTTTTCATACGCATTACAATATGTAATCTTCTTCTTCTTCTTGATGTGCCTATTCGTTATGAATGTTGGCGATCATATTGACAATATGTAATAGATATGTATAATACCAAATACCTGTTTTTGGTAGGTACCTGCTATTCTAAAAATAGCTTTATAAATACAAAAGGATTTCATTACCAAGTTGGACGTGTTTTTTCATCTGCGAATATTTCCTAATGTATTTTGTTAACATGAATATGTCTTTATACGTTTTATTTAAGAATACGATTAATAAGATCTTTTAGTTAATCCATTGTTTTACGATATCTTGTATACAGCTTCTTTATTATTTTATTTCTGGTTTTATCTGTGTAATACATATAATTCTGGATAGGTTATCTTAAAATAAATATTTAAGTGCAAAAATAGATATTTGTATGTAAAAATTGGTAGTAGTGCACAAAAGAGGAAAGAATGCTTAATTTATATAAGAAGAATGTACCAGTTCACCAATATTACATACTTCTAAATGTTTTATCTGCTATTTAGGGGTAATATGTAATCAATAAACGTGGAGTTAGTGTCAAATTTGCAATAATCTTTGGTCAGTTTTTTCTCGATTTTAGTCATAAATTGAGCTGGTATTCGTTGAGTGGATGTTGCGATTCTAGACTTTGTATCTTTTATTCTCTAGCAGTCTAGCTACTTATCTTGGATATTAGGTGAATTGATAGCTACGATATTGTAGAGCTTATGTATGGATGTGTGTGTGTGTGTGTCTTAATATTCGCTGAATTTGGCTGTCTAATTTATAGCTAAATCTTCGTGTTGTGTTGGTGTCATCCATACTTGCAAGGTATATTCGGTAGCAGAAACATAGAGTGCAAGCGTCTACGTTTTAAGGATGAAAGGATGCTTCTCATTTTTAGCTGACAAGTTTGCAGAGATTATTTTTCTGGTCCTCAGTTTGCCTTTTAGTTTTAAACAATGTTCTATGAATGACAAAGTGTGATACAAACTATCTTCAAGGTATTTATAGCAAGTCCAGAGTTTAAAAATTTCATGACACTATTGGATGTTTAGATTTTTAAAAGCATCTCTGTTAGGGACATTAAAGCAGGACATCTGACTTTTTCTGAGGTTTGGCTTAAAATTGATTCATAGTCTATTTTTATTGTGTTTAAAGTATGATTTAGATTTTTCTATACTTCAGCAACAAAAGTTTTTGGTTGTGCAACAATATCGATGTATCGTCTTCATAATAAAAGTCCTAGTATTTACTGGTATGGGTTGTGTAAATATTATACAGTGTAGGTACCATTACGCTACCCCAAAGGAGACCGTTCTTCTGCGTTTTCCATCTGTTATTTTTACCATTGAATGATACGAAAAATCTTCTGTTGTGTAGGCATACCCGGACAATACAAGCCATTGTTGTATTTTTGATCCAAATTTTAGAATTAGTTTTGTGCTCAGATCTTTAGTCAGGAGCCGTAATATTGTTCATTATATACGTAGATAGCAGATCCAAGCTCAACACCGTTGAAAGATTCCCTTAGCTGACTGGTTTTGTCCCCTCTCATTTTAAGTTTTCTTTTCTTGTTTGCCTATGTTTGGCCCTCAATGTGTTTCCTGCACTAGAGATACGTCACATTTGTGTTAACCGCATATGTCTGATAAAGTTAAGTAAAATAAAGTACCTATCTTTATCTCTGGATATTCCCTTCTCTAATGTTTATAGACATAATTAGGATAGTTGGCATTAAAAAGGCCGATTTGGCCGATCTTTAAACCCTTTCTTTTAACCCTGCCCGATCTTTAAAATATGGCTAATCTTTTACTTTTCATTAAAAATTTTAATTTTACATACTGTTACTTTTAGACAATATTTCGATCAGATTTGTATAGTAATAAATGTAGTTAATATACAGATTGAACCAAATTAACGGAACATACAATTTAATACATGTCTGTATGAACTGCATTTGAAATAGTGGACCAATATAAAACTTGGACAAAAATAAATCCATACCTGGGTATAGACAATAGTATAAAATATCGTTCAACTATCTGTCTCGCAACAATGTTGTTTGCGTAAGACGGGTTTGTCTAAGGAAGCGATAATAGTTCAGGAAATGAATCTCGAAAAAAGTTAAAACCTCGCAATTTTTTCATCCTGCATGTATCCAGTTGAAATTTTAACAGAAGGTAGGTGATAGCCCAAGGATCAAAATCTATATGGAACCGAAGTGCTCTGAAGGGTTTTAGTGGTGAAAAATACCCCTAATTGTCAAAAATTATAAAATAACATAATAAACCTGAATCTGGATAAAATTTGGTTTGAATTAATTAAATAATGATAGTTTCCTGCTTTTGAATAAAGTTCCATCATATTTCAACCCTTAAAAAGCGACCCTTATTAGAGATTAATATAAAAAAAATTAGTAATGCGAAGAAAATGATTTCGCCTTGGAACGATTTGCATAAAAATTTGGAATTAAGCTCAACTCACCCTCAGCTTTATAGTTTATGTCATGCCGATGAACCCTGATTGTTCTTAGGAGTGAAAACTACCCCTAATTTTCAAAAATTGTGAAATAATATTACAAATCTTAAGACGAGTGAAATTTGGTTTGGATTAGTTAAATAGTGATTTTGTTATACTTTAAAATACAAATTCATACATTTTCAACCCTTAAAAATCAATTATTATGAGTGCTATAGGTGAAAACAATTTTTTGCCAAAATTTTGCAACTTTTCAACGTTTGAAAATCACCCTTTACAACATTGCAGTCTTTATAAACTAATTTATAAGATATTAATTGAAAAAAGTAGAACTAAATTCAAAAAAATGTATCAACAGAAAAAGGCAGCATATATTCTTATACATTTACATAAATAGTTGAAAATATTTACATTTATAGGTAGAACAATTATAATATTAATTTTATTTTTCATTAATTACATCTTCATCGTGATCTATGTCATCCTCATCATCTTCAATTATTGGTGGACTTTTATTGCACCCTTCACCTGAGCACCCAGAACAAGTAGAGTTACAGTATAAACCAACTTTTCTGCACCCACATGAAACGCCGCATCCTTTTTTGCATTGGCAAAAAATAATTTTCAAACGTTCATCGCGTGCAGGTTGTTTGTACATGCGTACGGGTAATAACAAACCATCTTTGGAATACCATCCCCAATCTGTTGCTCTGATATTTTCATTGCCAAGCCATAGACATATGAGCAGATGTTTTATTCTATGGTATGGGATTTCAAAATAAGAACGCTTAAAATTTCGAATGTATAACGCCCTACTAGCTAATATACCGGTTCTGTAGATTATTATGCTTCGAAATGTACTGTACTATACAAATGGAATTTTCCGGAAAAAAATTAACTGGTTTTTTTAACGTATTTCCTTTAATTTTTAACGATAGAGTGTTTCTTCAAAAACGATTTTGTAGAGGTTTTTAAGAGCTACAAGGATCTGTGAATTAAATCTTTTTGGAACCCTTGGTTTTTAAATGGGGTGAGTTTAAAGGGCTCGAAAAAGATGGTGCTTGATCGTAAATCGATGCTTTATACGGCTATATCTCGCCAAATATTCATTGTACAAACAAATCTAAATAAAGGATAATTTTAGTCATTAAAAAAGCTACAATTTGGTAATTTTTATTTTTTTCATATATTCAGTATTTTCGGGCATATTATAAAACGGGTAAAAAATATGAAATTGTAAATCGTTTCTCGCTTTAAGCTGTACTTTTTCTAAAACATAGCATTTTAAATGGGTCAAACTTCTTGGACGTATTAACAATACATGTACAAAGAGAATTGCAGAAGGGTAAAGATCGATTTTAATTATGGGGGTGGTTAGGGGGTTGTTTTCATCGATTTTTTCGTAAAAAATGAGGTATTAACATTATCTTCATAATAACTCACTCAATTTTTGAGCTAGAGTCTTTTTTATGATAGGTCTATTTATGCTCTTTAAAAAAGGTTTGTGAGTTTTCTTCCAAAAATGCATGATTTTCCCGATATTTGACTTTGAATATTTCAAATTTGGCATTTGAAGAAAACCGCTAAACATTGATAGGCCGTATTTCGGTTCCCATTATATCGCAAAAACATTTAAAAAATTAATTGTATTTGTATTTTCGAGTTATTCGCGAAAAATCGATTAAAAACGTCGATTTTTTCGTCTAAAAGTTGTTACTTTCAATCGCGAATAACTTGAAAAATATCATTTTATAAAAAAAATGTATAGCACATTTTTTGTTTAGAATCACGTTTTTAATCGAAACCTGTAGTTAAAACGTAAAAAAAAATTTCTCCCGGAGATGGGGTGGCAACCACCCCTAGGCTTTGGCGAACTTTGGTTTATAATATAATTATTCGACAATCTTTTGTTGGCCAACCACCTACAGCAGAATTGAGCCGAAATACATTATATCCCTATGTTCCGAATTTATTTCGTTCAATCTGTAGAGTCTCTTTGTGAAAAATAAATGAGTTTGTAATATCGGTCACAACTCATATATGGATAATAAGGAAATAAACGGTTAAAATAGGTGTACAAAATTTTAACTACATATATCGGCGCCATTGTTCAGGTGTTGGGTTTATCTCAGAGATCAAAGGTTACGTTACATGCATATTCCAGGTTCTATTTACGTATTTTCATTCCTAAAAAAGTATATTTATAATAAAGCCCTGAAGCTACCTTTAGATTCTATGAAAAGTAGAATCTATGGAAATTAGCAAATTAAAAAATAAAGACATAATTCTGAATGGCCAACTTGAGACAAACAATTCTCCCGTCCTTAACTTATTCAGTTACAAACAATAACGTGTAAACGCATACATCTTTTATTGTTAGATAAAATGAATTTTTATTAAGTAACGGTCGGATCCATCACTTACTAAAAGAGTAGAAAATGACATGCTTATGCTTTAGAGTACGGCTACTTTAGTACAAAGTACCCTTTGCTTTTGCCAATTGCTTTCTCACTTTCTTAGCGATGGGCCTGGCTTTTTCTTATCAATAATGTTCTCGTTCGTTATAGTTATTCTAAGATATTCAGATTTCACTATATGCTCTACATTTGGTTTTATCTAATATAAATTTACAACTATGACGAAATTTTTATAATATTTTATGCATTGATATTAAACTGATATTAAACTGAGGATATAAAAATCAACAATAAGACCGATAATGACGTACATAGCGCAAACAAGAGCAGATACGGCGAAAACACAAAGACTGCTAGAAACAACAGAAATGAAAGTCTTGCGAAAAATAACAAACTAAACTCTAAGAGAAAGAGTAAGAAGTGAAGAAATACGAGGGAGATGTGGTTTAGAGGAAATAAACGCGTGGACCAAAAGAAAAAAGCGGAATGGAATCAACACTTCGAAAGAATGACAGAAAATAGAATAGTACGAATAGCAAGAGACAAATCGCCAAATGGAAGGAGATCATTGGGACGACCGAGGAAAAGATGGTCAGACAACGTCAATTGAGGCTCAAAACCGAAGTAAAACAAGCATTAAGCCTATTTATAAAGAAGGAAGAAGAAGAAGAAGAAGATATTAAACTGGAGTAGAGCACTTGGTAGATAATATTTATTTGTTTTGAGTATACTTATTTTACAACATAGTACATAAAATAATAAATATTTGTGTGCTCAGTTTTTTGCTCTGAATTGAAGATTTTATCTCAAAATATGACTGTACTTTATACAAATATTATTATTTTCTGAGATACCGGTATAAATATAAATTTTGAATTTCGCAATGATTTTTTAAAATTATTTTCTTGTGACGTTATGTCAGTGTTTAAGAATAATGCTGGGAATAAGGTTAAATAGGTTTTTATATTTTATTTGACGTTTAAATATTTAAATCTGAGTTCATTTTTCGAAAAACTATAAACTTGTGACAACAAATTGCTATATAACAGTACGAGGCAATATTCTTATGCTGTGACAAAATCATCATATTTGCTTTACATTGCCGTTTTTCCTGCCGTATCATATTTTAGCATAGTCTTCTGATTCATTTTATAGACAAGCGGTAATGGATATCCACAATTTGTCTAATAATATTAAGTTTTAAAAACAGCTGTGCTTTTATGCTCATTCGTTTACCTTTTGTAAAGCCACCTTAGATAATCTTTTTGTATATATAATTTGTTTATTGATTTTACATTTTAGATAAAATTTCATAATTGTAGTTCTCTTCCGTTTATTTTCTATAGTAATACATATACAAACCCAATTCGAAATGGAGAAAAACCAGCGAGTTCTAGATTGAACATAGACATTCGTCTCTCTTTCTCCCTATATGTTATATAAAGGTCATCGTCATCATATAGTCAGAACGCAACAAGGTTCTATTACCTTTTCATTTTTTTGTCTCCTCATTAGTATTGAAAACTCAGCCACGTAAATGACGTAAAAATTTATTTCCCTATTTCTGAAGTGCCTTTCCTGGGATAACTTTTTTAAGTCTAGTTCATTTGATTACTTGTAATTGATTTGATAATCCCTAACAAATAAGTTGTTGATTGTAGGTAGGATAGCATGTGATTGAACAGGGATGTGTTGATAAGATGTAGGTAGTCTCATTATTCCTAAATCTGACCATATGTTACTTCCCTCCTTCATTCGTGGACGTCCTAAGGGCATTTTTTTCTCGATCCTCCCAATTTAGCTTGACAATGCAGTTATTAGAGAGCCTTTGGATATAGCCAGCGCAAGCTTGGCGCAACTTTGGCGTTGAGATTTAGTTTCTTGTAAGACGTTGCTACCTTTGTATATGTGTTTGACCTTGGCATTAGTTCCGTTTGGTATTGGTTAGTACTCGGACCTATATAAGTTGGAAAATACTTCCGATGACATTTCTAGCAATCCTGATCTAATTACTACTTGAGTTTTACTTACATTGTTTTGACAGTGTTCTCGTCACATATCCACACAGTAGCACTGATTTAATTATCTTCTTATAAATCCTGATTTTATAGATTCCTATTAGACTTCTGGATTTAAAAGTGTTATAAGGGTTATAATATATACATCAGTTAGCTACCTAAATATTCATTTTTATTTCATATGTGAGAACGTTATCTACGATATACTAAATACTGCAATGTTTTAAAATGATATGGGTTTATTGTAACATTATGCTCTACTCTATATCATCTTTTTTTGCATGTTAAAAGACATTTATTTAGTTTTTTACTGATTATCAGCAATTTTTTTTGGTGCTAATAGCATTATTTTATACCATTCCAATATTTATTCTATGGATTAAATCTGGATAGCAAATATTCTTCACTTTCTCGGAGAAAAAATATTGCTACTAATTTCAAACCTATTTTAATACATGGATACGAGTAATAGCAAATGACTAAAGCAAGTGAGGAAGAACTCCGAATATTTGAAAAGAAAATAATAAGAGACAACGATTTGAACCTTCGTCGAAACTAGATTTATTTAATTACCAGTCTAATCGCACCTAGTTTTTGTGCTTTTATTTATATCCAGTTAATATTAAAAGTGTAATAAATTGTTGTGATACCGTAAATAACAATGGAGAAAATCGGTAAGGAATTTTAATCTAATTAGATACTTACTTCAAAACAAGTTCATATTATTTATATCACCTGATGTCATTAAACAACGAAAATGGATAATGTTAATAGTCCAGTGGCGTCGAGGCCCCAAACGTTATTGACATCGTATAAAACTTCTTCATATTCTGTAGCGTTAATCAATTCAATTCGAAAATTCCAATCTCTACTTGCACTGTGAGAAATTATAGAACCAAGATATATACATTTTTTAATCACGAATTTCAAATCACCGTATTTGTATTTACCTAGCTAGTGAAGAATTAGAAAAAAACTGTCATGAAGGCTGACAACGAAATAATAACTATCAATCATCAAATAATTTATGCTCGACGCTTAATTACACCAAATGAAAGATTACTGATCTCTATTGTTTGTCCTAGTATTTATCACACTTTCATAGAATATGAACTTAAAAAATTAGGCCTCAATTTATTACCTCCAATTAATTTTTTACGAAGATGTACAACAAACCCAGTATATAGATATATATTGAGCTTTCCAAGACATACATTTATCTTTCCTTTGAAAGCTACATTAATTCCTCCCTCAATTGTCAGAAACCACGATCAAACATCTAATCGTATTTTCTTATCTTTAGAAAACAGATGTGTTACTATTGTAAAAAAATCTGACCATTTTGTAGCAAATTGGTCATTCTGTACAAATCCAAATCAGAACTTTACAACAACAGTGCCAACTACTACTATAAATACAGTAGTTAATACTCTTCCACACATGACGTCCTGATCACATCAGCATCTTCAGCGAAGTCCTTTTCCTTACAATCCTCGACTATACCTACTTAATTAACTATACCAATATTAACTCCATCTCAAATATCACCCTTAACATTATTCTCAAGTTCTCAAACTACATACACAGATAAAAATATAACAACTACCCAGTTATCAACAATACCTAATATTTCACAACCTCATATATTAATCCCAAACTATTCCTCAACACTTGCATAACCTATCAATAACATATCAATAAATACTGTAATTTAAAAACTAAAATTGCGTAGCCAAGAAAAAGTAGTCATAACCCAAAAGTGCTTTAACAAAGGTGAACGAATTATTAGCGTAACAGCTGTTTTGAAAATTAATATTATGAGACGAATTGGGATATTGTATTACAAAAACTAAACCGCTTGATTATGGTTGATATGACAGGAAAGACTAATGACTGTATAGCTAATTGCCACATAAATATCAATGTAACGCAAATCGTATGATTTTGTATATAAGACAAATAATATTATATTCTAAATTATACCTATAGAGATACAAATAATAAAACAAACATAATAAACAACTATTAGGTAAACAATATAGTAAATATTTATTTAGATAAACGTAAAGGTTAAAACATGTTTTTTAATTCGCGGTAAAAGATTTATTAGAGTTTAGCACATAAGATAAATTCGTAACAAAATTCATATACCAGTAAATGGTACTCGTTACAGCAGCGAAGTAATTTTAGCAACAGATATGTAGGCTGACCTTACCCCTTGACATACAGCAACCACAAAAGAATCGGCGATAGCGCAAAGGGCAGCTACCCCTTAACCAAGACACAACTCTCTTGTTTGGCAGATAGCACTTCACCTCCCGATATTACTAACTGCGACGGACCCCTAATAACACGCTGTGAGGTTATAAAGGCCATACAATCATCAAAAGATGGCAGAGCGACTGGTCCTGATGAAATTCCAACTGAAATATATAAGCTTATAAAGGATAGCAATGTTTTAGAGGCTATAACTTCGTTTTTCAATACCATTTATACCAGCGGACAACTACCTAATGGTTGGTCTAACTCACTGTTTATAGCTCTACCTAAGAAGACAACAGCAAAAACCTGTGCTGATTATAGAACCATCAGTTTATTAAACCACTTATTGAAAATTTTTCTGAAGGTAATACATGGTCATATCTACAATAAATGTGAGGAATACCTGGATGACACTCAGTTTGGTTTCCGTAACGGATTTGGAACGAGAGAGGCACTGTTTGGAATGAACGTACTTGCTCAAAGATGTCGTGATATATCTGTAGACATATACTGTTGTTTTATTGACTTTCAAAAGGCATTTGATCGTGTTAAGTACTCTATATTGATCGAAGCTCTAAAAGACATTGGCTTGGACGGCAGAGATGTTCGAATAATTGCAAATTTATATTGGAATCAAACAACATCAGTTTTAGTAGATGGTGTGGAATCACAAGCTCTCAATATTAAAAGAGGAGTACGGCAGGGATGCCTCTTGTCACCCCTGCTTTTTACTTTGTTTACTCCGAAAGAATTTTCAGAAAAGCACTTTCTGAAAAACAAGAAGGAATACTTGTGAACGGCGAAGTCATCAATAATTTGCGATATGCGGACGATACAGTACTCCTAGCTTCTAGTCAAGAAGATCTGCAAACACTACTTGATAGTGTCGTTGAGAGTTGTAGGGAGGCAGGTCTGGATCTTAACATAAGGAAAACCAAAATACTTGTAATAAGTAAACAACAGAATATAAAACCGTCTATATATGTAAATAATACCAAACTTGAGCAAGTTGATAAAATCGTCTACCTTGGACAGCAATTAAATTGTAATGCAGAAAATCACGGCGAAATTAGATCCAGAATAGAGCAGGCTAGAGCTGCTTTTAGAAGGATGTCCAAGGTGTTATGTAACAGAGACCTAAAATTGGCATTAAGGATCCGCCTACTTCGCTGCTACGTGTTCTCGGTCTTACTTTATGCTGTCGAGTCCTGGACTGTGAATAAAATCGATCTAAATCGCCTTGAGGCTTTCGAAATGTGGTGCTATAGAAGAATTTTAAAAGTTTCCTGGGTGGAGAAGATTCGTAACTCCACAATACTTGAACGTCTCAGCAAGACCACTGAGATCATAAAAAGCATCAAGCAGAGAAAGCTGGAATATTTCGGACATGTAATGAGAGGTCCCAAATATAGATTGCTACAAAATATCATGCAAGAAAAAATAGCAGGCAAACGCAGTCCAGGACGAAGAAGAACTTCATGGTTGAAGAACTTGCGAGATTGGTATGGTGTAGATACAAGCATGCTATTTAGGGTGGCAGTGAATAAAATTAAAATAGCTATGATGGTAACCAACGTTCTGAAAGGACATGGTACATGAAGAAGAAGAACTTGTCTCTTCGACGACTAGGCAGCCTTCACCCCTACTGGATAGAACGACTGTCTTTGATGACTAAGCAGTCTTCATCCTTACTGGATGGAATGATTGTCTTTGATGACTGAGCAGCCTCCACTCTTATTGGATCTGTTATCTGTTAATGGGCTAATTATACGGGGAGAATTAAAACATGAAACATGGACGACGAAAAAACAAAATAAGAGCCGATTGAGCATCGCAGAAAGAAGAATTATTAGAGAAATATATAAACCTGTTATCGATAATATTACAAATCAATACAGAGTGCGAAACAACCGCGAACTAATTGATTATTATGACCAACTAGATAAAGGAAAAACATAAATAACATCTTATACGTAATACCTTGTAAAAATAATATTGTACATTTTTAAAAACGAACTCCTATTTGAACATTGAAGCGTCAAATAAAATATGTAGTACATAATAAATATTGTGGCATATTTCTTTCATTCTATCCAAAAAATTAAAAAAAAAAATAAAGTGAGACATATTGAGATGGATTACTGAATACTATTATAGCATACAAGTAGTTTGAGCTACCGGATATTTAAATACATTAAAACTTGGTGTGAACATTTTGGTTAAAAGAATAAATTTGATTTTTATATTACACATGTAGTTGACGTTTCTATCTCCAAATTCTTTTTTAGAGTTTTTTTCTAGACACGTACTAAACAAATTTTGTTTATATTGCAGTTTCTTCTTTTTGTAGATTTAATAGTGATATGAGGATATCAGTTTGCTACATATACATAAAATACAAATAGACTGACTGTTGCAATACAGGTCCGTTTCCTCAGTGCGACAGAGAAAACTGGCGAAAAGCAGTCCCTGCATCTCATTCTAATTTACCAGGTTTATCGAACGCGTGACCTAAATGACCAATGAGAAGGTCACGTGGTCGATAAACCTGTCCCATTAGAAAAAGATACAGATATTGCTTTTCGTCAGTTTTCTCTGTCGCATTGCGGAAACATGAATGTATGGCAGTATTCAGTCTATTTGTACTATATGTCTATGGTTTGCTACATGAATTTTCGCTTTTATCTTTTATGTGACAAAGTTATCAGCGATATCTAAATAGCTCCAATCCTTCAAAAGTATATGGTTTTATTGTTACATTAATGCTCCATTCTATATCATACCTTTTGTCTGTTAATGAACTTTTATTTGGTTTTCTTGTTATTGACTATAACACCGTTTTTTTACGCTAAAATCATTATTCAATATATTATAATGTGTAATTTCTCTGGCTGCTGACGAACAGAAGTTTTTATTAACTTTTCTTTAATATAATTATGTATGCAGATTTGTATTTTGATCTTCTCACGGTGCTAAAGAGCAAATGTAATAGTTTATTGTATTTTTCCATAAGATTTTTAGTTTTTCACTGTGTCATGGCTCCTCTTATTTCTTTTCCTACGATTTACATTAATTCATTTAATTATTATTTCTGAAATTTTAAGTTTATACACAGTAAACACAGTTTCTTTTGTTCCGCTTATTTATCTAAGATATGTTATTCATTCTTATCTATCTATCTATCTATCTATCTATCTATCTATCTATATAAGGATTTTTACAGCTGTCGCCGCCTTCCTTCTTCGTCTCCAGTCCTCTCTGTTCTGCCATTCTCCATCTCTAAGGTCTCGTTTTTCCATGGCCTCGTTCACTTCATCCCTCCATGATCTTCGGGGTCTACCTCTTTTTCTCCTTCCTATTGGGCTCCAATCCGAAATCCTTGCTATCCACCTTGTATGATCTGTTCATTCTTATCTATAGATGTGCTTATTCCCTATCAATTATCTATCAATATTTGAAGTCTTTTTTTATTTGTTTTAGTCATTGTAATGATTGGCATCCGTACATAAAAATAGGTCTAAAGCTTGTATTATGCTCTAAACTCCTTCAGTGGTAGTATTACCAACTGCGATTATTGTTCTAAGATATTTAATGTCTTCCATACTTTCGAAATTGAAATTGTTGACTTTAACGTTGTATCTAGATTTACTGACGGTCTCTTATGTTTATGGGCTGGTATTTGGTTTTCACTTCGTTGATTTTACTTGAAACTTTTTTCGTGCTCTCTGGACTTTGTTCAGTATGTCGTTTACATATTTATAGATGTAATCATCAGCATAACTAGGAGCTGCTTTGTACCTTGGACCGTTAATGGATTACATCGTAAATCGGCGCTGTTTCTATTTTAATAAATTGTTCTTTAATTTTTTGACTATTTAAATCGAGAATCTGTATTTTATTCGACTGTTTATTAAGGCAGAGTTTCTTGGGGCCAATTTCTTTCTCAAGGTTTTTGTTTCCCGTATCAATATTACAACAATTTTGCTGGATGCCGACATAGGAAACCCGTTGGTATGTACATACTGTTTCGATATCTTCTTGTCTCGTTATAAAGTGAATATTAGTTTATTAGGAAATATGATATTGTCTAATAATAGTTCAGTTGTTTTGCTTTGCTTTCTCAGACTGCTACCGTCGTACCTTCTGGTATTTGATATTTCAACCGTCAAGCAACAATTCCTATATGCATTAACTTAATGCTGATATCCTGCTTCCCCAATTCAGTTAGCAGTCCCGAAACCAATAAAATTGCTACATTCAAGTTTTCTATTAAGCTGCCCAGAACTATAGGTACGCCTTATTATCTTACTGATGTTAGTGCTGCCCCTTATAAGTGAATAAAATATGAAAGGAAGGTTTTGGTAATATAATAAGATCCTTGTGTTACAATATAATGTCTCCGAGAAAGTAAAGTAATATCAAAAAGCTATTCGGATTTAATCCATAGCTAAAATATTAGAATGCTATAAAATAATGCTATATATTAGCATTAATAAGTTTATAATGGATACTAAAGTTTGAAAATAATTAGAGCAAGTAATTTAAATTATCAAAGTGCTTATTAAACATAAAAATAAAATAAAATTATATTAACAATTTATATTATAATATATTTAAAAACAGTAGCCAAATATTCTTGGAATTCTTCGATGACTAACCTGGTGGATATTTAAATAAATTTTAAGTTCTAAAATGTACCTGCTCTAAAATTTGAAAATCTACGACTAATACAACTACTGGCAACATTGCAGGAGCTTAGTTGTGTACGCTAAAAGCTGTATACGGATCCCAAAAATGTTTTATCCAGTTACGGAGTCCACTTGATCCGACGTGTTGGTCGGAGTCTACATAAAGCGCTACTCAGATAATAATATACACGGTGTATATTCTCCTGGAGTTAGTATAATACCGTTTTAGTACGGAGCCCACATTAACCGCTAGAAGTATATATATATATATATATATATATATATATATATATATATATATAATTTTATTATTATTTATGTAATATTGTCTTGTATTATTTATTAAATGTTCATAATAATTTTAGGCTTTTGTATTTCAAAATAATAATGTAAATCACTGTATGACCGGACTCTGTCAATTTTGAAATTCGTTAGTGTCATGTCTAATTCACAAAGTTTTTACTTGTTTTGTTCATGCGGTGGTATATGTGAGTTTGAATCCCAATATGAATATCCTTTTTTATTTTTAAAATATTTAAGAACCTACGTTAATCTTATTAAATATATGTAATATTCTCAAAAATGCCAAATTTTAAAATAAAATGAAAATTTACAACATAATCCGAGTTGTTGGTTATTATTTTTATCTTCCACAAACATTTTTTAAAGTTATACTTCTATAGTGAATCGACAAAATCTTACATGTGTAAGATATGGGTAAGAGAAAGACAGAAGATATATTTTCTCTCTCTTTCACTCTCGAGAATAAGAATGTTCCTTTTGTAAATATATTTAATATTTATTAATATTATTATTTTTGTACTAATATTATTATCATGGTAAATTAAACATATTCGTAAGTAAGTTATGTATATTGTCATTTTTAAATACTGATGAATAATGCGTTTTAATTTGTACTGTATATAATATTGAATTATATTGCAGTGTATTGTATTGTATTTTTATATTAATAACACAATAAACAATGAATTTGAATTTTATGCATATACTGCAGAGTATGTGTAAATTGTTTTTGCATTGAACTCCTTTTATACATATATGAAAATAAAAATATATATTTGCTTTAAAATATTGATTCAATTCTTCATTTACTATACTCCTATTACAGGTCAAATGTGTATATAAAGCAGACGATGCACCATATACCTATATATCTAATTCTTTTTCTCTTTCTGCTATCTCTTACCTATAGCATTACATTTATGTAATGATTGTGCATAATAAGTCCTATATGAATTTGTAAGGGCGAACGCATGTATAGAAGTACAACTTCTACCGGCAGTCCCACTGGACTGCCACACCCGTTTTCTTATTTAAACACAAAACCACATCGATCGCGCAGGATTATTAGCGGATATAACTAATACAAGAAATAT
The DNA here is from genome assembly GCA_918026665.1 of Diabrotica balteata. Taxonomy (NCBI): domain Eukaryota; kingdom Metazoa; phylum Arthropoda; class Insecta; order Coleoptera; family Chrysomelidae; genus Diabrotica; species Diabrotica balteata. The sequence continues at coordinate 35,101,076 of OU898285.1, forward strand.
TAGTCTTTTTTCCATGAATTGAGGACAATCAAGCAGGATATGTTTGACAATCAGTGGGTTAGGGCATCTGGAGCAGATAGGTAGTAGCTCTTTTGTTACTATATATTTGTGTGTTAAGGCAGTATGGCCAATTTTTAGACGGTTGATAATAACTTGGTTTCTTCTGTTTGAATTTGTCTTCAGGACAGCATTAATTTTTGGACAAATTAAATTTAATTTTGTACTTAATTTTTCCCAAAATTTTGCCATGTATTAGTACAGTGGATTTTTACCAGGTTCTTTAGATTGGTGTACGAATATTTTTTTTTAATTTTGCAGTATGGTTTGAGTTCAATCGACTTTTCTTGGCCAGTTGATCTGCTTTTTCATTTCCGTAAATACCTGTATGTGAGGGTACCAAAATAAAAGCCACTTCTTTTCCTAATGATCGGAATCTTTCTAGTTCGTTTTTTATATTCTGTATAATAGAGTTGTTGGTATATATTTGCCTACAGACTTTATTTTCTAAATTTAGAAAATAATTAAAGAAAAGACCAAGAAATTTTATTTCTTTTGACTGTTCTAAAGGTAAATTATTTAATGATAGACTTGTTGTGAGGTGGGTTTTATGTTTATTAAAAATAATGTATTGTGTTTTCAATCGAAAAACCAAATCCCGTTTTTATAGTCTAATTATAAAGCCGATTTAGAAACTCTGTATAATTTTAGTTGCTGTCATTACATTAATCGATTTAGTATAAATAACAATATCATCTGCATAAAGACTAGCTTTAATGGGTGCTTTAATTACATCCATGATACTATTAAAATCGATTAAGAATAGAATTGGACAAAAATTGAACCTTGAGGAATCCCATTGTCTAGTATCTTAGATGAGGTTGTAACGTCATTTATTCTAACGTGAATAAAGCAATTAAAAAAATTATAAATGCAAGTAGGTCAGTGTCTTTTAATGTTTATAGAATACAGTGCCGCCATGCTTTATCGTAGGCTTGGGTTATGTCGAAAAATATTGCTATTAGCTTTGGGCATTTGCAAAAGCTTCAATAATTGGAGTCTGTAATGCAACGTGATTATGTAATGCCTACCTATTATCTACCTCTTTGAAAACCACTTTGGAAGGGAGTTAGAAAATATTATTTTCTATGTACCATATAAGGCAGAGGTTTTAAATTTTATCTAGGATCTTCCACATGTAACATGTAAGAAAGATGGGTCGTAAAGAGGTAGGGTTGTCTTTTGGTTTGTTAGGCTTAACAATGGGAATGATTATTGCTTGACACTAGAGGTCTAGGAATTCATGCTTTATAAAGCAAGTATTAAATAATTCTTATAGAACTAATTTGGCAAGATGTGTTTTTTTATATTCAAGAGAGAGAACTCTAACTCTTGAAGAGTTATAAGAGCCTTTAAGGAGCTGTCAGAGTTGGTAATAGGGATTGTAGAAGCTTTTATGATTTTTTTTGCATGTTAGGGATTCGTAAGAAATATTTTGGTCGCTGCAATTTTGTTGATAGACATCAGTTGAAGCTTCTCCGATTGTATTTTTGCAAGTGATTAATTTATTATTGTAAGTTAAGCTGTTTATATGTCTATAAAAATTGGAGCCTTTAAGTATGTCAGTACTATAGAACGACTCTCCGAATTAAACATGTACTCATCGAATGTTCTTTTTTTATTGGGAATAACCCGCATCCACTATAGAAAGTTATTAGCGGTGTTGCAATAGAGACGATGATATATTATAATTATTAATATAAAATATAAAGTTTTTACAAAGTTGATTATAATTTACAATTTTTCTTGAAGTATCACTTATATTTGATTATACAATTTCGTTTTCGTTAAAAACCTAATAATTTTGTCACAATCCGCACTGTCTAAAGCGCACTTTATATCCTTTGATAGTTCACTATCTTGTCTATCCATTTGATATAATGGACAGTCTATAACAATGTGAGCTACAATTATATTGGTGTCACGGACATAGCATATTCTAGGAGGTTCCTTCCTTAGTAGGTGTTAGTGCGTAAGTCTGGTGTGTCCTATTCGGATACGGTGTAGTACAAACTGATCCCTTCGCTTTACTAAACTTGGTGTTTTCGCTGATAGATCTGCATGAGGAATTTAGTTAGTTCTATCATCAGATCTTTCCATTTTACAAGCTTCTTTGGCCATTTGATCAGCTATCTCATTTCCTGGTATCCCTACATGGTATATTGTGTATATATGTGTATTATGTATATTGTGTGGATAGTATCCACACAATATGTAGTTGTTTATGATTATTTTGTGGAGTTACAAAGTCTTTTTTAATCTGTTCCAAAATCAGATGATTCGGATATATTTTCTGAATTCCCGGGATTGCACTTAAGGGATCTGTAAATATTATGTCATGTCTTCGGGTCTATTAAGAGCTTTTTGTACTGCCTTGGATATTGCAAAAAGTTCTGCAAAATATATTGAGTAGTCCCTAGCTTTTGGAATATGAGCACAGATCCTCTGTCATAATAGCGGATCCTACTGTTTCCAACTCAGGTGTTTTTGATGCATCGGTATGAACTAGTTGACAGGATGAATATTTATTTTTAATATTGTAGAAGTATTGGAGAAAAAGAGATGAAATGGTATTGTCCTTAGTATAATTTGACAGATCTGTGGTTTAATATGGAATTTGTATAGTTCAAGGGGTAGCATAATCAATATTGGTATGTATAATACCCGAAAATGTGAAGTTGCTAATTCTTTTGCTAAATAATTGTTGAAGATTAGGATTTTGATTGTAATTAGAATGGTAATGTGTAAAGAAAGCACAGGGTAGGCTGGGTTGTTTGGATTAGTGAATAGTTTTCTTGCGTATTGTAAAATGAGACGTAATCTTCTAATAGAAAGTGCTATTCAATAGCTATTCATTTGCTTCGACATAAAGACTTTCAACTGGACTGGTTCTGTAGGCTCCTAGAGCTAGTCTTAGTGCGGTATTTTGTACAATATCTAATTTTTGTAATGTTAAATCTTTAGCTAAATTATATACAATTGATCTATAATCTAAATTACTGAGGATTAAGGATGTGTAAATATTTAGTACCTGTGTTGTACCTGCGCCCCAGTTATGATTTGCAACTACTTTAAGAACATTTATGTTCTGTAAACATGATGTTTTTAAGTATTTGGATGTGTTTGTTCCAAGTAAGTTTTGAATCAAAAATCATACCTAGAAATCTAGGTTTCTCAACGTTTTCTAAAACTTGATCATACAGTGTTAATTTTGGAAGATTTGGAACAATTTGATATTCTCGAAAAAAGCACATTACTTTGGTTTTAACTGTAGAAAATTTCAGTCCTGTTGTTTTTGACCATTCTTGTGAGGAGTTAATAGAAAATTGAATAACGTTTTATGCCATATTAAGATTCATATGACAAATACAGATTACGAGGTCATCTGCATATAGGATTGCTTTAACAGGTTTTTGGATACTGTTCTCGATAACGTTAATTGCAACTAAGAAGAGTGTTGCGCTTAGTGTGAATGTTATTTAACCCGTAACTGCTACCTGCTACCGACAAAAAGTTATCTCGCAGCTGCTATTGACGGGTCACTGTGACCCAGTTTTAAAATTCTGAAATAAAGAAAAAACATTAGCTAATACATTTATTTTAAGTCATACACACTTTTTTTATATAACGGTAAACTAATTTATTGTAAAATAAATTCCTATTTACAATTTGGGCATATTTTTAGAGCCCATTGTAAACATATAGGTAATTTGCACACAAATGAGTATGAATTTTTTTTCCGGGACAAATTGCGCATCTCTTTCTTTTAGATATATTCTGTATTGGCAATGGTGCAGGTGTGTCATCTATATCTACTCCAAGGATATTCGCTGCGAGACATAGAAGTTTCCGGGGTACATTTACGTTGTAAAGTCTTTTCTTCATATGTGGCGTGTACAGTGCAATGCCTAGTTCTTTTTAAAAATTGTAACGGGATATTTCTTTTATTCGGGAAAACTGATATATTATTCGGCTGTTTACACCAGACATATTTAAAATACAGTGAAAAATTGCTATAGGCCACCGACGGGTCCTTCGAGAAGTGAAACATGTTGCACATTTTTCGTCCAAAGCATCTACACCTGCTTTGGTTTGGTTATAAAACATAATTATTTCGGGTTTCCCAGTGCTCTGATCAACAGTACTGTCGTGATGCATTGATGATATTAAAACAATAGATTTTCCCTTTTTTGGGACATATGATACCAGAGTATTGTCTGATGTAAATCCGAACTCTGAAGAACTAGCAGGTCTCTTTCTGTCGGCCATAAATTCTGGAGGAATCATTCTTTTATTTTTCTTCACTGTTCCTACATATGTAATTCCTCGTTTTCTTAACTCGTTGGTTAATTCCATTGATGTGTACCAGTTATCTCCAGTGACATTACGGTTGGAATTTTCAATACATTTTATCATTCGAAGAACAACCTCAGTTGGATGTGAAAATAGCGATTTTTGTTTCTGTTGGAGAATTTTTCCTGTATAGACCTCCGCGTTATACATGTAGTGTGTTTGGGAATCGGCTAAGATCTGCACTTTTATACCATATTTCGCAGGTTTATTAGGTATGTACGTACATTCTAAATGCACACCTTCCCCTAAATAGTACCAGCATTTCATCTACTGTTACGTGAGGACCTGGAACATAGTTCTGTTGGGAGTTTTTTACAAAAGTTTCAAATAGGTTGGATATAGCTGCCAATTTATTAGTTTTCACTCTTTTAGACCTTGTAAGATGATTGTCGAATCTTAAACAGCTTAGCAAAAATAAGAATCGTGACAAGTGACATCGAACATCTAAACAAATCTCTCCCTGTACCACCTGTTGCCCATAATGATTTTAAATCTTCATGGTTAGACTTAAATATACCTTGCATAAATAAAAGTCCAATAAAAGCTACTATCTCAACTTTATCTGTTCTTTCAATGAAAGTTGGGTCAAATTTTGAGAGAGAGTTTTTACGTCGTTTGAATGTAGTGTAATTTGAGGATACTAAGTCAATTTTTGTGTTGGTATGTTCAACAATAATTTCCAACATGTCATCCGTTATTAATAATTTCCCAAGCTTCTTTAGGACACAGTGGTGGATTCTGACGGGTAGAATCTTTCAGTCCTGGTAAAACTCTTGATGTTATGAGATTTTACTTTGGACCTTTTTGGCGATTGTTTTGCCCATTTTGTAGAATCTTTTCCATACCAAGCTAATTTTGAAATGTTCAAAGTAGCTGTTTTGTTACTTGAAGCGTTATTCGTGGCATCATCTCTATCTAAGGTGTTTTCATGCAATAGTTCAACCTCAAATTCACTATCAGAGTCGTGTTCACCGTAAATTTCATTGTCTATTTCATCGCTGTCACTTTCACCTGAATAGTTAAATAATTTGTGTGCAGCTTGCATATTTTCTACTTCTTGGAGAGTATCTGTCGTTTCATCGGCATCTTCCAAATCTTTCCAAAACTCTTCACTGTTTAGAATGTCTTCCATCTCAGACAAAGTTAAATGCTTACTTGATGAAGCCATTTTATCTAAAACAAAAAATGTGTATTAAGCAAATAATATAAATATTTAAATTATTCAAGCCGTTAACATAATAAAATATAGATATATATATATATATATATATATATATATATATATATATATATATATATATATATATATATATATATATATAATAAAAATAGGTACATACCTTTATAACTAAAAAATATTATGTTACTTAAATACTCTAGAGGGGTCACCGTGACCCAACTACGTAATTATTTCGAATTTGACACGATCAACAAAACTACTCATTTTGCCTTTTTATAAAATACTAACTGGCCAGAGAATAGGTGGACAGACAGCTCCCCCACTATCAAAATGGGTAGGGCGGTTTAAAACTATTGATGGGTCACGCTGACCCTGTCGGTAGCAGTTACGGGTTAAATGCTAAAATATTTCAACAGCTCGTTATCAGTACTTTTTTCAAAAAGGTCCTAAAATGCACTGACCAAATCAACAAGGTAATTAAGTTCTTCGAGGAAAGTCAACTTCTAAAAAATATAAATGTTATGTTACATGTTTTTATTTTTTTTCTTTATGTCAAATGTTAACTATATTACTATAGATGTCTACTAAACTATAATGATCATAGATGTCACATGCACATTCATTTAAATAAAAAAAATATAAAAAAGTCGCATAAAATATATACGTAAATCATTAAAATAAAATCCGAAATCAAATATTTAGTTTGTGGCGTAAATTTTTTTAATTTTGTAAAATTTGTTCTATTTTTGGTAAACAAATTTTTTAGTCACAAATCAGCCGGTTTGTTATAAAAATAGCAGAGGAGTTCATCTATATCCGTCAGACTGATAAGGGTCAATATCGCTCTCATATAAAATCTCTATTGTCTGTTCGGTTCAAACGCAACAAAAAAATCCGCGGGGCTGGGAGGGCTTAGGAAACATTAATTATGCTTTCAAACTCAAGAAGCTGTCATTTTTAGTATAAAATTTTCATAGATTTATTTTGTAACGAGTTGTCCGATTTTATGTTTATTTATAGTAAAAAAGAATATGGAATCTGAAATACAACAAATATCAAATAAGATAAATCTGTAGCTTTTCATTGATATCAAAAATTTATTCTTAAGCGGGCGTGGTACAAGCTAAACATGTAAAACATGAATATGTATTGTTAAAAAGTTATTGTTGGATTTTGATAAATGTAGCCAGGAATTATATCGATATAACGAAGCTCTTTCCTTTGTTGGTGCCATAACAGTTTGTCATATTCGATTAAAATTTACTACATTTTTACAACCGACCGATATAAAAACGTTACAGTAGCTAAAAATTTTACTACGGAAATTTACATTTAAATTCGGTTATTGAGAAACTGGAAAAGATACAGTAAAGCTGTTCCTTTTTCGTACTTGTCTGGAAAGTCACAATGTTTATGTAAAGTTTATCGAGCGATTTTGAGAATGTAAAATCTGGATACATGCCATATTCTAGATTTATCAATAGCAACATAGTTTACATCATCATAATGTTAAACTCAAAAATTATTTACAAAACACTAAACACAGTTTTTTCTTATCTATTTTCTTAAATACTGTTCGGAATATCGGTCTAGTGTTAATTCTCCCTAAAATTTATTTTGATATTTTAGCCACGTTGTTTTCCTGTATCTCTACTACTATAAACTACGTTTGACTTTAATTTTACTTTGAGAGTGCTCTCAGGTTTTTAGACTGGACTTAATCCATTAGCTGAACTGAACTAACTACATGATATCTCTCATACCTATTGTATTTTAGAATAATATTAACGTATTTAATAATGATTAACATATATTTATTTATTATTATATTACATATTCTGATATTGGATATACAGTGTGTCGCAAAAGATTGATCACAAATTGTACCACGATTGTTTTGGATGAAAATCAGTCGATTTCGCCTAACTTAAATATATGGAAAAGTGCACCCAGAAAAAGTTCCAAAACCGTTTTAGATTTTCTATAGAACTTTATATTATGTGTTGCATGCCATGGCTAATAAAACCGCAATAGCGAAAACATTATTTCTTTCTCGATTATTCTATTTGTTTAGAGAGGTCTCCAATAGGGTGCATCGAAAAAATAAGTTTGAAATGTTATATCTAATAGTGTACAAAAGTTGCTAATATTATTTTTTAGCATAAGCGTATATTTATTTTTTTTTCATTAAGTAAATCGCGTCAACCATGAAAGTTTCTTGGCGGGAAAGAGTTGTACATAAAATGAGATGTTTGCTTATAACTACTATTTACAATTGATAACTTAAGTCTATTTTCTTATTAGATTGTACAATTTAGTTAGTTTTAGAAACTTAGTTACTTTATCACATGTACTATAGTCCAAAGCACTTTTCAGATCACTTGGTAAATCACTTTGAAGTCGTTCAGGGTGATAGAGTGGGCAACTAACAATAATGTGTTCGATTGTCAGAGGAATATCACAAACATAGCACAGTGTTTGTTGTTTTTTCTTCATTAGTTATGACTTGATCTCGTCGATTTTGTGGCATTATTCCTTTTTTTGACAAATTTGGGTTGATGCGTTGTGGTTTGTTCTCATTGAAAATTCTTTGATGGTGTTTTGAATGTCGGAATTTCTAGGAGCTCTCTATCTGGTCTATTCATATAGCAGGCTTCTTTAGCTTCCCGATTAGCTTTTTCATTACCTTTTATACCTACATGAGATGGAATCCAAACAAATTCTACTCTTTTATTCTTACCGTAAAGTTCTTCTAGATCAATTTTAATGTGGCATAGTATTTGGTGGTTTGGGTAAACCACTAATATTCCTTGTACTGCGCTTAAAGAATATGTGAAAATGACTGCTTCCAATTTGGGCTGGTTTAATATATATATATATATATATATATATATATATATATATATATATATATATATATATATATATATATATTGTAGGTCTTTAGATGTGGCATACAATTCAGCGGAATATATGGAGTACTCCTTAGGTAGCTGGAGCTGATGTTTATTTGTTTCGTCAACGAAAGCTGCGCCTACCGTTTCCATTTCAGAAGTTTTTGACGCATCTGTATATATTTGGTAATATCTTTTGTACTTGTCTTTAATCGCTTGAAACCGCTGTAGAATTCTGTGTGATGAAGTATCAGATTTAGGATACAGTAGAAGATTTGTATTACATATGGGGAGTTTTATGGTCCAACGAGGAGGGTAGTTTATTTTATTGATAATAACTTTCGGGAAATTGAAACCTGTGATTCTTTTACTAAACGATGCAAAAAGTAAGGGTTTTTGTTTAAAAATTAAATGAAAATTGTCAGAAAATGTGTAGGAGTAAGCAGGGTTATTAGAGTTTGCTCCTATTTTAGCTGCATATTGTAGACTTAGTCTGTGTCTTCTGATTAAAAGAGGTGGTTCATTAGCTCCTAAAATGTTATCTGTGGATGACCGATCTTTTCTAAAGCCATTTTGCTCTGAGATTAAAAAATTGTAATTTTCTAAAACCCATGAGAGTCTGGAGTTAACAATATTTTCTAATAATTTGCAGGTTGTCGATGTTAGAGATATGGGTCGATATGATTCTGGGTCATATTTAGGTTTATTAGATTTTAGGAGAAGAATGACTATTGCATTCGATCAAATAGCTGGCTATTGGTGGTGAAGCCAAGTTCTGTTGAATATGTTTAAGAGATACGTTATGGCTGAAACAGGGAGATGTTTCAGAAATGCTGAAGGAATATCATCAGGCCCTGGACTAGAGTCCTTCAAGTTAAGAATAGATAAGTTTATCTCTTGAAAAGTGATGAGATGGTTTAATGAATTATTTTGTGTTTCAAACAGATAAATGGGATTTTGTTCGGCGAATTCTTTGGCTTTGAGAAAAAGGGTGGTATACTGTTGATTCGATGAGTGGCTTTGATAGATTTTTCCAAAAATTTTCCTTACTTTGTTCCAGACATCAGAGAGGGGGGTATTGCTATTAATTTCCAATACGTATTTGTTCCATGAAAATTGTTTAGCCGGTTTGACAGTTAGTTGTGCCCTTGCTTTAAGAATTTTGAATTTTAATTTATTTTCAGATGTTTTATGTTTTTTGTATCGGTTTAAGGCTGATTTACTTTTACGGATTGCTGTAGCACAACGGTCATTCCACCATGGTACAGGACATCGGCCTTTAACAGATTTAGATTTTTGATGGTACACAAGGCAAATATCGAACACAGTAATTAATCAAATCTTGCCCAAGTACTTTCGATCAGAAGATCATCCTTAGGGGCATCTGAAATAAGCTAAGAAACGTTTTTTTAAAAAAGGAAAAGTAATTCACTTGGATAAAAACTCCAAGTTTATAGTTGAAAAAAAGTTTTTTATGTGATTACTGTTTATAGACTTACTTCGTCAGTTGTGGCCTATCCAGCAATAACAGAAAGTCATAAATGTAAATTGGGACATAACAAATACAGTAAACAAAGACAAACAAACACTTTAAAATTTAAAAATTGGAGAAGCTACATTTTATATAGAAGCCGGAGACAGAATGGCTTCCAGCCTGGCGGAGGCGGAAATATTGAGATGAAATGGTGACAAATGACAGCTTGTGAAGAGCAGTTACAATAGATAAGTGATCTGCGCCTTTCAAGATTCTATGAAACTAAGTATTGACCAAAGGTCCAACTGACACCACTATAGGAAATCAACTGAAGAAATATAAAATTATATCTAATATTTTTATGTAGATTGAATAATCCAGATCTCACAGTCAAACCTGTCTATAATAATTAGGATGTTAGTTTAAGAGCAATTGAAGTTGACATAAAGTATGAATGTAAGAAATAGACTAAACAATATATTAGACAGTGGATAGTTGACTACAATAAAATGGTCCACTAAGCGCTATCAGTACTGTAAAAAAAATCTGAATATTCAGTTGAATTGATAAAAATTAAAATCAAAATTAGAAGCAAAATATATAAATGGGTTATAATCCAAGTAGTTCACTTGAATCCACAGTCAATGTAAGAACTTTCAAAATAATATGTAAATACTCAGTGCATGAAGTCTAAACAGTCGAGCTGGGCCCTCTACGAGATGGAGCCGTAATAAAGTTTTTAAATATAGGATTAAATTTAGTACAATTTAAATTAATTTGAGTATTAAGACAGTGAGAGTTTTCATTTGTTTCCCTTGTAATTTCCAAATCTTCCAATAAATCCAACTCAAGATAGTTTTTCTATCTACTAATGTCATGTAAGATAGATGAACCAGAATTGATGTTAAAATTGTGGTTGCTGGATACTAAGTGTTGACCAAACTTGAAGAGTTTGGTCTTTTCAAATGTTCAGAGACTCTAGTGGATAACTTTCTGATGGTTCTACCTACATAAGAGGCATCACAATCATCACATTTTAATTTGTAAATACCACTTTTATCAAGTGTATTCATCCTATCTTTGGTATTGATTAAGAAGGAGCCTAAACTGTTATGTGATTTAAAGGAGATTTTGATGTTATCAAATATAGAAGTAAAAAGTTTAGATATTTTATTGGAAATGCTGCTAATATAAGTGAAGGAGAAATATCTGATGTTATCTGAAACATTAGATTGAAAAGACTGTGATGAATATGCAAGCTTTTCTGCAATTTTTAGTTTAGCTCTATTTAGAAGTTTGTCTTGGAATTTGTATCGCCTCGATGGATTTGTATACTAGTATTGCTACACCACCGCTTGCACGACTTGCATCTGTACGGTCTTTGCGTAAACAAGTAAAATTTTTTGAATTGTACAACTAATTGGTCTTTAAGTTTGTCTCCTGTAGACAAATAATATCTGGAGAATATTTAGATCAAAGAAGCTGTAGCATAGGGAGACGATGAAAAAATCCATCAATGTTCCATTGAAGTATTGAGTTAAATGTTGTTAACAGATTCTGAGTTAAATGATACAAAACAATTGTCTACAGAAGAGTCACTATCTAAGTCAGAAATCTCTTTCTCTAAATGGTTGTATAGTTTCTTTTGAAGTTTTGTAAACTTGCTTTTTGTAGATCTATCATTTGCATATTGATAGCTGCTTTGTAAAAGATAGAGTAAACCAGCCATATCAGTTGTGAATTCTTTAACGACGCTAATAGGGTCGGGGGAGCCTTGGACATTATTAATCAGTAAGGACAATTGGTGGAAATTTAAAACGAATGGTGGGGTACGATTATTAATGAAATTTTCAAGAGTTTCCCGAGTAGATGGGACTTTAGATGAGCGTGGTTTTTTTTTGTTTAGAGGGTTTGGGTTTTGCAAACAGATTTTCTGATGAAATTGCTGAGTCTGAAGGAGGCGTGTCAATCTTACCAATAGTGCGTTTTATGGAAGAACTTGCGTTTTCGCAATTGCTATTAGAGTTTTCACGTAGATGCTGTGGCTTTATTACATTTGGAAGTACTGGAACAAACTCATTGGTAGTGACAGAAGTCGAGCTTGAAGTTTTATTTGTAAGGTTGGTTGAAATGGTTGTTTCAAAAAATTGTGGTGATGTATCAGTTTTATTAGAATTTTCTGCTTCTTCTTCTTCATGTACCATGTCCTTTCAGAACGTTGGTTACCATCATAGCTATTTTAATTTTATTCACTGCCACCCTAAATAGCATGCTTGTATCTACACCATACCAATCTCGAATTTTCTGCAGTTGTATCTAATGGAAAAGGAGCTGATACATTGGAAAATATTGCTTCCGAAGTTTGTAAAAACGGTATTGCCGCTGAATGAGGTTGATTAAAAGTGTTGCTATGAGTAGGAGTATAAGTAATTTCTTTGTCATGGAGATTTGTAGGTGTAGGTGATATGCTCGGATTTAATAATGGATATCTTGATGACTGCTGGGTGTTTGGTACCTTGTGTAGTATACTTGTTGACGCTGTTTGATTTGGTACTTCATTTTTTGACTCAATATGAGTTGATTCCGTTACTGAACTGTTTTTGCATCGGGATGATATGTGCCCTGTATTTTTGCAAATAAAGCAAGTGAGTGTACCTTGTGACAAAAATATGTGGTAAATATATATCAAATATATATCAAATATGTCGGTGTTTGGTCGAAATTTATTAGAATATAATCTGGAATTGGTAATGTTATAGGGCTTATATAAACTTGCCTCCGAAAGCTCAATATGTGACTATATTCGGGAAGAGTCGAGCTAATTTTCAGAAATGTTATTGGAGAAACAGGCTTTAATCCGATATTCTGTAATTTTTTAACTAATACTTGATGAGAAATTGATGGGCAGACTCCAGATAAGACTAGTCTTTCTGCTGGAGAGACAAGTCTCCGTGCTGTTACCACTTCGCCAAGTACTTCTATGTAGCCATATTGTGTTATGAAGTTATCTACTACGGTCTTGTTTGCCAAATACATGTAGATTCTATTATGAGATAATCTAGATAAAAAAAAAAAATTTTTTGGGTTAATGATTGTGCCCAAAGAAATGAGATAATCCTGCAGTTTAGCATTATCGATACAACTAAATACAATTGCTTGGTTCTTACTCGGAAAAGAATGTGAAGCGGCTGAAGCATAACTGTTTGTGATATTCGAACGTTGATTTACTCGACAGGTTAGATCGGAAGGTGTGTTTACATTGTGTAAAGTCATTTTAAGCTGCGGTGGCAAAGGCCTTACTCCGACTCTGGTAAGTGAAAAACCAGTCGCATGCTACTATAAGCTACTTATAGCAGCTAACCTCACAAAATGATTGTACGGTAGTTTATATTTATTATTTGACTTTTTCTTTTCACAATAATAAAATAATAAATAGGTAAAGAAATAATAAATAAGACTTACAATCAATTGATTGTGAATAAGTCTTATTTATTATTTCTTTACCTATTTGAAATGGACTCACACAAGCAACACATTCATGATTTGAATAAAATAATAATTACGTATAGATGACTTACTTAGTATCTAGTAGATAAACACTTTAATTTTAAAAAACTATTAAATAAAATCGCTTGTTTTTACTAAAAACTAGGAGTACGATATCAATACAACTTAACCGTACCTTGCCAGGGCCGGTCTCCCTATAACGTCTGTGTTTTGAATAAATCTTAGCTGAATATACAAGGAAAATTTAAACTAACAAAAAGGCTGTTAACATTTTATACATGTTTATATACCGTTGCGAAACTGCAACACAAACATCACATTACACAATTATATTCTTAGTTTGCGTACCTTAAAAGTTTAACATTCCATCTTTGGCTCTTCGATTCTTAATGTATACTTAAATTAAACTTGAATGTTGTTTAATTAATAAACTGGAATAAAAAACTAATACATTACATATTCAGCTTTTCTTATAAGTTCTCAAATAATGTAAACGTTCGAAAAAACGACTGGGAACATCTACTTACAAAATCACCCTCTACTTTACTCTTGTACAACTGGACATTTGCAAAGACGAATGATGGTATTTCGTGAGCGGAATATCATTTTGTCTACACTGGAAATAAAATCTCCTGAACGTGCTCCGCAATCCAATCATAGATATTTGCAAATAATTATTTCGGTTGAGTTACAATTACACACTCCAACCGGGCGGTGAAGTGGCAACGAGAAACGGAAGTGAGAAATACTGTTTTCTACACGAATACAAAATGATTACACAAATCTTATCAGTTAATTTTATCGAATCTTTCTATTGGCTGATCACGATCAGCTGGATTACAAAAAGATAAATTTAAAGGTTTAGAACTATATAAAATTCTACTTCTTTTTCCTTGTCTGATTTCTACATTATATCAATTACTTATGTACATAAGTTAACTTTTAGTCATATTTTATTTTGGCAATCAACAGCCAAATCCTTTCTTTATTCATAGTAATTGTCTACTTTGTGGTTTGGGTACTATTCGCGAAGTTAATTGATTATGTTTATTCTTTTATTTTCAATGAATATTGGTTTGGTCTACTTTCCATTATTTTACACATGAGGACAACACAGTAAGGTTGGATTGGTACAGAAAGAGAACATTCTCAGGTAGATATGTGCCTTTTCACTCGTATCATCCAGACGAACAGAAGATTAACATCATCAAAGGTCTGAAAAACAGAATAAAAAGAATTTGTCACCCTTCTAACTACAATAAGAACATCAAATTATTGTATGAGATTCTTAGAAAAAATCACTACCCTAAGATGCTTCTTAATAAATTGCTATTCCAAGATATTCCAACAGTTAGAACACACCAAAGACAAACATTAGAAGGAGAAACAGTAGAAGTTTTCTATGGGAGATTACCTTACATCAGAGGTTTATCTCCACAGATCACAAACCTTTTCAGACAGTTCAACATAGTGATAGCAAATTCAGTGTACAAAAGATTAGGGACATACTTTACTCACCTGACAGAAAGAGTTAAAAAACTGGATAACTTCAATGTAGTGTATTCTATTCCATGTGGTTCCTGTTCAGAAGTGTATGTCGGTCAAACCAGCCAGAAACTCTCAAAAAGACTAGCTTTGCACAAGAGTGATGTAGTGAGGAAACTCACCTGCACAGCCTTTAGCCAACATATTAAGAATACTGGACACATTGCTAACTATGAAAATGTGCAAGTACTAAAGAGGGTTGACAACCAATTTAAGAGAAACTTCATAGAAATGTGCTACATCCATAACTGCAGTTCTTCTATGAACTGTAAGAAAGATGTTGAAAACTTAAGTTGTATTTATTCATTTCTACTTCAACAGGACTTGACAAGATGTAACAAACTGGAGAATGTAGGGAACTTATCATAACGTACATAGATTGCCTACCTGTACTTGAGAAAATACTCCATTTCCCTGCTGATTGTGTTTCCTGGGGTTCTTTCTTTCCATATCCATGAGGTTCTAACGTGAAAATTATAACCTCCTTGCATATGTCACCCGGATATTGACAGAAGTCAGAAATATGTCTACAAAAAAGAAGAATAATTCTTCTTTTCTACCTTTAACATGAAGTTGCAGTTTTTGTGTAGGTTGTAATTCTTAGATTTTTGTTGTGTTTGTATTTTAAATAATACCCTGTTGTGTTGTAATGTTTTTATTCAAAATTTTAAATGTATTTTTTAATATTTTTAACATGTTTGTGACAGTGTTCTTCAACTCTAGGACCAACTGAACATTTTCAATGTAGGTTTTATATGTTAATTTCCACCACTTGTACTAAAATAGGTTTTTCCATTTAGGTGCTGATGAAGGTGACAACATATCACCGAAAATTTCACATTTAGAATAAAGTTCTACACCAAACTGGCTTATACCATCTCTAGCTGATCCTTGTTTTGACGCTTTCCCGAAAGTTATCCTCCAAAGAATTATATATATATATATAATATATATATATATATATATATATATATATATATATATATATATATATATATATAAACTTAAGGATCACTTAGAATAAGGCGTTTTTCGCCCAAAACATGGAGAGAAAAAAGACATAGAAGGTAGCTACTTCGTTTATTTATTAAAGATGTTTCGCTTTTTAATCAAAAAGCATCATCAGTTCATCTAAAAAGAACAATATGAAAAACCAAACATCCATAGAAAAGTTATTAAAGTGTGTTACCTCAAAAAGACATGTAGCAGTCAATGATATTGGAAAATGTAAAGAAGCTTACAACAATGGATATTGGGACATTATAAGATTATGTTATATAAACAATAAATTGAACTAAATACAGTTAACAATTTGCTCAAACTTAGCACAGCAAAAGACCATGTGGTAATTGTACATGTATGTAAAAATTATGTAAAAAAAATTTAAGTAAAAAACATTAATATGAAGAAGAACTAAAAAGATCAAAAATGCACTTTAAACAGTATATCAATAGTTAAATTTAATTTTAACTTTAGGTAACATTATTAAAGTGATAAAGATTAAAATTTAGTAATTTAAAAGTATAATGAAGTTACCGCTCTGAGCTTCTACTCTGCGGTCGGTGAAATGAAAGCAACAAGTATTAACAAACAATAACAACGAGAAAAGATAGTGGCCTTGAGGTCAAAATATGACAGAACAGCAAGGCGTAATACCAACTTTAATACAATAGACCGATTAATTTAAAGAATATGATATATTTGGGTGACAACCTGTCAGTAACAACCAAAAAATGAAAGAAAAAGGTGGTTAAGAACACCATTTTCCCCCAGTGATTGGAAGGGGGATACAACATAATCTTATAATGTCCTAATGTCCATTGTTGTAAGCTTCTTTACATTTTTAATATCATTGACTGCTACATATCTTTTTAAGGTAACACACTATAATAACTTTTCTATGAATGTTTGGTTTTTTATATTGTTCTTTTTAGATGAACTGATGATGCTTTTTAATTAGAAAGCGAAATTTCTTCAATAACTAGATGAAGTAGACGCTTCTTTATCTTTTTTCTCTCCACCTTTTGACCGAAAAACCCACCAATCTTCGATTGATCCTTAATTTATATTGGATTTATATATATATATATATATAATATATATATATATATATATATATATATATATATATATATAAATATGTCACAAGCACTTCAACTTCTCAAAAAAATATTTTATTTTCAAAATTAAGTTACAATTTACAGAGATAATTACTACAACTAAATACGAACTAATAATAATTATCGTGGGCTTCTTCCTTCCTTCTTTATAGCCTCTGGTCTTAGGAACTTGCTGACTCTAGATAGTCGGGGGGCTTCTATGACATTTCTCCTCCCTCCTTTGGTTCGGACTTCGTCCTCGAAGTCCTAGTAACTTCTGCAATTAATTCGTCCAGAATTTGAATTTGGGCAGGATGAAGTTTCGTGCCAAATAGAATTTGGGAAATTCTTTTTCGTTTTTTAATTATTAATATTGCTAAAAATGCTAAAACAGAGAAAAGTATAACAATTGAAGTGGTGCTCAGTCCCATGGAAAGTGGTGGTAAAACATCCATCGTTTCGAGGGGTTGAATTTGGCCATGAGTATTTGGAATCGTTAACTTCTCAATTTTTATCTGGTGTTCCGGAAGTAATTTTATGGGAACTATTTTTGGTACTGAAATATCTTCGGATGTTTTCTTGTTAAAGTAGACTCCCTCAATGACGATTGGTTCTTCTGTTGTTAGTATACTGGTTGATTTTACTTCGTATTGTTGAATTATTATTGTATGGATTATTCCAAGTAATATCACTTTGCTGGTTTCTTGGAAAAAGTTCTCTGTCGCTATGGTCTTGGTGCAATTATGGACATTTGGTATTGTACAATGGGATTGTACGTTTTTTGTACAAATTATGTGGTCACTTTCTCCAATGCAGTTTTCGAACCATTTGTTGTTAACATAGTAGGGTGTAGGTGGTAAAATCATGATGTGATCTTTGTTTGGGATCGGATAAATCTTAAAGGTGGTATAGGAAGTTTCGTGGAGAATAGGTATTTTAATTAATATGAGCATTGTTTTGGCGGTTACACAGACTAACATTTTGGATGCTTCGATTAGTTCATACGGATGTTCATCACTGACAAGAAGCGAATTTCTAGGATATATTTTAAGAAGATTTTCTTTTAAATTGTCTAATTCTTTTAACGTGAATAATTCGATATTTGGAATATTTAATTGAGATAAAGTTATGGTCCTAATTAGTTTCATTAAAAATTCGTTAATATTTTGAATGTTTACTATTTCATTATGCAAAATCAAATAACTATCAAAATCTGCAGAAAACTTACTAACTGCAGCTACAAGAGCAGCATTATCATTATTTATCTTTTCCAAGAGTTTATCGAATCTTGTATTAATTGATTGTCCATATGATATTTGATTGTTAAATTTTTTGATTATTTCATTTTGTTTATTTTCTATTGCAATAATATGTGTTTTTAATAGATCAAGGTCAGAGTCATCTGGGTTACCTGTTATATATTTGATAGCAGTTCCGAGAAAGTTAAAGAGTCCTCTTTTCTGTTTGCGAGTGATCTTATGCAAATCATCTTTTACTTGTTCGCGTATATGATTATATTGAGAATAAAGAAGTGAGAGAGGTGTTTTCTTAAAATGAGATTGAAATTGGTTTATTGGGCTAGTTTCTATTATATTCGATAAATTGTCTAGGGAAATATGAAGGAAGTGTCTATGGTAATGGGAGATTTCTTTTGATTTTCCTATCTCCTCAGCATAGTAGCCATTATTCTGAATCTCCTGAATCCTGAGTTGACGGCCCAGGGCGAGGATTTTCCTGTGAACAAGTTTGAGCTTGAGTATTTTTGTCTGTACATTTTCTTGTTCTTTTAACAAACTTAAGATGTGTACTTGTTGGGTTTTGTTTATCTGTTTTACCTAAAATCTTTGTTTTTTCTTGTTTATCTGGATGTATTATAGAATAGGGTGCTTGTAGTTTTGGTTTATGTTTCTTTTTTGAAACATACAAAGTTTTTGTGAGATCTATCTCGGGAATTTCTTCAGCGTTTTCGTTCTGTCTATCTAATATCTGCTGCCTTTTTTCTTTTTGTTTATTGTATAAATAATCGATAAAAGGTTGTAGTTCCTCTTTATGTCTTTGATTGTACGTTTCGTATACGGGAAGGTCAAAGTCAAAATGGATTTCTTCGGCATAAGGTCCGTATAGGATTGAAAAGGGTGAGAAATTTGTAGAGCTGTGAATCGATTGATTATAGATAAGAATGGCATGTGTCAAAATGTCGTCTAATGAATCATTAGGATTTTGGGCACGTAAAGTCCTGAGTTTTTCGGTAAGTGTAGAATGGAATCGCTCTACGGGGGAGTTTGAAGACGAGTTATTAACTGTTGTAAAATGAATTTCGATTTTATGGAGTTTT
Organism: Diabrotica balteata; assembly: GCA_918026665.1. Lineage (NCBI taxonomy): Eukaryota > Metazoa > Arthropoda > Insecta > Coleoptera > Chrysomelidae > Diabrotica > Diabrotica balteata. Next base: position 35,120,520 of record OU898285.1, read on the forward strand.
TAAAAATTCTTTTATGACTGCTGAGTTAAATTCTGTGCCACTATCGCATACAACCTTCTTTGGATAGTTATGGTGTGTAAAGTAATGCCTAAATTTATTCAGTATTGAAATAGATGTTTTATCGTTTAATTTATAACACTATCCATATTTAGAAAATGAATCTATTATTGTTAAATATAATGTTTTGTTGCAATGAAAAATGTCAATGTGTAAGATGTCAAATGGTTTTTGTCCAAGTAATGGCCCTAACTGTGGGAGTTTGTAAGGGTGCCTTTCATATTTGTTTTTTAAGCATATTTCACATTTATTTATAAAATTCGAGATCGTGGTTTGCATAGAAGGCCAATAGAAAGTTTGTTTTAGATGTTTATATGTTTCCACTATTCCATTATGGTTTTCTCTGTGATATTTTTCTACACATTCAACTTGTCGTTCTTCTTCTTCTATATCTTTTAGCAATTTATTGCAGAATATTGTCTTTACCGTTGATTTTATTTTCTCCTTAAAATAATTGCAAATGAAGGGTCTAAATTCATGAGGTATTGCAATGGCAAATTTTTGATTCGGTCGTAAGATACTTTGCAATGCATCTGCTATTTCTGCTTGCCAGTTATCGGTGAGCGTTACAGTGTATCGATGTTTATTAAAAATCTTTTTATATTGTAACTCAAATTTAGCACATTTAGTTTGAAATATAATTTGGTTTGACGATAGATTAATTGGTTCGGGTGATATTTCAATTCCTGTGATAGGGTGTTCGACAGCGGTGTGTTGTGTGTTGGTATTATTTTGCAAATTTTCAAATTCCTCAAGAAAATTTTCTGCGTCAAAAGCATCAATTGCATCTGGAGGTTCAGCGCAATCTGAGCTGGAGCTTAGAGCATTTATTTGAATTCTGCTGAGGGCATCGGCTACTTGGTTTTCTTTTCCTTTTTTATATCTAACTTCAAAATTGTAATCCTCTAACTTAAGTCGCCAGCGAGTTAATCTCGAAGTAGGGTCTTTAACTTTGTAGATACAAACAAGAGGGTTGTGATCAGTTTCTACTATAAATTTCTGACTGTATAAGTACATACGAAAATGTTTACATGAATCTAAGATTGCCAATAATTCTTTTTCTATTGTAGAGTAATTTTGTTCGGCAGAATTTAGGGTCCTCGAATAAAAGGCAATGGGATGGTTATTCTGAGATAGGACTGATCCTATTGCTATATTAGAAGCATCGGTAGTAAGTACGAATGGTTTTTCGAAATCAGGATATTGAAGAACAGGAGCATTAGTTAAGAGTTGTTTACATTTTTCGAAACACTCCAAATAATTTGGATTTTTAGGATCTATTACAGCACCTTTACGAGTGCATCTAGAAAATGGAGACGTAATCTTCGCGAAATTTGGAATAAATCGCCTATAGAATCCGATTAATCCTAGAAAGGACTTTATTTCCTTGACAGTTTTTGGTAATGGGTATTTTTGAATTGCTTCAATTTTGCAGGGATTGGGTTTTATACCTTCAGTGGTTACTACATGTCCTAGGAAAGCCACTTCCTTTGTAAGAAACTCAGACTTATCTAATTGAACTTTTAAATTATGTTTTCTAAAGGTATCGAATATAGTGGTAATGTGAACGAGATGTTCGTGTAGAGATTTAGAGAAAATGATAACATCGTCCATATAGACGAATACAAATTTGTGAATATAAGGACGGAGAATATTGTCCATTAGCCTTTCAAAGGTTGCTGGGCTGTTCTTTAAACCGAACGGCATACGTAAGAATTCAAAATGACCATGTGGCACTGAAAATGCCGTTTTTTGGACAGAATTAGGATGAATTTCGATTTGGTGATAACCTTGAGCCAAGTCTAGTGTTGTAAAATATGTAGCCTTACCTAAATTATCTAAAATTTCATCTATTTTCGGTAAAGGATATCTGTCATCTATAGTATTTTCGTTTAACTTTCTATAATCTATAACCATTCTAAATTTTTTCTTGCCTGAAGCATCAGACTTTTTCGGTACAACCCACACTGGGGCCGAATAGGGAGAAATTGATGGTCTAATAATGTTATCATCTAATAATTTTTGTACTTGTCGACTAATTTCTTCCTGCATTGCCTTAGGATGCCTATATCCCTTAACATAAATAGGATTTTCATCCTTTGTTTTTATTTCATGCTTCACTGCTGACGTGAAAGATAAACTCTTTTTCTCATCGTAAAATACATCTCTGTATTTTCTGCAAAGGTTAAGTATTTTATTTTTTTCTTCATTATTTAAATGTTGTGTACGAATATTAGATTCTACAAAGTGCGTTGGTCCGGTTGAAATTTCATACTCATCAAGTTTTTGAACTTGGATAGGTTCTAATAATTTTATCGGATAAGGGAGTGTCAAGTTATTAATGAAACCGTTTTTTGCTGTGTGTATGGATTCTGGTAATGTAAAATTTTGTAAGTCTACACGGGGTACTAGAATTTCACCGTCTAGAACGTTAACTGGAATTTTGTAATATAATGTCTCGAAATGAATTGTAATTCTGTAATTTGTTAAGGTTAATGTTTTAGTTTGATAATTTAGTATGGAGTTAAAACGTTCTAAATCATAATTTCCAAGTAGAATATCAAAATCTTTGCTCCAATTTGCGATTCGTGCATCAATGAGATCATTAATACCATATTCAGATAATAAAGGGGTTTTAATATTTTGGAAAAATTTTGTTGTACGATTCATAGAGGTTAATGTGAAAGGTTTTTTGTATATGTGGGATTGATTAAAATATTTTACAGCTTTCGGTGAGATTACAGTATCTGATCCTCCAGAATCTATAAGAACTTTAAGACGAGTCATAGGCGTAACAAAATAAGGTAGCCGGGGAGATTTTTGTAAATTATTCAGATTTATACAGGAGGTGGTTGTTCTTCGGGAGGTACTAGGGGAAAATCCTGATAGTTTTGGTTGAAATATTCTTCCGGTACCTGTTCGGAATCACAATTTTCAATGTTAACTTCGGAATTATGAATTTGATTTGCAGCAATATTGAAATGATGGCCATTAGTTGTAACGGTCATGGGTTGGTGATTTCTCGTGGAGGATGTTAGAACGCCACTCATAGGAGAATGTGTGTTTTGTTGAGTTTGGGGGTTCCTATATTTATTTATTCTATGTTGTACATTTTGTCGAAAATTTGGGGGTTGATTATTTCTAGATGAACTATTATTATACGATTGAGAAGCAAAATTAAAATTTGGTTGTGAAGTATTAAAATTTGTTTGATTATTTTGAAATGGTGGCCTGAAGTAATTTGACTGCATGGGCGAGAAGTTTGTGGGCCTATTATTATTATGATTATTACGTGGAAACTGGTTTGGATTATGTGGCCTCTGTTTGAGCAAAGGTTTTCTAGTTTGTTGGCTTTTTAAAAAGTTCATATATTGTTGCTGGTTTTTATGATTATCATAAGCAATACACTTTTGAAGTGCTGCTTCAAGTGATTCTATTTCAAAATGAGACAAATATTCACAGTATGGTTCATTTATACCCGAACAAAAAGTTTTTAAAGCAATGTTCTTAAAATATGGCGTTTTAAAATTTACAGTAGCAGGATTATCATTTAAAGTAATATGTTGAAGCAGATCATTTAAATTGGTGGAAATTCTTTGATGATACTGATCATAGGATTCGTTATGTTTTTGAACTGTTGTCGATAACTGAGTTACCAAAATGTCTTCTGACCTTCTATCTCCATATTTAGTTAACAAAGCAGGACGAATATCTGTCCAGCTTAATTTATTAGAATAATTCAAAAAATTTCTCGGATCTCCTTTTATACGAGATACAATATGAGTATTAAGAATAAATAACTGAGGTTCTGTAAGTTCTTGGGTACCTAAGAATGTTAACAAGTTATCTACAGATTTAATAAAAGTAGAAAGATCTTCTTTAGACGAAAATTCTGGTAACGTGGAACACAGACTAGCAATATCGCTATTAGCAACAGGCATTTTGGAATTTTTCTTAGAAGATACGGATTTTTTATTACAAGAAATGGAAGTTCTTAAATTAGGAGTTGACGAGTTATTAATAATATTTAAATTCAAATTGTCAAATAATAAATTTAAATTTTCAACACTGTTTTGAGAAATATTGTTAAAAGTGCTCATAAAAATTAAGGAAAGAAAGGAAAAACTTACATAAGGATGATCATGTTGATTTCCAATGCATTTCTTTCTTCTCCAAGGTTCGATCGGTCTCGTTAAACAACTAAAGTTGACCAGGAAACTGATATGTTTCTGTACGATGTTGATCCTGTTCACGCAGCGCCAAATATGTCACAAGCACTTGAACTTCTCAAAAAAAATATTTTATTTTCAAAATTAAGTTACAATTTACAGAGATAATTACTACAACTAAATACGAACTAATAATAATTATCGTGGGCTTCTTCCTTCCTTCTTTATAGCCTCTGGTCTTAGGAACTTGCTGACTCTAGATAGTCGGGGGGCTTCTATGACATTTCTATATATATATATGATTGTTTATTTTGACTTTGACTTTAATTTATTGAGCCAGTCAAAATAATGTAACTTAATTGTGATCAAATGTAAAATAAAACTCCTTATATTACCTGTGTTCGATGGATTCAAAGATTTTCTAGTTGTCCTTTATCGGGATAGAGAAAAAAGGCTAATAATAAAAGAAAATATTATATTACAAAAAATTACGTGATCTTTATTTATATGAAACGAATAAAACAATTATCAAATTCAGCCGTTATCTTATCAATCAGCATACAAGAAAATAAATGAAATTTTATAATAATAAGATTTTAAAATCTACATACATTTATATTAAGTGAAAACCAACTTTATTTAAACTTTCCTTTACTTGAAACAAGAAAAAAAAAACAAAACAAGATAAAAACTTTAAACTTTTGATTAGTCTAACAAATCTAAATTCTCAAATTTGAATGATTTCAACACAGATCCTTCACAGATATTTATTTTAATTCTACAAAACACTTACAGCTTATTTTCTTATTGCGTTGTATGTTGGAACATACCCAGAAAAATCCAGTCTCCTCAACGATGTGATCTCTCCTTTTTGGCACCTCGGCTCCTTCCTAACGTCTCTGCAAACCTCCTGCACTAACCAAAAACACCTGATTGACGGCTCCAAAAACTCAGCTACTTATTAATGACACAAGAAATTCCTTTTGTCAATTTGTTGCCGGAAAACTACTTTCACATATCTTCACAAAATGCCCACGGTAGATACAAGGACCTCTTTTAATCTACCTGTTATCTCCTTCTGCAAAACTATTCAATTCTTTTTCACAATGACGGTATCCAACTCACGAACCACACCCTATCTTAAGACAAACGACTGTTTCCTTCGATGACCAAATTATAACTCACTTCTCCGGCACTCTTGATCGGCTCACAAATTCCCATTCAACTTCTGTACAAACATATAGGCCGTTTTTAACATGGTACCTATAAATGGTCACATTTGACCAGTAATGCATAATTTTTTTTCTACATTTACAGATGGCGTCTCGTCCCAACCTTTGCTGGAGACGGTCGCATAAATTTGTTTCTCTAGTACACAAATATCTATTATTATAGTAACCAGTTCTTATTGTAAACTATATCGTTAATTACTAATATTAATTATCAGTGTTCTAAAAACGCAAACAAAATAAAACAAGTGGTATTTCCAAACGCCAAATACCGGCAAATAAAAGTCATAGGCGTATCATAAATAATTGATCGTGATGTATAAAATATTTAATCGTGATACAGGATGGACATAGACAATCCCTTCTTAAATTCAAACAAAGTGAGCAGATCTCCGCCGAGATGTCCAACTTCAGAAAAACACATTGCTAATCTGCAAATAACTACCATGCAACCACCATCGAGCAACAGAACCTTGTCTAGCGAACAACAAAGCAATGTAAATTGCTCAACCAATATACTACTCCAAGAGACAGAGTCAACTGAGAACCAACATGAACAACCAGGTAACTCTTTTCTTTCTAATCATGCTTCTTCTTCTTCTTCTTATCTACCGTCACAAATATACATCTCTACTCCACAAGATAGCCAAGAAAACCAAGAACATGAATGGAAAACTGTTCAAGCCCACAAACGAGCAAGAAATGACAGCCCTGGAGGTGATAAACAACTAAAACAAACAATAATGAGCGATTACTGGCTCAAAGCACCCACACCAACGTCTAATAGATTTGCTAGCTTAGATGAAGTACCTGATGAGACCAACCAAACCAGAACTGATGCAGTTAAAGAAAGTATTCAACCCCCACCCATATTCGTTTCAGATGTAGGTGATATACAACCTCTTCGACAATTGTTAGAAACAATATCCCCTCTGGGATATTCCATCAAATGTCTCTACAACGACCAAGTAAAGATCCAGCCCTCAACTTCTGAATATTACCGAATCATAACCAAAGCACTCAATGAGAAAAAAACACATTATTACACCTACCAAAAAAAGGAAGAAAGAACATTCCGAGTTGTGCTTCGTAATATGCATCAGACAGCAGATAAAGACGCTTTAGTACATGAGCTGGGATTAATGGGACACGAAGTAACCAACATAGCTAATATATATAAGAATGGATCAAAAATAGCGCTTCCGCTCTTTTATATAGAATTAAAAACTAAGCCAAATAATAAAGACATATATGATGTGAGAGCACTCCAGAACATGATTGTGTCCTTCGAACCACCATATCCCAAACGTCAGGTTCCCCAATGTACCAAATGTCAACGCTACGGTCACACACAAAAATTCTGCCATATGCCTCCAAGATGCGTAAAGTGTGCAAGTAATCATCTTACTTTACACTGTCCACGAAAAGAACGCAGCAATAACGTAAAATGTGTACTTTGTAACGGAAACCATCCGGCCAACTATAAGGGCTGCAGCGTATACAAACAAATACAAAAAGAAAAATTCCCCCAACTCAGAAAGAATCAAGAGACCCATAGAACAGACACCTATGAAACTAATAGTCAAAGAGTAACCCCTGGTGTTTCTTACGCTCAAAAAACTTCAGGAAATAGTCAAGCGGATGAAATCACAAATCAACAAACTAATGTCGGCTCAAACCATTCAACGAAAATTGCCAACCTTGAAAACCTGATGACAAAACTAGTAGAGAGAATGGACACCATGCTTAATCTTCTTATGACTATGATTTCCAAAATGCACTAATGCAACACAGACTTAAAATAGCCGTCTGGAATTCAAATGGCCTAACAAACCACATCCAAGAAATAAAAATTTTCCTCGACGAGAAGAAAATTGATGTTATGCTTGTATCAGAAGCTCATCTAACAGACAAAAACTATATAAAAATTCCAAAATACATTGTCTACTACACAAAACATCCAAATGACAAGGCACACGGTGGCACAGCTATCATTATCAAATCTAATATAAAACACCATGAGTTAAATAAGTTCAGTGAAAAGTACCTGCAATCAACTAGCATTGTCATCGAAGACTGGTTAGGCAACCTTACCTTATCTGCGGTTTACTGTCCTCCTGGTCAACCAATCAACGAAAACAACTTTAGCACCTATTTTAGTTCTCTTGGACACAAATTCATAGCAGGAGGAGACTTTAACTGTAAACATCATCACTGGGGCTCTAGGATAATTACAACAAGGGGTAGACAACTGCTGAAGTCAATAACAGGAAACAACCTACAACACATATCTACAGGAGAACCAACTTATTGGCCTACAGATCCAAATAAAACACCAGATCTCTTAGACTTCTGTGTGATTAAAGGTATCTCTCTTAACTACTTAGCAATAGAATCATGCTGGGACCTCTCTTCAGATCATTCTCCCATTCTAATTGACCTAGACTCCAAAATCATACTCAGAAATAAGCCTCCAGTCCTAACCAATAATCAAACAAATTGGAAAATATTCCGAAGCGCACTAGCAGAACAAATACCAACGAACTTGCCACTTAAAACAGAATTACAAATTGAAAATGCGGTACAACAACTTACTACCTCCATACAAAAGGCAGGTTGGATTTCTACTCCTGAACAAACAACATGGAAGGAAAGCATAAACTGTTCGCAAAGTGCAAAAAACCTGATCGATGAGAAAAGAAAACTTAGGAAAAAGTGGCAAAACACACACGCTCCTATTGACAAACAAAATTTAAACAGAATTACCAGAAGACTTAAAAATCTATTAAAAGAAGAGAAAAACAGGGGGATCCAAACTTACTTAGAAAATTTGACTCCGTCCAAAGACACCAATTATTCTCTATGGAAGGCGACGAGAAAGGTAAAAGGTCCACAAGATGCCATACCTCCTCTAAAAAATGTCAAAGGTAAATGGGCAAGAACAGACACAGAAAAATCTGAGACATTCGCAGAACATCTTTCTACAGTATTTAGTCCATTTAACAGAGTAGTGCCATTAGAACAAGAAGAACCATTTAATTCTTTTCTTGAGGCTCCATATCAAATGGAACTACCAATCACCAAGTTTAATATTAAAGAAGTAAAACACATAATAAAGAATGAGATACAACCCAATAAGGCTCCGGGATTCGACCTCATAACGGGTAAGATCCTTCAGGAACTAACTAATGACTGCTACAGAACAATCACTATGATCTTCAATGCTATGCTTAGTCTGCATTACTTTCCTCTGCAATGGAAAGTGGCACAGATTATACTCATTCAAAAACCTGGTAAAGATCCAAAAGATGTCAACTCATACCGACCGATTAGTCTACTCCCAGTCATCTCTAAGGTCTTTGAAAAACTTCTGCTACGAAAAATCAAACCAATATTGGACGAAAAGTGTCTCATACCTGACCATCAATTTGGTTTTCGTAACCAACATGGTACAATCGAACAAGTTCACAGACTATACACAACAATAAGAAGTAGTCTCGAGAACAAGCAATACTGTACTGCAGCCTTTTTAGACGCCTCTCAAGCTTTTGACAAGGTGTGGCATACAGGACTTCTGTACAAATTAAAGAAAAATTACCTTACCCTTACTTTAAACTGCTTCAATCATACCTTACAGAAAGGAGATACCTGGTAAAATATAATGAAGCCCATACAAAACTCTACCCCATCCTATCTGGTGTACCTCAGGGTAGTGTGCTCGGACCGATTCTGTACCTGATATATACAGCTGACTTGCCAATAAGCAATAACCTAACGCTTGCAACATTCGCAGATGATACTGCTTTCTTGGCCTCTCATAGCAACCCAATAATAGCATCAGAGAGACTGCAACTACATCTGAACAAAACAAATGAATGGCTTAAACTCTGGAGAATTAGAGTAAACCCCTCAAAATCCACACAAATTACATTTACTCTAAGAAGAGGTACATGTCCACAAGTTAACCTCAATGGACATCCTTTGCCCCAAAAGCATGACGTAAAATACTTAGGTATTCACCTTGACAAACGTCTAACTTGGACCAAACATATATGGACGAAAAGGCTTCAATTGGGAATTTTATACAGAAAACTTTACTGGATGTTAGGAAAAAACTCTCACCTATCGATCGACAACAAGCTGCTGATATACAATACAATAATAAAACCCACTTGGACATATGGCTCGCAGCTCTGGGGTTCAGCTAGCAAATCTAATATTATGATAATACAAAGATTTCAATCCAAAACTCTGAGAACAATCGCTAATGCACCTTGGTATATCCAGAATGATGCAATACATAGAGATCTTCAGGTACTAACAGTCTCTGAAGAGTGCAAAAAATCTTCTGAACAATATCAAAACAGGTTGCGGGTGCATCCTAATACCCTGGCACACAACCTTCTCAACAACCAACAAGCGAAGAGATTGAAGCGACATGACCCCTTGGACATACCTCACCGATCCTGACAGAGCCTACAGTAGTGGGAGTTAGGCCCTCAACAGCACCCAGACATTGTGATCAGTGCCGCTTTTAGTGCTCGCGTATCATGTATGTGCGCATCCTACCGGTAAAAAAGCCAACTTGTGTCGTGATGATTTGGTCACTGGACCTTACATCTCTCTGTCATGTAAAGACAAAAAGTTTTACTTATTGTTTTCACTGCAAAACAGATTGTAAAAAATCTTAAATGTTAATAATAAAAAAAAAAAAAAAAAAAAAAAAAAAAATTTACAGATGGCATGAAATCGAAATAAAATTTCTCTAACCTATGCCCAGCTACTTGAAATAATTAAAAATTATAATTTCGATGATCTTCCTCTAGAAATAATGATGATACAGATATTGAATCTGACTTGGAAGAGAACATTGTTGATTGATATTCAGCTGAAGAGCATCAATCTGAAGAGGAATTGCAGGTCGCTGAAGGAGAACATACAGAAATTCAAGGTTCATTATCCAGAGAGGCCAATTTGGAAAAAATATGAAAGAAAGAGGGGAGAGGTCTTAAAATACCAGATTATAATTTAGCTGAACATGATTGGGAACCAAACTTTGCCGAATGCCAAACCTCTTTAGATATATCTTTTAAATTATTGCGAGATTCCATAGACCATATCGTTTTTTCAGACGAATGTATACGCAACCCAAAATGATAAAAATTTGCAAATAACAAATAATGAATTTCTTTGCATTGAAAGTTATTGGTCGACTTCCCCTGATCTTTAAATACCACTTGTGGCAAAAACTATAACAAGAACGAGATTCACAGAAATTCTCTTTAATTTGCACTTACACGACAACTCAATGATACCAAAAGATAATAAAGACAAATTGTATAAAGTAAGACCTCTGACAAAAATATTGAATAAGCAATTCGGAAATTTATATACTGGTACAAGAACAGTGTGCATAGACGAATCTATTATTAAATTCAAAGGTCGTTCGTCCATAAAGCAGGATAATCGCATGAAACCCATAAAAGGGGGATTAAAGTATTGGTGATTTTTTATAAATCCCCATAACCCATTTATAAATAATCCTTCCATATCTTTCTGATATGAAAGGATTTATAAAAAAATTTATATACATCAAGGCAAAAACGAGGCTTTAGATAATAAATATGAAGACTATCAACTCGGTGAACGAGTTGTTGTTTTGCAAATGACTGAAGATGAATGAGAAAAGCATAGAATTGTATATTTTGATAACGCTATAATGATAATTAAAACGATAATTTATATAACATATATCGATAATGATAATTTATATAACATATCCAATATAGTAATATCAAAAGATATTTCTGACTTCTCTTTCTTGGTCCTAAATTTGCAATACCATCAGTCCGTAGTGACTTAAGGCTAGATATCTTTCTTGCTGACATATAAAATATTATTAATGATATCCCAAGTACATCACAAGATCTTATTAGGTTAGGTTAGGTTAGGCCAAAGCCACAAATATAGTAACAAACTTTGTGTATCATTCTAAAAATAGCAAACCAACCCACCTAAATAGTATGTATAATAAAACTAAAACTTTTCTTCACTCTCATCCAGAACTGCCTATTTTGGAATAGGATAGAGGTGATTGCACTGTTGCTCTCAACAAGGATGTCTATATTAAAAAAACTGAGTTACTTCTGAATGACCCTCCAACATATTTACGACTACCTAAAGATCCAACAACATCAATACAAACTTCATTCAATACCTTAATAAAGCGAATAAAATTAGATAAACAGTTTACTGACCAACAGGCAAAAGAACTTACTATCTACAATTCTTTTTTTCCAAAACTATACTGCCTACCAAAAATCCATAAAGAAAATGTTCCTCTACGTCCCATAACTATAGTTTATTTTTATGAACGAGAGAGTAATTAGCATAATTTTAACTGGTATCTCCGACCACTCCATAGGCGTGCTCAAGATTAATTGAAAAATTACTTTGAATATTTGTAAAAAATAAATGAATTATTTCAGTGTTATAAAGTGTTATGTGTATGTAAACAAAAGTGCCTATTTTATCACACACTATATTAGAACTGACTGGCCTACATTAAAAAGGGTTTTAAAAAATTCACATTTTTTTTTAATTTTTAAAAATTACAAAAGAGAAAAAGAGTTTTTAAAACTGTCTAAGGTATGTTAAATAGATGAATAAAAATATTAATATAACACTTACAGCTACTTGTTACAATCCAAATCAGATTCAGAAGATGAACTTTCAGAACCAAGATTTATAATAACTGGCTCGATCATTTTATCAGTAATATTATCCAGCTTCCACATTTTGTCCTCCTCTTTAATAGTGTGATTTACTGCCTTTTCCCAGTTTTCAGGTTTTACATTATTTACGGCCTCCAAAATCAACTGTTTAACATCATGAATTTTAAAAGTGGTATTTTTTCTTGAAACTTCACTCTTTATCTGTGCCCATACCAGTTCAATCGGGTTTAATTCACAATGATATGGTGGGGATCTAAGTACTGTCATTCCACGATTTTTGGCAATTTCATCAATTTCGTATTTTTAAAATTTTTCTTTATGAAGGGCACACAACGAATAAAGTTCCTTTCTTATAGATCCGGGATGGTACGTAATATTTTTTGAACTCAGCCAATTCTGCAAGTCTTTTTTTAACCACTTGGTTGTCGGCAGTCCTTCTATAAGTCTGGAGTGATAACTTGCATTATCCATTACTATTACACAGTTCTTAGGAAGAAGATCTATCATTTGTTCGAACCATTCTTGAAAGACATCAGCGTTCATGTCTTCATGGTAGTCACCGGTACGAGTTGATTCAAAAGTTATTAACCACCTTCAACAAAACCGTCTGAACTGCCAATGTGTACTATTATCAGCCTGCGTCCCTTTCCTGATGGTGTATTTAAACCAGTAGGTAAGCTATTTACAAAAGCGTGCCTTTGAGTTGTAACAGTTTCATCCTGCCAAAATTTATTTGGTGTATGACCCTCGTTGATCCATGTTTTATCAAGATAAAATATTTTTCTTTTTTGGTTTCTCATTTCCTTTATGGTTCTTAGAAAATGTCTTCTCCATATGACAATATCGCTTCTTTCTAATAAAATAGACTTTCTATGATTCTTTTTCCAGCCGAAGCCTATTTCTTTTAAAAGTTTCCATAACGTACTTCGACTCATTTCTGGGTAATCCTTATCATCTCGAGCTGAGACAAGAACTTTATCCAATGTTGGAAATTCTTGTCTAAAGAAGAATTCATGCACTTTCCGTCGAAGTCCTTCTTTAAAATGATATTCTATTTGAAATTTTGGTTTTCTTGGAGCATTACGTGGCATTTGAAAACTACCACATTTCTCTTCTTTAATAACTCTGTAAATCGTAGATTTCCCAACACCAAGTGTACTGCTAACTAACTCAACGGTCTCATCAACACTTTCACATGAACGTTTGTCTGTAAATGATTTAAAACAATTAAATATTAATGTTTTTTCATTAACTGTTAAAGGACCAATTTTTCGGCGTTTACACGGAACTTCCAAATTTTCCATAACACTAGTATACACAATAAACTGCAACTTGCAACTGAAGTACCTACTTTTAGTGAACTGTTAAGAATTTTGAATACGCCACTTGGACCTTCCTACAAAATGGAAAAACCCACTATCACATTTTCTGTGGAATAAGTTTAGAAGGTAATTATCTAGTCAATTACTGTCGTAGATTCCTGGAATTAAAGAATTAAATGTTTGATTGTTGAAACCCTTACTTCGTGGAATGCACTCATTTCAGATAAAATAAAACGTTTTATTTTATCTAAAGAATTAAACTTTATTTTGCAAATAGGTAGGTACTTATTAAACTTTTATTGGTTACATATAACCAATAAAATAAACATCTTACATTTCTTGCAAATTCATTAGTACCTGTTAACCTCCATCACTCCGACACTGGCAACCTTATTTAGGGATTAGTAACCCTCACAACTATTGTATTCTATTCTGCTCCAACCTTTATACCTGGTGGTCATACTCAATTTAAAATTGTTTTCCTATATACTTCTGTAAACTTGTTGACAAAAATATCTGTTTTTCATTGAGTCATCCGTATCAACAGTTTAGGGATTTGCATACATAATTTATTGTTTAATTACTCTCTCATACATAAAAATACACGATAGTTCAAGAAACTCTGTTACTTACATTTGATCAAAATTTTTGTGTAACATTTTACAAAATGCCTTGGAAGATATGACAGATTTTAATGTAAGAGATACATTCACATTTGTTAATAGGATCAGAGGTACAAAATTACCTGATATTTATGTAATATTCTCTTTAGATGCAATCTCACTATTCACTAATATTCCGGAAGACTTAGTATATTCAATTATACGTCTGAAATGAAAACTAGTAACATCGAGTACAATCTTAATTAAGACAATTTTTTGGCATTGCTAAAATTCATTTTTAAAAATACCTACTTTCCAATCAATAACACATTTTATCGTCAAATCTTTGGAACTCCCATGGGTAGTCCGATAAGTAATATATTGGCACTTATTGTTTTAGATCATATAATAGAAAACACCACAATCAACCTCCCATTTACACTAATCTTTCTATACAAATTTGTCGATGAAATTATCTGTGCGGTACCAAACAAACAGGTCGACACCATCTTAAATACGTTTACGGTATACCGACAAAAGGACGCGGAAAAAAGGACGCATAAAAAAGGAGGCGGAAAAATGACGCGCGAAAAAAGGACGCGTGGAAAAAAGGACGCGTGGAAAAAAGGACGCATATTATTAATGAAATACTATAAATAGTTTATTTTAATTGACAATAGCAATTACCCTCGTTTATCCCCTATATATAATTACAGAAAATGATTCTACCTAACCTAAAATCGGTTACGGTAAAAGTAAAAAGTGAAAAATATTTATATGAAAAAAACTTGCCTTCACACTTTATCCAGGCTTAGGACTGGCAGCAGAAGCTGGCGTGTTTACAAGTTTTTTTTATTTTTTTAAATTTTTTTGCTTTTTTTGGAATTTTTTTGTCATTTTATTTTTTTTTTGTTTTATTTTTGATATTAATTTTTTTTGTATTTTTTTTATATTTGCAACTGAAAATTGTGAGCAATGCCTCTCAAATATTTTAAAGTTGGCCTGTCAGCATAATCGGCAACAATAGCCCTTATCCTGTTTGCTGTATCTTGATATTTTCTTTTGCGTGGAGGTACATTGCCTGAAATGTACTGCTCTATTTTCAAAACATTTAAATCATATTCTTTTTTTAGAGAATTAATAAATTTCCAAATATTCGGATGTGCACTATTGAGAAGAGAAGAAAAGCTGTTGTGCCATCCTTCGACAGCATTATTAGTTCGAGGTATATCTTGGTCTGCCAAATCGTAACAATTCCATACATTTGCTGGAAAAAGGGGTTGTCTTCGATTTCTTATTCTAGCTAATCTCCCTATCCAAGTGTCTTTAAAGTAATTAATCAGCGGCACTAGTAGTTCTTCATTTTGTGTATAAAAATCGATATTGAGCAACTCCTCGTACACTCTGACTACATGGTTGTCTGGAACAAACGCAAGAGCTGTCAATTGTCTTAGGTGAAGGGCAAAGTCAGGATCCGGCAATTTGAATATGGCGCCACATACACTGCGAGAAATGAAAAAAACATCCGCGGATTCTCACATTTGGGAACTCAGTTTGTGCAGCATTCATTGCAGCTCTTTCAAAGTCCATCATTATTGTTAGAGGGCGCAAGGCCGGAGTCAACACCTTTAGTTGCTGAAAAACACGTGTATAAGTCTCTTGTGTTTTGTTCGTTAGAAGTGCAAATACAGTCGGGATTACATTACTGTGTCGCACTCCATGAATTGTGTATATTTGAGAAAATAATGGTGGTGCTGAGTTAAATGTTCCACCGGCATACCAATGATCGCATTGTTCCATAAATCTTAAATTTCTTTGTGTTGAAAATAACAAAATAAGTTCTTCTTCTGGTCCGCTATCAAATAATAGAAATAGCTCACCGCCTGTAGTTGTTTTATATTCTTCAGGAAGCACAAGTTCTTCTAAATTCCTCGGATTTGCGGGCGTACCTCCTAGCTCGTTCCGAACTCTTTGCACATTTTTTTTTAACGACGAAACTGATGGAAGTTGTGCCGTAGCAGCTAAGGAAAGTCCTTGAGAAATTTCACTTACTAAACCTTGGGTGGAGTGTTCCAGTTGTTGTGCAACTTCTTTCATCCGGTTAGAAGCTTCTTTTGCTTCAATCTTTGCCGTGTCTGCAACGTGATTATGTTGTGTGGATTTTGTAATTTTATCCACAACGGTATGCACTTTTCCTGTACATTTGCACTTATTATAAGTAGCACACTTCCAAATTGTCTTTTCACCAATCACTCGCTCTTTTTATGGAGAAATCTATTATAAAGTAACAAGTTGTTGCCTTTTTGGCTTTTTACAAACGCTAACACCATCTTAACAGACTGATATCAATTTGTAAAATGTTTTGTTGTTAAGAACAGAATAAATTACCTACCGCGACAAGTTTCCCCTATATAAACAATTTGGTTAATGATATTTTGTTACATCGGACCTTTTGTAATATTCATTTTTTAAAAACAATTATCAAACAATTAGAAAGTTTTATTTTCTTACTAATCGTTTCTATTTACATTTTTAACATTACCTGCGGAATTTACCAACGTTCCGGTTCGCGTTAAACCCTCATTAGACCCCTTACTGGGCTGGTACTTGGGTTTTTCTAATCCCATACATAATTCTGATAATATGGAATCTAACCTGTTTCAATACCAGAAATCTTGAATCAACATTATATTAGTATTTATTATTTTACTTAAGATATTTTAATCCTAAGCCTCGATAAAATGTGAGGGCAAGTTTTTTTCATATAATTATTTTTCACTTTTTACTCTTACCGAAACCGATTTTAGGTTAGGTAGAATCATTTTCTGTAATAACATATGGGATAAAAAGGGGGTAATGGCTAATGTCAATTAAAATAAACTATTTATAGTAATTCATTAATAATATGCATCCTTTTTTCCACGCGTCCTTTTTTCGCGCGTCCTTTTTTCGCGCGTCTTTTTTCCGCATCCTTTGGTCTCGCGTCCTGATTTCCGCGTCGTTTTGTCGTAGTTTCGTTTAACTCTTTTAATAACAAAATACAATTTACTGGTAAAAGAGAAACTAAAACTAGTGTACCTTTCTTGGACAGTAAAGTAATCCGCACGGAAGACAATCATATATTACTAGATTGGTACCAAAAGCCTACTGCATCAGGCAGATTTCTAAACTTTTTTTCTAACCACCCAAAAAAAATTATAACCACCTATAAAAATTACAGCTTTCTTCAAATCATTCAATAACATCAAAATTGGTAAATACAGCGATATTAGTAACAAAAGTCTATTTTCTCGTATCAAAGATAAAACACCAATAATTTATACTACCAATTCTTCTTCTTCAGCCTTCAGTAATCCAACTTTAAACATGGGCCTTCCTCAAATCAATCCAGTGTCTTCTATTTTGCTCCGCTTGCTTCCAGTTGTGTCCTCTAATCTTCTTAATGTCATCAGCCCATCTCATTTGTGGTCTTCCTCTGCTTCTCTTTCCTCACCATGACCTCCATTGTTGTATTTCGTGGTTTCATCTCTTATCCTTCAGTCGGGCATCTCCATGTGTTTTCCATGTTTCCTCCATGTTTTGCTTCTAATCCAATTGTTTGTTTTTTATCTATGTCTTACCCCGAGAATTGATCTTTCCATCGCTCTTTGTGCTTTTACTATTTTATCTATATTGGACTTGGTGAGTGTCCACGTCTGTGAACAATACGTGAGTATAGGGAGGATATACTGATCGTTAATTATGGTTTTATACTACCAACATAAACTTTAAAATACCGTGTTTAGGCTGCGATAGTTGCTATATTGGACAGACAAGCCAATGGTTAAAACAACGTATTGGCCAGCACAAAAGTGACTGTCATAAAGGTAAAAATACATGCGCTGTTGTAAAAACTCCATCAATACAAGTCACAAATTTGACTATACGAATAATAAAATCCAACAAACAGCAACTAATTATAAAAACAGGTTGTTTCTGGAAATGTTTTATATTAGTAAACCAAAAATGTTATAAATTACAAAGCAGATACGAATCAGCTAAGCATCATCTACAGAATTTTTCTGCAATTTATTTACATCAATATTAATTTACGATATATCTTTTACCTTATTTTTTATATATAAAAATTTAAAAATGCTCGTCTAATCCACTATACACTTTTTGTTGTCTTATGTGTGTTTTAACTTATTTTAACAATTATCCGTCTAATTGTAAATGTGTCAAACAAATGTTTATCATGCCCTTTTTTTGTGAACAGTTCTACCTCTGTAAGTACATATTTATGTAATTTTATCTTAATGTTGCTTATCTCTTTGTTTAAATAAATTTATAGAGCACTTCTCAAAAAGCCAATAATCAGTTCGCGAAATATTAAGTCACTAAAAAACAGAATTGTTTCAATTCCAGACCGATACAACCTGACATATACCCAAGAAAATATTTTAAATAATATACGGTCGATACTAAACAAAAAATTATATATACATATATATATATATATATATATATATATATATATATATATATATATATATATATATATTTAACGATAAGATATAAAATTAAAATTGTTTTAACCCTTTAATATGTATATAGGTATATCGTTCAATTATATACGCCGCTACGCTTAAATGTGTGTTAATATTTTACTAATATCCGAAGCTTCCACAAAGTTCTCCACAAACAATTTTAATCAATAAATTGCACACATCCAAAAAAAATCATCATAAAAATATGATTTCACCAAATATTTGAAATGAAACTGTACACGCTAACGCTTACAGCGAGAGCTAGTATAGTTTATTCAATTAATGATTTTGTGCGTAGTGTTATTTGCAGATTAATGTGCATACCTAACCATGCCAATAATTCAGGAGCTCATAGATTGATCGTACTCTTTCATATTTGGATGGCTTCGGTTTGTTCTATACATTATACCGAAGGGTTGCAAATCCTTTTCAGAAAATGAAATTAGAAATAAGATAATCTCATTTCCTTTCTCATATAACTCATATTTAAAGATAATGCCTAATATCAGTTTAATTTACATCTTTAAAACCATTGTCTTTCAAGAGATAATAGTATTTTCCTATGCTTCATTTTATGAATTTGTTACAGTCCTACACTTCTTTTTCCCTTTGCTTTGTAATTTAGTATTTACACAATTAAATTATTGGATTAATCTTTTTTAATTTCGATAGAAACTTATCGTATTCTTTTTACTACTTGCACTGGATTTTACATTTAAACACTGTTTTAACATAACCAGCCCACATCTTATTTACTGTTGTTGGCTCGCCGTTGTTTACTGAATCTCTTGTACTAGAATCTGCAACTTCGTTTTATAGACGTGGTGGATAGAGAAATCACTAACCCGTTTCGAATTTGTTCCGGAGCTTCACAAGGAGGCATACTAAGACCCACTCTCTACTTAATATACAAATCAGATCTCCCAATGACGACCAATGCAACAATAGCTACATATACCGATAACACAGTTATCATGGCTTCAAATTTTACAGCAACTGCAGCATCCCAGGCATTACAAAATCACCTACTTAAACTAGAGAGCTGGCTTAAACTGTGGCGAGTCCAAGTTAACAGTTTAAAATCAACACAAATAACGTTTACTTTAAAAAAATGTGTCGCGCCACTAGTTTCTATAAACAACACTCCACTACCACTTAATACCGTCGTTAAATACTTAGGAATTCATTTGGATAGCAAACTTAATCTAAAATCAAATCTAAGCCTGGAGAACAAACTTCTGATATATAAAAGTATTTTAAAACCGGTATGGCAATATGCAGCACATATCTGGGGTACAGCAAGTAATACCAACACACAAAAACTTAACCGATTTCAATCGAAAGTACTGCGCCAGATCTGCAATGCCACTTGGTACATTACGAACCACAGATTACACCACGATTTACAGTTACCAACAGTTAGCGAAGCAATATCTGCTGTAAACTATGTATACAAGACCAGACTATCCTGCCATCCAAATCTGCTGGCAACGGATCTGCTCAATATTTCACACGAAAGAAGATTAAAACGAACAGACCCTTTGGACCTCTAGGATCTTTGGACCTTCTCTTGATTTTTTTCCATTTTTTTTAGTCTTGTAATACTTATATGTGTGTCAGTGATGTTTATCTCTATTAAACTTTGTTTGTTAAGTTGAAGTTTAAATTAATTGTTATATCATATATTATATTTATATTATGTCTTCCCTGGGTGCTTGCCACTGGGTGGCTTCCCACTATGTTATTGTACATAAATTATACATATTTCTTATTGTTTGTAATGAGATAGATTGCAATAAACATGGGATGTTTATATATATATATATATATATATATATATATATATATATATATATATATATATATATATATATATACATCCCGACAGCATTTTAAAATCTTTTAACTTTGCAGTAATTTACCATTAGCAAGAAAGAAATGCTTCATATTATGTTCGTTTAATGTATCTTTTTAGGCTTTGCACTGTTGTTGGTTTTTCAATATTCCGATTTTTTTATGTATTAAGTTTTTTATATCAGACATACATTTTACCCCTATATGTAAAATCATTGTTTTGTATCAATACGGAATCAATAGATGTTGCCAAAAGTGTTATTCATGAAATTAGAGCACCAATTAAAGCCAGTCTTTATGCAGACGATATCGTCGTTTATAATAAATCAAACAATATAAAATCGGCAACTAGAACTTTACAAAAATTTTTAACTCTGATTAAAAATTGGATGGTAAAAACTGGGTTTAACTTCTCTACAGAAAAAAACAATACATAATTTTTTATATAAACAGATCTCGGTATTCAACTTACCTAACCTAACTAATTTAGCATTAAAACAATCAGAAAAAGTTAGGTTTTTAAGTTTAACTTTTACCAGAAACTTAAATTGGAACTTGCATATCCATAATCTACAAGATACTAAAATATTAATAAACTATAAATCACTCATCAGGAGTAAACTAGATTACGCTTGCATTTGTTATAACTCAGCAAGCAAAACTACCTTAAAAAACCTTAACAGTATTCAATCAACAGCTTTGAGATTGGCACATGGTGCATTTAGAACTAGTCCCACTAGTAGTTTACAAGTCCTAGCTAAAGAACCACCTTTAAACATAAGGCGGCAACAATTATCACTAAACTACATTGGCAACATTTCAATTCAAAAACAGCATCCTCTTTTCTCTCAAATTTTCCACTCGGGCATGCTCTATTTTAAAAAGACAACAAACTGTATTCCTCTAATAGAAATAATAAAAGTCACAAATTTTAACATAGATCACCTTAGTCTATTGCTATATACAAATGCAATCTCTTCTCCATGAACAACCTGCACACTGACCATTGACCTAACACTAAGAAAGTATCCCAAATCATATACAAACTTCTCGATAATTAAACATCTTTTTGCAGAAATCATATTCAGTTACCCCAACTAGTTACAAAGCTTTACGACACCTCTAAAACCCCAGATAGACATGCTGCTGCTCACTATTGTGATGAAGAAAACTCCTACAGCATACACTACCTACAAATTGTTGAATACTCACAGGTGAGACTACAGCTATATGAAAAGCCTTAACTTTTTTCAAAACGAGTAACACGATGAAGTGCGTCATCATTACAGATTCACTTAATGTGTTATAGAAATTAAAGCAAATTTATACAACAAATCCCATCATACAAGCAAAAAAAAAAATGAATTAGAAACACTTTATTCCATGGGAAAGAACACACCTTTCATTAGGGTAACATCGCACACTAGAATCTGGGGAAATGAAAAAGCAGATCAACTAGCAACTACAAACCGTATCAACTTAAAAAAATACTAAAACAATTACAAAATATCCTTATAGTGACATGAAACATCTGATTAAAAATGATTGCTGCAGTAACATTTGGCAAAATTACTGGGAAAATTCAGTAACCAAATTATACCAATATGCCCAAAGTTGAACAGCTTTGAATAACCCCACAAGTAGACGAGATCAAGTAAGTATAAACCGTTTAAGAATTGGTCATACTGCTGTCACACACAACATTTTAATCAGTAAAGATCCTCCACCAATTTGCAATAACTGCTCCACTTCATTGACAGTGAAACACTTGCTTGACTGCCCATGTTTCCAAAATCAAAGAAAAATGCATGGAATTTCAGACGACCTCAAATCCATCCTGACAGATAAAAATTTAAATGTATTAAATTATTTAACAGATATAAAATTGTATTCTTCTTCTTAACGTGCCCTATCAAGTCTCCTTGACGTTGGTGATTAACATGGCAAAACTGTCTCTGTCTCGAGCTATTCTAAAGAGTTGCTCAGCTTTCTTTATTCCTGTCCACTCTCTGATATTCTTTAACCAAGAGGCCTGCTTTCTACCAATTCCTCTGCGTCCTTCGATTTTACCCATCATAATAAGTTGAAGAATATTTTATCGGTCTCCCCTGACTACGTGTCCAAAATAGGCCATCTTTCTACATTTGATGTTATCAAGCAGCTCGCGAGCAGCATTTGCTCTCTCAAGGACTGCCACATTTGTCAGCATAGCCGTCCATGGAATTTTTAGAATTGTAATATTTGAATTTAAAATTGTATTATACTATTTAATGTACCTAATCGTAATAAAACTTTACTATTGTGTTTGTCATCGCACTAATAACCCTGCGTGGTTGATGTGGTATAAGTGTTATAAATAAAAAAAAGTTTATATCTTATGGTATGTGGTATGGATTAGTATATAGAACTATTTGTATGGAAAAATAAAACTGCTTTTACTATTTTTCTTACAGTTTCATCACATTTTCTTA
Organism: Diabrotica balteata; assembly: GCA_918026665.1. Taxonomy (NCBI): domain Eukaryota; kingdom Metazoa; phylum Arthropoda; class Insecta; order Coleoptera; family Chrysomelidae; genus Diabrotica; species Diabrotica balteata. The sequence continues at coordinate 35,143,487 of OU898285.1, forward strand.
AGTTTAAGCGAAACTAAAAAAGTAAATAGACATAAAGTTAATGTTAAACATCACTGTATGTTTAAATGAACTACCACTATATTAGAGGTCGGGACGTATACAACATTTTAACCCTAAAACTGCACACTGGGGTCGGAAGAACCCAGACGCATGAATCGTTTAATGTAACTTGCGCATGTCTGCGTCTTTTGGCGACCCCTTCCACGTAAATTCAGTTAAGAGCCGACTACGTTAAAAGACAGTCGCTGCGCCGCGTAAGTTTGTTGTATAATTTGCTCGGATGCTTTTAGTGGAGCTGTGGGTACTTCGGGTCCCAGTGTGCAGTTAAAGGGTGTTAAAATTTTGAATTGGTTTTTGTTATTTACTAGTATGGTAGATTCTAAGAGAAAATACCAGCGTCCACTGACAACAAAAGAATTAGAATGGGAAGCTGAAAACCTGTTGACAAATGATGATGAACTGGAGACCATCGAAGATGATTTTGAAGACTTATCAGATGAAGACGATGATTATGTACCTGAACATCAGTCTGACACTGATACCGAACAACAAAATGACGACGATATTGAAGAAGAACAAATAGAACCTCGCAATATACCTCGCAAAGAAATATCGCCAGTATTCTGGGAAAAAATAGTCATCGTTGCACCACACAGGCATCAGCACGACAAGGATGTCCAACAAGGAATAGCATCGTTTTACATTTACCAGATCTAAAAAATGAAGCAAGAAATGTAAGCAGCCCTATTGAAGCTGGGAATTTACTATTTTCTCAAGAGATTGTAGACATTATTGTGCTGCATGCAAATCAAGAAATTCTTAAAAAATGTAAGAGTGGCTTGCCGTAGAGTTACAAAAAAAATAACCAATAACACAGAATTCAAAGCATTTATTGGTTTGGTGGATCTCGCTGGTGCATAACGAGTCTCAAGTTGTAATTTAAATGAGCTTTGTTCAATTAAATATGGCAATGGGATACTTCGGGCAACCATGACCAACAAAGATTTCAGTTTTTAGCTCTTTGCTTAAGGTTCGACGACAAAATAGACAAAAATGCTAGAAAATTGGTTGAAAAGTTTATCCATGTTCACCAAATATGGGACATTTTTATAAATAATTGCAAGCTATACTACACGTCCTATTTACGTGGCCAGCAAACCTGATAAATATGGAAAGAAAGTAATGATGGTAAATGATTCGAAGACATTTTATATGTTGAATGCCATTCCATACGTTGAAAAAGTTGATGTTGAGAATAATGAGTCAGTTCCTACATATTATGTCAGAAAACTTTCCGAACCAATACACGGTACTCACCTTAACATAACAATGGATAACTGGTTCACGTCAATACCTCTAAGTGAACAAATGATGGAACAGTAAGAGCTAACAATGATTGGAACGTTGCGAAAAAATAAACGGGAAATACCTCCGAAGTTTACCAAAAAAAAAGAGGTAGGCCTATCCATATTTGCTTTCGGCAGAAACAAAACACTAGTTTCGTACACTCCAAAGGAAAATAAAGTGGTACTACTTTTATCAACTTTGCAACCTGATTAGAATGTTTTTTAATATGTTGGCTGCTAGCGGAATAAATGCTATGGGTATATTTTTACTTGCAAATCCCCAATGGAAAGATGACCGAAAACACGATAAAAAACGTTTTTAAAAGAACGTTCAACTGCAATAATTGAACCGCAGTTAAGGGAAAGACTACAAGTTACTAATTTGCCAACAACCCTACATGTAAAAATTAGCGAGATATTATAAGAAATTATCTCAAAGAGATAATTTTAATGTTAGTTTACCTAAAAAGGCTAGATGTTGCTTTTTTCCTCGTGGAAAGGATCGAAAAACGAGTTCTGCTTGTTTTGCCACAAACCGTACTGTTTAGAACATCGAGCTCAATTATGTTGAAGTTCCTCGCTAAGAGTAAGAAATAATTATTTTAGTTTAAAGGGTTTTTAAGAGAAAAGTTTGATTTCACTGAAATTTTGATTAATTTGTGTTTGTCATATCTCCATATTTTTAAAAAAGTGTGATATAAGCACTAGTTTAGGTATCATATCTAATGAGAAATGTATTTTTTTTCAAATAAACATATTTTGAAAATAAGAGATTAATGTTTATTATTTTATACTACATACCGCAGTACCGCATTGTACTCAATGAACTCCCTTTTTCAATAAAAAACCAAGCAGAAAATGGACATGGATGAGTCCCGATAAAAAGACAAAGAATGAAATAGATTATATCTTAACGAAGAATAGAAACCTAGTAGAAGACGTATCAGTATTAAATCAGTTTGACCTAGGAAGCGATCATAGACTAATAAGAACAAAACTAATAATTAACAAAAAACTAGAAAAAAAAAAAGAATACTGAAGAAATCAAAAATAGTGAATTTAATAAAAAGATAGTGCATGCATTAAATCAAGAAAGCATGCAGCAGATAAACTCCAATGATATTGATGATTTGAATAACCTTATTACCGAAACAGTGAATAAAAGCCTTCTGCAACTGAAAAAAACCAAAAACAACATACAATGAATTAGACAAAGAAATATTACAACAAATAGAAAGTAGGAAGATCTTAAATAAATCTAACAAAAGGGAAACCGACGAATATAGAGAACTTAATAGGCAGATTAGAAAAGGAATCAGACAACAAAAAAGAAAAGAAAACGAAAAATTAGTAACAACAACTATTGAAAAAAATTAGAGTATGAAATTCCTCAGATAGACACTAGGACGACGTCAGACGATATCATTAATGGGAAAAGACGAAAATGAAATCACAAGTAGAGGAAACATACTGACACGAATAGAAGAATTTTACACAGACCACTACAGATCACATCAACAAGATGATGAGATGAGACCAGCACAGAAATTAATAAAAAATGTTGGATCAGAAATAATGCCATAAGTAACAATTTCAAAGGTAACTACAGCATTGGAAAACATGAAGAGAAATAAAGCTGTAGGAGAAGATAGTATTACCACAGATATGATATTAGAAGGAGGTAAGGAAATAATTGCAATTGTAACTAAGCTTGTGGATAGTTGTTTACACAAGGGCAAAGTCCCTAAGAGCTGGAACAACTCTAAAGTAATCTTATTACACAAAAAAGGTGATTACACGAAAATTGGAAAACTACAGACCCATCAGCCTACTGTCACACCTGTTTAAAATACTCACCAAAGTCATAACTACTCGACTAACAAGGAAATTAGACGAATACCAACCATATAAACAGGCAGGTTTTAGAAAAGGCTACTCAACTTCCGATAACCTGTTAACCACAAAAATATTAATAGAAAAATATAACGAATACAAGTTTCCAGTTTTCCTTGCATTTGTAGACTACGAAAAAGCTTTCGATACCATAGAACATACGGCCGTAATAAACGCAATGCAAAATTGTAGAATAGAGAGCAGATATATTACCTTAATAAAAGAAACTATGAACCACGCTACAGCTACATACTACCTAAATGAAAATGAACACACGAACCCTGTACCAATAAACAGGGGAGTCAAACAGGGAGATACTTTATCACCCAAACTGTTCACCTTAGTTTTGGAGGACGTTATTAAAAACCTAAATTGGAAATATAAGGGAATAAACATCAATGGCTGCTACCTCAGTAATCTACAATTTGCAGATGACATAATCCTGATAGCTACTGACCTACAAGAAATGCAAACCATGCTTGTAGAACTTCATACCGAATCTTCTAAAATAGGACTGAAAATGAATTTAAACCAAACAAAAGTCATGCACTCCGAAGACGCCGTGACAATAATAAATGATAAAGTTATAGAAAAAGTTGAAGAATATATATACATAGGACAAAAAATAATCCTAAATAGGGAAATTCAAACTGAAGAAATAAAAAGAAGAAGAAAGTTAGCTTGGGCAGCATTCGGTAAACTGAACTATATACTCAGAAATCAACTAATTCAATTACATCTTAGATCTAAAGTTTTTGATGCATGCATTATTCCGATTTCAACTTATGCGACACAAACATGGACAATCACAAAAAAGAATATGAATATACTTAGAGTCACTCAACACGCGATGGAAAGAGCAATGCTAGGTATATCACTTAAGGACAAGAAAACAAACACATGGATAAGACAGAAAACCAAAGTCACCGATGTGGTGCAAAAATCATTAACCCTTTTCGGGCAAGTGGTTCCACAGCGGAACCACAAATTCATAAATTTCTAAAACCTTTCCCAGTAAACGCTTGCCGGAACCACGTTCAGACCGGTGTCCCCTACTATTTTGTGTTTTAGATCGCTAATGCGGCGATTTTCTCGGTGGCTTCAGTTTGTTTCAAGGAGCGGTAGATATATGTTACCTTTTTACTTTTTGTCACGCATAACGAATTTTTTTATTTTAACTACGCAAATAAAAGATATGTCAGGTAAGTGGATCATAAATATATACATATTGATGTTATTTTAGAGTTGTTACAAAAAAGTTCTTATATTTTTTCATAAATATGTTGTTTTTTGCTTTCAAAATATGTGGTTCCATGTGGACCCACAAAGCCTATTATTAGCATAATATAAATATTTGTTTTTATTGTTTCAGGAAACCGTTTCTTTAGAGAGCTTGAAGCTCTCGAAGCTGATGAGGTATTTCAACTTATTGAAGAGATACCATCCGGAGAAGAATCAGAAGCTTCCGAAATAGATTCAGATGATGATGGACGAGAGGATGAACCTCCCGATAATACCAATGATGAATCATTTGTTATTGAAGATGATCTTCAAGAAATACAAAATACTGCGGAAAATGAAGACACTGGTACGGACATTGAAATAGAATCAAGTAATCAAGAATCAAGTGAAGACGAAACTGAAGTCAATAGGAAAAGAAAACTAACAAAAAAAAATACAAGACACAAATACACAAAACAAAGGTAAAAAGAAACCTAAGAATGAAGAAAAGGTAGTTGTTTGGTCCGATGATTCAAAAAAATTTGGTAAGAGTCCTTCAGTTTTTGTAAGTGATGTAGGTCCTAATGTGCCCGAAGAGATAGAAGAACCGCTGGATATATTTATGCTTCTTTTTTCAGAGGAGCTTTTGGATACATTAGTATTTCAGACCAACTTGTATGCAACCCAAAAAAATAAACAATATATTCCAACAACAAAAGAAGAAATGAAATGTTTCTTAGGAATCAATATTCTTATGGGTATAAAAAAAGATCCAAGCTACAGAGATTATTGGTCTGCAAGAACCGATTTACGGGACACCTATATATCATCTGCTATGTCTCGAAATCGGTTTGATTGGTTTTTGGGTAACATGCACCTAAATGACAACTTTAATGCTCCTAAAAAAGGTTCTAATGATTATGACAAATTGTATAAAATAAGACCAATGATAGATAGATTGACGGAAACATTTGATAAGTATTATAATCCCAGTAAATGCCAGTCAGTTGACGAAGGAATGATTAAGTTCAAGGGGCGAAGCTCACTACGCCAATACATGCCGAAAAAACCGACAAAAAGGGGTTATAAAGTATGGGTGCGAGCAAATGAATCTGGTTTTGTTTCGCAATTCCAGATTTATACAGGTAAAACAGGTGATCTTGCAGAAAAAAGGTTAGGGGCTAGAGTGGTCAAAGATTTAACAAGTAGTCTTGCTGGTAAGTGTCATGAAGTGTATATGGACAATTTTTTTACTTCTTATCTACTCTTAGAAGAAATACGGGCCCAATATATATATGCTTGTGGAACAGCAAAGCTGAATACTAAATTTTTTCCCAAAGATTTCTCTAACGATAAATCAATGAAACGTGGTGACACATGTTGGAAAATTAGTAATGGGGGCATATTGGCAACAAAATGGATGGATAACAAATCTGTTCATTTCTTGAGCAATTTTCATAACCCTGAAGATATACAGGAAATCTCAAGAAAGCAAAAAGATGGCTCCAAAAAAACTTTCACTGGTCTTACAGTAGTGACAGATTATAATAAACATATGGGTTACGTAGACAAATCAGATATGTACAAGGCTTGCTATGCAATAGATCGTAAATCTAAAAAATGGTGGCATCGAATTTTCTGGCATTTTATTGATCTAACAATTGTAAACGCATATATCATATTCAAAGAAAGATCTCAAACACCATCAGTTACTCTCAAAGTTTTTCGTTTAGCAGTATCTTCAGGTTTGATAGGTGCTGATCCTTCCACTCCCCAAAGAGGAAGACCAAGTTCAAAAGCAGAAGTGCCGAATAAATTTAAAATTCAGGTTCCCATTGAAATACGCACCGACAAAGCTGCTCATATGCCCATTCATGGCAATAAAGTTCGATGTGCTGACTGTAGCACTAGAAACCAACCTCATAGAACTAGATGGCACTGTTCCTCGTGTAAAGTTGGGCTTTGTCTCACGGATAAATCTAATTGCTTTTCAAGTTTTCATAAAAAATAAAAATAACTTTTTTGAATTCATACTTATTTTTCTGTGGTTGTAATTGTTTTTGTAGTTTTCATGCGAAATAAATAACTTTTTTTAATTCATACTTATTTCCCTATGGTTCCACCATGGAACCACCTCCAAACTCCAAAAAGTTGTCATAAAAAAATATTATTTCCAATTTTTGGTGTTAAATTTTACGATGAATAACACAATTTTTGTTGAGAAATACATTTTAATGCAAATAGCATAATTCGGGCTGCAAAGGGTTAAAGTTGAAATGGGAATATGCTGGACATGTAGCTAGGAGCGATCTAAACAAATGACACAGATCAATTTTAACCTGGAGACCATACCAACATAAAAGACCCAGAGGCAGACCTCCTATGAGATGGACAGATGATCTGAAAAGGACTGCCGGGAAAAATTGGCTACAAGTAGCATACAATAAAAAACAATGGAAAGGAAGACTTGAAGAGGCTTATGCTCAGATGTGGACGTGAACGCCAAGACGAAGAAGAAGAAGATACCACAGAAAAAATAAATACATAACATTTATTACAAAAAAAGTAATTAGGGTTTTTGAGACCCCACTACGCAGTCTACGTTAGATAAACGAACTGTGCTGTTCTACGGTTAAATAAGAGTATATAATGTAACTGTTTGTATAAGAAATCATTGATTCCCCTTATAATTTCATCATATTTTCTCACAGATTAGTCCTTCCTAGGACTTTAAATAAATTTTTCAAAACCAAAATGCACCAAATCGATTTAATCGTTCTCGATTTATTATAAAAAAAAGTTATAAAGACATAAAATGTCATTTGTTAAACGTCATTTGTTGATATTTTATATGTATTTATAAAATATCATAAAATGTCGTTTAGCAAAGTGATCAAATGAACTAAAACTGTAAAGGTTAAGTCGTATAAAATATTTTTAATTTACAACTAAGAAAATAAGGGTTATTCATTGAGATAAAAAATATTTTATCTCATTCGTTGGATCAACAAATACACTTTCACACAATTTTATTTCAATCGGAGTGGTTGTTGGATATTAGCTTGGAAAAACATCGTGACATAAGATTCTTATATTTAAAATATAAGGTAGCAGCTATGCCATTACTAATTTATAATAAATAAAATTACCCAACACGGCAAGATCACAAACTATTAGATGAAATATTATATTCCAAACACACTTATTCTTCTGTTTTCTTTCAGTTGTTGCCTTGAGGTTTGCTGTAACGATTATTTCTGATTATGTTTCCTCTTAACTATTTCTTCCTGAAGTAGTCTATACATAACTTTTTTCTTTCTTTTTGTTGTCATTTCTTGTAAGGTACGCTGCTAGTAAGATAATGTGCCTTCCGTACTTTGTTAAAGTAAGTTTGAGAATTTACTAATTTATTGGCTAGGAATTTTCTTAATATTTTAAATCACTTCAAAGGATTATCTTATATAATTATGGTAAAAAGTTTACCAAGCAACGCTTGGAGTTTTTCTTCTCTAGTGTGCTTTACAGGGTTTCAAGAAATCTATTGTTTAATTTAACGTAAGCTGCTTTGTAAAACTTGCATTTTCTTAAGACATTGTTAAAAACAAAATTACCTCCAATCTTCAGTTTGCTACTTAATTAAAAACACAAACAATAATGCGGGGTAATGACCACACTCTCCGGTTAGAGAATTCATATCTCTGGAGACTTCACAGAGAACACTAGAGAAAATCAGTTTTAAAAGTTCATTGCTTGAGTTTTTGTAATCTTATACAGAAGGAAATAACGCATTACATATAATTTTGAAGGATAGTTAGCTATATTTTTAACAGCGCTTCGTATTTTTACTTGGTATGGACAGTTATTATATGATTGATATCACGCTGGTTGAAAGTCCATGTTTCAATGCCATATGTAATAATTGGGCGAATAATCTACTGGTACAATATTAATTTAGATTTTATTTTTAGCAACTTCGATTTTAATAATGTTGAAAGGGAGTATAATCCGACAAGCGAGAGCTGGCGGGTGACCTGCTCGAAAATAGAAAAGGAATTATTCTAAGAGAGATAGGAGAGGTACTTAATCGCGATTATAGGTATATAGTACAGGTACTTAAACGGTTATACACGATGTACAGGATGTACATGACTTAAACGGTGAACACTTTTCAATTTCTTCTACGCGCAACCCGCCAGCTCTCGCTTGGGTTATATAATGCTCTATTTTCCGCAGCTATCCCTGCTGAGTTCTCTTTGTCTATGTTGTTGTTAGCTGTGATTATCGCCCCCCAGGTATTTAAACTCCTTTACTACTTCAAAGTTGTGATCATTAATACTGATGTTCTGCCCAACTCTTGGTCTTGGATTTTTGGTTACTACCATGTATTTCGTCTTCTCTTTACTTATTCGGAGACTCAGACTACCTGTTTGCTTCTTGAGCTGTAAAAACACCTCTCTCACGTCTCTTGCGAAGGCCAGCAACAGTTTTGATCCTTGATCAGCAAATCCTTTTGTCAGCTAAGACGTTATTTCACTTATTACATACTCTTAAGCAAAATTGAACAGCAACGGTGACAAGAGGTTTTTTTGTAACAACTCTCCATTTATGCAATCATTTCCTGGTGCTTTATGGTCTTTTAGAGACGCAGTCGCATTATTTACTTCCTCAAGTGTTGGTACTAGTATTTCCTGCGTCTCACTTTCAATATTTAGTAATTTCCGAGTATTTCTTCCATTGTTCGACGATTTCTGTTTCTATTATTATAAGTTCACCTGCTTCATTTCTCATAGGCTGTGTTACTCCAACACTTGCATCTTTTCTGACAAAAAATGTCCTAAAGAATTTCCTAATTTGATTCCTCTCGCCACTTTTGTCCATTTACCATATTTGCTTTTCTAGTTCGTTCCTCTTTTTAGTTCTGAATAGTCTCCTTGTTTATGCTCTTGTTCTGTTAAAATCTGCTTTGTTTTTATCTGTGGAGTCTTGTAGCATTTTCAATTTTTTTTTCCTTTTTATATCCAGAATTTCCTTGTATGCTTTGTCAAACCATTTCTGTTTTGGGCAATCCGTATTGTTACCATGCTAGTTCTACTCTACATTATGCTCTTTCTCTCTGTTTTTGTTGTCAATTGATAATCCAGTTCACTTGATAATCCAGACTTCACCTCTTGAATGAGTATTACAAACAAATATTGTACAAAAGTCACATTTTTTTGAATATTTATTGTCACTAACCCTACAAGAATAACAACGACCTCGTTTTGTTGCAGATTCCGGCACTTCTGTTTGCTTCTTTACACTAATACCAGTGATTTCTATTGCAACGATTACAGGTTTATGGTACCCGGTGGGTTTGTTTTGTATTGCTTCAGCTCTTAGTTTTATATTGGGTGAGGTCATTTGTTTCTAGGCTCCTGCAGAAATAGTATCCTGCGATGTTTTATGTTTACTCGGGTGTTCCATTCAGACTTTTTCATATTCCATAAAACGAAAGCATTGTAGCATACAATGTCCAAAAAGTTACTTAAAATACGTAAGGGCCATCTTTTTGTTGCTCTTTTGCATGTGTATTCTCAGATCAATTTGTTTAAAATATTAACTTCACTTTTGGTTTTGTTGTAATCTAAAATAACTATAGTTTAAACTTCAAACTCTTTCTACTTTTTTATTAGTAGGCACCTAAAAGAGCTCATTTTTTGCATAAGGGTTCTTAACATAAAGCAATGTCAGTAAAAGAATTGTCACTTGTAATGTTTTCATCATACCTATACCAATGTTTTGTAAGTGTTTTGACAACTCTTTGGCCTTGGTTACGTTCAGATTGATTAGTAATCTTTCCAGTGTATATCTCACTGAAGCTTCTATCTAATATAAGTATACCAAAGAAAGTACGCATTTCGCCTAGATCATCTTTAATCCAATGGTTAATTTTTTTTCTCGTTCTTACTGTTATATGCAGCTATGAGCTCAATAGCTCTCTTAATGGTATACTCAGGAATCATTGACATTATAGCTCAATAGTTCTCTTATTGGTATACTCAGGAATTATGGACATTATACTGTCAGAAAAAGAAATTGAAGGCATCCATGCATATCTTAAAATCTTGACCTTTCGTAGTGAAACTTAGGTTTTTCTGTAGTAAATTACATTTCAATATCTTATTCGTTTTTGGAGCTAAGTAACGCCATGTTCAGCCTTCGCGCATAACATCAGACACATAACAGATCGTAAAAATTTGTATCAATTACTTTTTTTTTATTTAATGCAAGAAGAGTAGCCACTCGAGAATAAAATAGAAGGTTCTATTAAAGAGATAAATAGACCTCTTAAATGATTTATCACACGATACTTCTTTATATTTAGGACCTTCGAGATAAATGCCATCAAACGCTTTGGAAGGTTAACTTTGAGATTATTATATTTACAAAATATTTCGAGTATAAAAATATACGAGTCTGAGCATTTTTACTTTTTGTACCATGAGTAAAAACATGAGTGAAAACTTTTGGTTGCCCACCCTGTATATTTTGTCATAAATATGTCTGTATCCTAATAAACAATGTGAAAATATTTTTATTAGTCCCATTTATTTATATGGTTTAATACTGTAACATAATAAGTAAAATGAAGCAAAATGTATTTATATTGATCATGACGCTTTTAAGTAAAATCTGAAAAAAAAAACACTGCCGTCTGAGCATCGTCAAGTGCCAGTTCAAATTCCCAGTGACATGTGAAATTCAAACTCGCTAGGGATTATATCTTGTTTTGAAAATGTTTTCTTGTGACATATTAACCAAATATTTCTTTAATTGACATTTCAGCCCCCAAATTAGAAACCAAAACCTAATAGAATAGAATTTCATTTAAATTATTTAAATTGTACAATTGTGAGGAGTTTTAACCTTATAGTGAGTGAATGCTTTTTTTAATGATTATACAAAGATTTATATATTTCCACAGTGTTTTTGGTTTAAAAATGACAGGATTAAGTTTTTAATCTACAACGTATAGTATGTAGTGGTACAGACATCAAGAGTATCTCCAAATGCCAGTAATTTTTTTAACACCGCATTCCGTCACGTCATTTTTTGGAAATTTCTTCCAGTGTCTCTGCTTATGCCAATTTACGTGGAATAGCGATGTTTAAGTTAATCACCACATCTTAATACACTTGACCTCAAGACACTTGACATAATAGAGATCACCTAAAGAATATTGAAACTAATGTCCGTTTCACACAACGTCACTTGTCCTAAAGTCATCTAAACTAACGCAAATTCACCTAATGTCACTTTTTTTTTGGAATGAGGTGGAAAGGTCAGTTCACAGGAAATCCGGGCCCTCATCGTGCGCCCCTGGCAGGTTGCCTACCAACTAAAACCACCCTCTCTTCGACGCTGAATATTCTTGCACGAGTTCATGAGAGAACGAAACATGAGGACATCCGCGCAGTCTCGAAGGGTGTTCTGGTAGAAGGTCTTAGGGCTTGTCCTACGATGTATACCTAATAACGACACACACCTAGGAGAGTGTCTGATTCCTTTTTGGAAGGAAATGGGGAAAAAGGTTCGGACAACTGAAGTTATTGTAGAGTGAAGAAGAAAAGGAAGACAAAACAAAGAGAAAGGTTTACACCCTTAGTGTCTCTGGTTACCTGTCAATATGTCGATACCAGCTTTAATGTCGAAGCTGGTTCTTACCGAAAACAATATTAGGACAAATTAGTTTTCCGCTGTAGTTTTTGCAATAAAGGAGTTCTTGTCGCTGAGTACCAAGAATGGGGGGAAAGTACATAATACTGTTGTCTGTTTCATGATTATTCTAATATCTGTGACGTATATATCCAGTGTAGCTGCTCTGCGTATATTTAGTCGAAAAGAATTAGGAACAAAGTTTGTTTGTAGGTAAAAGGTGTACCTGCTATAGGTCTATTCAAAGCAGAAAAAACTGAAATAAAGATAAAATTATTTATAGGTATCCCCTTGTGTGGTCCGAGAAAAACCTCTCTCATCTGACTTGTTCAGCCCTTTCAAGTCTGGTCTTTCTTTTCATGATCTCCGTTATGTGGTCTGTTATGATTTCGAAGTTCTCCTTGTTGATCAAAGATATCTGTATAATGTTGTTGAGCGTTGTCAACCCTATCCTTTTACGAAGCCTATTTTGTTCGGGGGCGAAAACATTACACTAGAAGATGCAATGCTCAGAGTGGTCCCTTTCGCCCGATGTAGAGCATATGTCATCATTGGTTTTCTTGATAGCGTATATGTAAGACTTAAAAGATCCCTGTCCAGTCAGAAATAATTGTGTAAAATAATAATTTACTCGTTTAAACTTGCATCTGTACCAAGCCGTCACATCATGGATTAGCGTTTTGGTTCATTGAACTTTTGTACTATGTGCCTTCCATTCCCTTTGCCATTCTTCTAGCAGTTGCTCTCGTACGGCCGCTCTAACTTGGGGTAAGTAACCGTTCCAGTTATCATATAACATCTGCCGTTCTTTGGCTAAGAGGTAAATGGGGAGCGTACCAGCTATTGTCTGTAGGGCCAGGGTAGAAGTGGTTCGGTACGCACTTGTAACTTTGAAAATGGGTTTTCTCTGTGCTCTATTGATCATATCTTTGTACTTTTGATATCTCAGTACATCTATCCAGATGAAAGTTTCATATAGGAGGGTCGATTTTACAACGTGTAGGTCCAACCTACTCTTGTTGCTGCTAGTCCCACCTATATTGAGTGTTATTCTCTGGAGCGCTGCTGTCTGTTCGTAAGCCTTATTAACAACTCCCGAAATATGTTTTGTGAAGCGTAGGTCTCTGTCTACTACCTAGTATTTATTATAACTACCCATTACTATCTAGTTGGAATATTAAATCTGGCCCGCTTGTTGGCTGCAAGTTCCAGGTCGTTATTTGTCATCTACCTATTTACTTTAATAAAGCAGTCATTTACACTGTCTACGAATTCCCATTACATGTCACTTGTTACTAATATAGCTAGGTCATCGGTATAGTCTATTGCCATGGTATTTCAACCGTAATTGATGTCTAGTACCCTATTATATAGTACATTCTATAACGTCAGGCCTAATACGGAGCCTTGCGGTACGTCGGCTGTTAATATGATTTTTGTGTTTCTAGACACTGAAAGATATCTATTACTCAAGTAACTCTTTATGATGTTTATTAAATATCCCGACACTTTGGCAGATTCTAATTTGCTTATGATGTGCTGCCAGTTGGCAGAGTTAAAGACATTCTTCACGTTAAACATTACTAAAACCGCCCATATTTTGCTTGTGGTCCTGACAGTATCTGTGATATGTTTAGCCACATCTAAAGCTGATTTTGCTTTTCTGAATCTATATTGTCTAGTTGAGATGATGTCTCATTCTCTCAACTCATTTTTTTTAAGACGATTTTTGACAAGATTCTTGTAGAGCTTCCCTAAACAGTCAAGTAGGCAAATCGACCGATATGTGCTGGCTTCGTCCGGATCTTTGTATAAGTGTAAGTCTAGCGAGTTTAAGCTGATCGAGGAATTCTTGTCTTGTCAGTAGCTGATGAAGAATTTCTCTTACTGGTTCTGATTGTTATGTAGTTAATAGTTTTATCGCCTCTGATCTGGTCCAGGAGATTTACTTACTTTAATGAAATCTGCGGCTCTCATGAGTTCCACAAGGCTAACCTCGTCTTGGCGGGTGTGTTCATTTATAACGAAGTTTGTAGTGGGGTTATTGGGAAATTATTGGGATATTGGGGTATTTACAATTTTCATTTTTTTATCATCGCACAGATTGTACCGGGTCACTAACTTTGCGTTTGGGTGACTATTCTGTAAGCTTTGCCCAATACATCGGTCTCTAGTGGCTTGCACAAGTTCTGCCAATATGTGCGCTTAGCTCTCTTGATTAGTTTAATAGCAAACTCATGTTTGGCGCGTTTGTATTTGTCCTTTGTCTGCTGTGTCCTATTCCTCTATGCGGTTCGTCTGACCCTAGGGCATTATGTCCGCTTTTGTTGGATTTCACCATTATGGTACGATATATGCGACATGTTTATTCTTACTGCTCAGGTTGTGTGCTTTTATGATTGCGTTCCTAAAGGAAAGAAAATCGGTAGTTTCTTCTTGTAAGTTGCTTATTTGTTTAGCAAATCTTGCTTTGTTGAATTCGAGTGTCTAGTTGTGAAAATTTCAAATACGATGTATTTATGTAGAGTGAAGATGCTCTCGTCTAGAATATCCCAGTTTGTGATTTTCTTGGCAAAGTTGTTCGATGCTAGGGTAATGTCTTAGTACTAGCTTAGCGATTCACCTCTGTCAACAATATGTTTACCATTATTTAACATTACTAGGACGGTCGATTAAATCCATTCATTTAGTATTTCCCCTTTTTGTTAATTTTTGGGGACCCCCATGCAATGGATAGTTCAGAAAGATTTAAATGGAGAACAGCTTCCAAAGGAATGAACGGAGGCATATATGACATCTATATTTAAGAAAGGAGATAGAAAACGATGCAAAAACTACAGAGGAATAGCCGTAATATCATCAATAGGAAGATTACATGGGGAGATACTGCGAGAAAAGATCAAGAGAAAAGGAAAAGTGCAAGCGATAAAAGGCAAAATCGGGGAGGAGCAGGCAGGTTTCACGGCCGGAAGATCATACATAGACCACATATACATACTGGAACAACTGTTGGAAAAGAAAAAAGCAAAAAATAGAAATATATATTTGGCATTTGTGGACCTGTGAAAAGCGTATGACTCTGTACCAAGGTCAGAACTTTGGGAGATGTTCATTAAAGTGGGAACAATAATCATAGGAGACTTCACCACAACAAAAGGGCTTCTGCAGGGTTTGTTCCATATCTCCAACCCTATTTAAAATATACTTATAGAAAGCCTTGACTACATGGAAAAGAAAATGCGAAGGTATGGGAGTACCGGTACAAAACAAATACCTATATACATTAAATTTTGCAGACGATTAAGTAGTGATTGTACAAGACCAAGACGACCTCAGCTACATGATCAAGAAATTACAAAAAGAATATTCCAAGGCTGGCCTAGATATTAACCTCGCGAAAACAGAGTACCTATCTACAAGTGAAGAAGACATAGAAGAACTATAGATTGATGACAACGTAACAATCAAAGGAAACGACAAATTTAAATACTTGAAGTTTATAATAACGAAAAAGGCAACAACAGAGGAAGAAATTACTCAAAGATTAGAACAAAACAAGAACAGCAATCAGACAACTTATCTCAGTATGGTGGGATAGACACCTAAATATGAAGACAAAAACACAAATTTATAAAACATTAGTGCAAAATATTATGACATATGGGGCTGAAAATTGGATAATAAACAAAAAAAAACAGCAGTAAGATAGTAGCAACAGAAATGGAATGCCTGCGAAGATGCTGCAGAATAACAAGAATGGATAGGAGAAATAATGACAAAATAAGGCAAAGAACATCAATAGAAACAGACATACTAACATATATAAAACAAAAAAGACTAAAGTAGTATGGACATGTAAGAAAAAACTAGGAACTAAGAAGGAAAAGAGGACGACCCCAAAGATCCTAGAGTAACGAAGTAGACGACGCCATGAGTAAGAGAGGCCTAAACGATGATATATATATATATATATATATATATACGGCCAAAAGTTGGAGAAAACAAGACAAAGATGATGGCTTCTTCGTCTTAACGTGCCCTATCAAGTCCCCTTGACGTTGGATATTTAGAATATTATATCGGTCTCCCCTTACTACGTGCCCAAAATAGGCCATCTTTCTACATTTGATGTTATCAAGCAGCTCGCGAGCAGCATTTGCTCTCTCAATGACTGCCACATTTGTCAGCATAGCTGTCCATGGAATTTTTAGTATACGTCTGTGCAGCCACATTTCAAAGGTCTCCAGACGATTAACCATACGCTTTCGAAGTTGAAGTTGCAAGTTATCATTACAGAAGAATGACCTCATTTTTAAAAATGTCGTGCGAGCTATCTCGACATTTTATCTCTTGATCTGGATCTAGTTGTTCAGTATAATGGCAACCAAGATATTTAAAACTGGACACTCTTTGAATTATATGACCATCAACATATAATCGTGCATCTTGATGTGCTTAACATCTAAACACCATGTGTTTTGTTTTTAAGCAGTTTATGTTTAGGCCAAACTCCCTTCCCACTGTATCAATGGCATTTAAAAGGAATTGTAATCCATTCATGTCATCACTTAAAATAACTGTATCGTCTGCATATCTGATTGTATTTATCAGAATTCCATTAACTTTGATACCCCATTCTAAATTATGCAGCGCTTCTTTAAATATTCTATCTGAATATAAATTAAATACCAGTGGGGATAGTATACAACCCTGTCTGACACGTCTTTGTATTTTACATATTTCTGTTGATTTTCCGTTTATGCAAGCTATCGCTGTTTGACGCCAGTATAACTTTTCTATGAATCGTATGGTTTGACTATCAACTCCTTTATCTTTTAATATTGTAATTAATTTGTGATGCTGTACTCGATCAAAGGCCTTTTCATAGTCAATAAATACAGCAAAGACGTCTTTCCTTCCAAATCTCGACATTTCTGCAGTAATACATTTAGTGCAAAGAGGGCGTCCCGAGTCCCCAGTCCATTTCTGAAGCCAAATTGTGTTTCATCCTGATCTTCTTCACATTTATCTCTGATTCTACTATGGATGATGCGTACAAATATTTTCAAAGTGTGGCTCATAAGGCTTATCATTCTATAATCGCTACAGTTTTTCGGACGTTGTTTTTTTGGTAGTGTTATGAATTCGGACTTTAACCAATCTTCAGGGATATCACCAGTCGAATAAAGATCATTGAAAAGTTTGACCAGTATTCCAATGTTCTCCTCATTTATAAGCTTTAACATCTCTGACGGTATGTTATCAGGGCCAACGGCTTGCTTGTTCTTTGCTAACTTTATAGCATGCAGTATTTCTGATTTTAGTATTTCTGGTCCTTCACCTTCAACTAAAGTCTCCGGTTCTTCGGGTCTATTATCATTATACAGTTCACTTATATAATTACACCAGGTTGTTCGAAATTCATGTTCGTCTATTATCATTTTTCCCGACGAATCAATTATAGTATGTGGAGTTGGAGATGATGGCTACTTTATCTATTTATTGAAAACGTTTCGCTATCCAATTTGATAGCATCATCAGTTCATCTAAAAAGAACAAAATGAAAAACCTAACATCCAATGAAAAGTTATTAAATGTGTTACCTCAAAAAGATATGTAGCAGCATATGTTGTATAAACAATACATTGAACTAAATATAGTTAACAATTTTCATAAATTTAGCACAGCAAAAGACATGGGGTTATTGTACATTTGGTAATTGCTAAGTTTATGAAAATTGTTAACTATATTTAGTTCAATTTATTGTTTATACAACATAATTTTACAATGTCCATTGTCGTAAGCTTCTTTACAATTTTAATATCGTTGACTGCTACATATCTTTTTGAGGTAACACACTTAATAACTTTTCATTGGATATTAGATTTTTCATATTGTTCATTTTAGATGAACTGATGATGCTATCAAATTGGATAGCGCAACGTTTTCAATAAACAGATGAAGTAGCCATCATCTTTGTCTTTTTTCTCCAACTTTTGACCGAAAAACCCGTCACTTTTCGAGTGATCCTTAATTTATATTGGATTGACGGTCATACTCCTTTTCTCGATATATATATATATATATATATATATATATATATATATATATATATATATATATATATATATATATATATTTATATATATATATATATATATATATATATATATATATATATATATATATATATATATATATATATACATACATATATATATATATATATATATATATATATATATATATATATATATATATATATATATATATCTTCTTCTTCTTCTTCCTATGCCGTCCCCATTAACGGAGGTTGGCGACCACATTTTTAAAAGCTTCTCTGTCTTTTGCAACGTGGAATAATTCGTCTACAGTCATGTTTGTCCAGTCTCGAATATTTCGCAGCCATGACTTCCTCTTTCTACCTATTCCCTTTTTGCCATCGACTCTACCCTGCATGATGACCTGCAGAAGACTATATTTATTATTTCTTAGTATGTGTCCAAGGTATGCAGTCTTGCGTACTTTTATCGTTCTCAACAATTTTTTGACTCGACCCATTCTTCTCAGCACTTCCTCATTGGTGACCCTGGCAGTCCATGGGATTCTCAACATTCTCCGGCATATCCAAAGTTCAAAGACTTTAATCTTTTTAACTATTTGCGCTTTTAGTGTCCATGTTTCTACCCCGTACAATAGTTGCGACCAGACGTAACATTCAACAAACCTCAGTCTCAGCGCAATATTCAGATTTTGTCACAGAACAATTGTTTGAATTTTAAGAACGCTGCCCTTGCCATTTCTATTCGTACCCGGATCTCTTGGTCTGGATCTAATTCTGTGTTGATGTAAGCTCCCAGATATTTATATTTTGTCACTCTCTCTATTTGCTGTCCACCAAGAGCTAGTTGTTCATTATTTGTTGGACTCCTTGATACTATCATAAATTTGGTTTTATCTGTGTTGATGTCAAGTCCCATTTGAATGCATTCACTATTTATTGCATCTAGTAAAGTTTGTAGATCTTCTATACTCTCAGCCATAATTACCGTGTCATCTGCAAATCTCATATACAAATATATATATATATATATATATATATATATATATATATATACATATATATATATATATATATATATATATATATATATATATATATAGTCCTAGTATATATACATATATATATATATATATATATATATATATATATATATATATATATATATATATGTATATATACTAGGACTATAGTCTTGTAATAATAGTACGTTCCGTATGAGATTTGTATTATCGGGACCGAGAGGTTTCTGTGCTCCATTTAGTGTAAAACTTCCCCCTTATACAGCCTGAGACCGACCGGTAGAGTACATAATATAAAACACATCTCTCAGCAAACACATTACATCATACACTTTGTTATATAAGGGTGGGCTAATCTTATCAAAGACAAAACGTGTATGTATGTTCTTCTTATCTATAATTAACAATGAGATGTTTAAATTAATTTTTCGCTTGTCAAACAGATAGCAAAAATGATACCAGGGGGGAAACTGTCAACGGGAACTAAACGAGTTAAGTTGTGTTTGTAAAGTGCCGAAATTTTGTAAAAATTTTGGGATATAAACAAAACTGGTATATCTTTAATTTAAACCATATAGTTAATGGAACACAGTGAATCGTGAAATGATATTATAACTGACGCAAAGTGAATTGTACATTAGTTTATTTACTTTATATTATCTTAAAGACATAACCAACAAAGACACTAGTTGAATACTAGACAATAAACAAATTAGAAGACTAGTTACACCAGTCTAATTTGTTCTAGTTCACATGAGTTTATGTTAGCACTCAAAAATTATGGCCTACAGATTGCTTCAGCCATCTTGTTCCTAAGGGCAGGAATTCCAGACGACAAATATAACCATATTTTTTTCTTTCGTAGACCGGTCTACATAGTCACACCGAATGATAACTATGAGATCCAAACTTCATTGGTCATTCTATTTGAAGGTAATGCACATCGCATATTTCTGTCTTCCAATAAAATGCTCTGTTTTTTATGCAAACAATTAGACATGTAGCTAACATTGCCCAAATACAAACGTCTCTTCAGTTTCTAAAGGGAATATGTCAACAACCGAAATACCATCCTCACTTGTCCCTGGAATGAAAAGAGAATTGTCGAATTCAGTAAATTATAACGTAATCAACGTGTCAGAAACAAAAGAAATTTCACCTAAAATACCTCCTCCTTATCAAGATACAAACAGAAAACCAATGAAACAAGTTAGAAAAAAGTTTAAATAAGATTCGTCTGATAGTTCCAAAATCACGGATGCCTCAAACGAAGCAATAAAAGACTGTTTTAGTAAGTCATCATCCTTTTTTCCACTTCTATAGACAATTTTATAAGTTTTCTTAAAAATAATTACAGTAATGGCAATCTATTATCCGAAGCCCAACAGCTTACACATGACTCATCAAATCATAACTTTCTGACATGTATAACGTTTATCATTTTCTAATAGATATGTTACTAAAGTACAGATTTACGAGAATATAAGTAGACACAGTGAGCATAAATTCCCTGTCATCACTGGAACCTTCGGATAAGGAATATCTTTTAGATACCCCCCAATATTCCCAAAAATCCTCATTTTATTAAACTTCAATCTAATTAAATTGTGATGAATTTTACCCTAGACTTAATCACCTTCAAAAGTTAATCCTTGATACTACTGCCGACATAGTATGTTTACAAGAAACAAATTTTAAATCTGACCGCAAAAGACTTGTAATTGGGTTTGTAGGATATCATTTCTTGAGAACTGATTATCTTAGAGCTAGCAGCGGAACATCCATATTCATATCCAATGATCTCTACTCCACACATCTTCCCATTTGCACAAACCTAGGAGATATTAAAATATAGAAACCTAAAATTTCTCCAAATTATAGTTTATCCGAAGCCGATTTAGTGGACCTCATAAACCAACTTGCTTTACCTTTCCTTCTTGTTAGAGATTTCAACGCCCACAATACATTGTTGGGTTCTAAAAAAGCCTTCGGCCGAGGAAAGACTGTCGAAAATGTATTGAATATTACCGATACTTGTATGATGAATAATCATCCCAAAAACTCATTTTAATATTGCTACTGGTACATTCTCCTCAATAAATTTAAGTTTGTGCCACCCAAGAATATATCCTAACCTCACATGAAAACCAGTTGCTTATCTTTATGGCAGTAATTATTTCCCTATTTTAATATCTGAAAAATCTACAAAACTTTTCGACTACTTTAAAAATGGAACATTCCTAATGCCAACTGGGATGACTTTCGAATATATACTGAAAGCAAACTAAATCAACTGCAGTTATCAAAAAATTCAAACGAAAATATTGGCGCTTTCAATAACTGTATAATTTCCGCTTCTAAAGCAAATATTGGACAAATAGCCATTTCTTTGTCTCGTAAAACAACACCTTGGTGGATGAAAGAACACAGTCACTTTTATTCAACAAATTGTTAATATCTTGGGTAAAACTTTTCACAAGAAAGCAACAAATAGACTTACTTCAAATTGACAGCTTCCCATTACGACTAATCTAAACTCCAGTTTATTTAGTAGCAGAAAATTCGATCAAATTTCTCTAAATATGCCGTTTACATTACAAGAATCATCAGTTACATTGCACTGTGGCAAAAATTCAGCTGCAGGTACAGATAACATTCCCTTTATCTTAATTAAAAATCTTTTAAGGCCTAATCTAGCTAAACTGACAGAAATTTACAATTTAATATTGACCAAAAAATCATTATCAAATTTGTGGATAAACTCCATAATAATTCCTGTTAAAAAAACAAGGAAAACCTTCAACTGATCTAAATTCCTACAGACCAATTTCTCTTAAATACAAGTCTCCTGTGGTTTAAAAAAAAAAAACAAAAATAATAAATTTGATATAATTAGATTTTAGATCATATAGTACAGCAGACAATCTAGAAATCCTGAAAACATCAATAATTAACGCCTTTCAGTGCAAACAAGACCTAATAGCTGTTTCGTTCAATAGCCTCTTGTTATAGCTAAACTCGAGGAGTACAGTATATCTGGAAATATATCTTCATTTTATTAATCAATTTCTAACAAATAGAATCTCTAGGACTTTTAAACAAACTGTTGGGGTTCCCAACAGAGGGATCCATATTCAGTCCTACACTCTTCATTCTTGTTTTAAACGATATATGTAAAAAAATTGAGCTTTCGGTCAAGTTTGCACTGTACGCAGATGATTTAATAATTTTCTGCAAGGAAATACAATGTTGCCACTTACAAACTACTTCAGAATACTACAGACCAATTGCTTTAATGGACTTCAGTAAGTTAATTTAACTTTTCTGTTTAAAAGACACAAATCGTTAAGTTTTATCGCAGGACAGCCAGTATTATAAACCCTAAAATTACCATAAATGGTACTTGTCTACCTGCAGTAAAGAGTATGCCGATTTTAGGACTCACATTTGACAGTAAACTTACGTGGAAATAACATTTAAAAGATCTCAAAACTAAGTGCTAGGCAAATCTTAACGTATTAAAAACTCTGTCTAATCATCATTGAAGTGCAGACGAAGACTCCTTGCTTCAGATATATAGATTTCTTATTCGTTTTAAAATAGACTACTTCAGTTTCATTTTTATGTCAGCTAGCCCCCAGCAGATTTAAAACTTCTTAATTCTGTATACAACACTGCACTCCACTATATGCCTTGGAGCCTTCAGGTCCAGCCCCGCAGAGTGTTAATACAGAGAAGCTAATAAAATTCTCCACTGGCTACGTCTCCGGCAACGCCTTTTAAAATAGTCGTCTAGAATCTAAGCTAATACCGTAAACCCAGCTTATAAATTATTTAGTAATGATAAACTCTCCTTCTCCTATTAAACTGCAATCTATGTCACAATATCTCTCACCACATCTGAATAATATCGATCTTTCAGCCACAACTCCAATATTAATATCACCAAAACCACCCTGGAATAAATTGATAGCATATTTTAATCTCTTGTTAACTAAGTATTGTGGTGTCCGCATCTAATCATATTAAATAATAAGGATTGAAGACTGAATTAACACTTTATTAGTTTACCCCAAAAAACGTGTACAGTAAAAGTATGCTTATTATAGGTTATATATCTATGAAGTTAGCTACTACTAAAACTACCGCTTGGTAGAGGTGGAAGATAACATATCCGACATAACTGTTAAAGGGTGCATACATTACATCCCTCCCCACCAAGATCCTGAATAAAAAAACAATCTTAGTATTAATTACACATTTAAACGATCTGGCGGTCTAATGTTTTTTCTTAATCTGCCCTTAATATTGGGCGACTGCCACCCACCTATTGATTGTGACACTTTATCTTTATTTGGTGAAGAGACCGTACTATCCTTGTTTGGTGAAAGGACCGCACTAGTGTCTTCACTTGGAAATTCTGTTTCAACACTATCCAACACTTGAGCTGTAGCTCCTTGAGTCTCATTGGTATTTGTTAATGTTACACAAGCTTGAGTTTCCTGTAACGGCATTTGCGAATTTACAGAAGAATTTGGAACTGAAATCAGTGGATCAAAAGTATCTCTACCCTCGTCATCTGAAACTCTAGAATTTTCTTCATCATAAAAATGACCACATTTTACGATTTGATCCAAATGTCTTTTCCATTCAAGACTTGGATTATGTAAAGGCTGACATAAAAATGTTTGATGACCTAATTTCCTAACTATCCTACATTTTGCCCATTTAGGCTTTTGCGGATTGACTCTGTAATCCCTAACATAAACATTTTCCCCTTCTATAAATTCCACCACCCTATTATCTTTATGGTATTTTATTTGCCGTTCCCTAGCTCTCAATGTTTTATCATTTAACGTTAAAAAGTCCAATCTAGTTTTAATTTTTCGCCCAAACATGAGATAGGCAGGAGTTTGACCTGTTACTGAATGTGGGGTTGTCCTGTACGAAAATAAATATTTTGAAATCAACTCAGATATATTCTGGTTCTGGGAGCCTGTTAACATTTTGTTTATTGCATATTTTAAGGTTTTAACTGCATTTTCGGCAGCTCCGTTCGTTGCCGGATGATAAGGAGCTGAAGTTTTATGAATAATACCGTTATTCTTACAAAATAGTTGAAACTCCTCAGAAATAAACTGTGGACCATTATCTGAAATAATTTGATTTGGCAAACCAAATCGGGCAAAACAGTCCCGAAGTTTACTGATGGTATGGGCTGAGTCAGTCTTTGACATTTCATATGCCTCGGGCCACTTCGAGTATGCATCTGAAATAACCAGATAAGTCTTACCATGATATGGTCCTAAAAAATCAATGTGAATTCTATCAAACACATGAGCTGCTTCTTGGAATTTAATTAATGGTGCCTTCGGTGGTGTTACAGCATTTTTCAAACATGCTTCACAAGATTTCACAAATGATTCAATATCTCCATCTAAGCCGGGCCACCAAAAATATTGCCTTGCTACTGTTTTCATTCGAACTATTCCACTATGAGTACTATGCAATTCATGTAAGATTTGATTATGAAACTTGGAAGGTACTACTACCCGATACCCCACATAATCAAATCATTATCTAGAGTGAGCTCATTAGCCCTTTTAGCATATGGTTTCAATTCATCTGGAACAGATCTGGGCCAGCCATCTCTTACATAATTGAAAACTTTACTCAAATTACGGTCTGACCTTATTCCTTTTATTATTTCCAAAGCTGTAACTGGCAATTTATCCTCTACCAGGAAATTAAAATAATCCAATTCCACATCACAATTTACAGACCTAGTCGTGGAAAGAGGCAAGCGTGACAGTCCATCAGCTATTTTATTCTCTATGCCTCTAATATGTTTAAAGGTATAATGAAATCCACTTAAAAATAGTGCCCACCTCTGCAGTCTCCCCGCTGCCATTTGAGGAA
Organism: Diabrotica balteata; assembly: GCA_918026665.1. Taxonomy (NCBI): domain Eukaryota; kingdom Metazoa; phylum Arthropoda; class Insecta; order Coleoptera; family Chrysomelidae; genus Diabrotica; species Diabrotica balteata. The sequence continues at coordinate 35,168,644 of OU898285.1, forward strand.
TGCCCTTTGTTTCTCCGAATATGCCCATCAGTGGTTTATGATCAGAACATAAAAAGAAATGCTTTCCAAACAAATATTGATAAAACTTTTGTACACCCCAATATATTGCTAAAGCCTCTTGGTGTATAACGGAGTACTTAGCTTCATGTTTGCTTAATACTCTAGAAGCAAAACTAATTGGTCTCTCTGAACCATCTGGGTACACATGCATCAAAACTGCACCTAAGCCAACCCTGGAAGCATCACAAACTAATTTCAATTCCATCTCCGGATCATAGTGTGCCAGACCCACTCCTGAAGAAATTTCTTCCTTTGCCTTTAAAAATGCATTCTCACACTCTGAAGTCGAATGAAAACGTACATCTCTTCTTAAAAACTCATACAATGGCTCCAGTACTGTTGATAAATTAGCTACAAAACGGCCATAATAATTAATCATTCCAACATATGCTCTAACTTCTGAGATATTTTGAGGTCTGGGGCACTTAACAATAGCTCTAATTTTCCCTGGATCTTTATGTAACCCTTCCTTATCAATAATATACCCCAGATACCTTATTTCGGGCTGGAAAAATATGCATTTATCTAAATTTAATTTAAAGCCTGCATTAAAAAGTCTATTAAAGACCTCCTCTAAATTTTTTAGATGCTCTTCTCTATTAGGACCTGTTACCACAATGTCATCTAAGAAATTAATAACATTTGGTATACCCAACAAAACTTTTTCTACTTTTTTTTTGAAAAATGCTACAGGCTGGTTTTGTACCATATGGGAGCCTATCTACCTGATAAATACCTCTGTGTGTGCTCCAGCTTAAAAGTTTCTTTGTCTCCTCAGTTAATTCCAATTGGTTGTAAGCATTTTTAAAATCTAGTTTTGTAAAAAGGTGCCCACCTTGGAGCGCTGCAAACAACTCCTCTACTCGTGGCAATGGATGCTTGACATACATTAGATATTTATTTACTGTTACCTTATAGTCAGCACATACACGGATTTTGCCTGTCTCCTTGACAACTGGAACAAGTGGGCTTCCCCATTCAGCATTTTCACTTAAGGTAATGACACCCTTACTTTCAAGTTCATCTAATTCTGCATTAATGTCCCTTTTAAAAGCAAAAGGTAACAGCCTTGGTTTTCTAAATATAGGTTTTACACCTGGTTCTATTTTTAAGTCTACCTTTTCAAACTTATAATGCCCTAATTCATCACTAAAGAGAGAATGATACTTTTTTACTAACCCTGCTATGTCTGCATCCTGATCTATTTTATTAATATCTATGTTATGGATTCCAGGTGGTATAATATTAAAATTAAATGTTTTCATTAAATCTCTACCTATTAAGGGCGTTGTTCCATTTTTTATTATAATTAACCTACAGTTATCTACTTTGACCTTATTATATCGAATAGTTACAAAAATTTCATCTAAAGGTGTGATAATCTTTCCATCAAATGATCTAAGCCTAACTTTAGTTGGAAGTAATTTACAGTTTCTAAAATTTCTGTTATAAACATTTTCAGGAAGGATAGAGATACCTGCACCTGAATCCAGTTCCATTAAAATAGTACAATCATTAATTAACATGTTAGCCTTATGTGGTTTTACAAACTTATTAACATTATCATAAGAGGTGTGGTACATATCTACAACAAAATCAAAATCTTGTACATTCTCTGAATCAGAATGTTCACTATCTAATGGTTCTACATGATGGGTATTTTCCCCTTTGTTTTTATTACACATTTTAGCCAGATGGCCAACCTTTTGACAAATCTTACAATTATATTTTCTGTACTTACAATTTCTAAAGTCATGTTTAATTCCTCCACATGCATTACACTTAAACTCCCCATACGAACCTCTCTTTCCTCTTTTTCCTTCTTCACGTGGTTCTCTACTTCTGCCTTGGTTAAAACTGGTACTAGTACTTGCTATCTTATTAACTGGAACTGAATTCTTCGTTTCTGCTGCTGAAGCTTCTTTTTTCAATGCCAACTCATATAGATGTTCTAAGGTTACCATATGATCTTCCTCACATAGGCGATCCAGAACTGGCCCTTTTCTTACACCACAGACAAACTTGTCTTTTAAAACATTGTTCAACATGGTTCCAAACTTGCATTCTATTGCTTTATTCTTAATTCTTACATAGAAGTCCCCAACAGATTCATTTTCAGCTTGTCTCAAGGCATAAAATTTTATTCGTTGCTTAAAAACAGAAACCTTTTTAGAGAATTGGTTTTTTAAAAGGATACATAGCTCATCAAACGTCTTATTTTTGGGTAGAACTGGGTCACACAATCCTTTTAATACTTCGTAGGCCCTATCGCCAATTATGGTTAGTAATACAGGAACCATTCTATCATTCTCTACATAATTTGCGATAAAATATTGCTCTAACCTCTCCTGATATATGTTCCAATCGGTACCTATCCGGTACTCTTGTAGGGTGCCTATTGTGCCTCTTAAAACACTCACCTGAGTGGCAGGAGTTATTGAACTTTCCATTTTGCACCTTGCAAATACTATTTAAAATGTCGAAGCGCCTTGCTTGTAATGGTAGTGTTGCACCTTGCAAATACTAATTTTAAACATCCAAGCGCCTTGCTTGTAATGGTGATTTATTTGTTATTTATCCTCGTCGCCATATTATGTGGTGTCCGCATCTAATCATATTAAATAATAAGGATTGAAGACTGAATTAACACTTTATTAGTTTACCCCAAAAAACGTGTACAGTAAAAGTATGCTTATTATAGGTTATATATCTATGAAGTTAGCTACTACTAAAACTACCGCTTGGTAGAGGTGGAAGATAACATATCCGACATAACTGTTAAAGGGTGCATACATTACAAGTATGATAAGCACCAGACAAATCCACAATTTCTAAGGCAAACAAACCTTTGAAGAATTAATTGCTTACAACAGATTTGACCAAATTTTATACACATAGGCTTTTAAAATTCCTATAGCTGTTGGATGTGCTATAACTTTAAACACAGATTTAATCATATCTTGTCATCTACCGCTGTTTTGCTGTATAGATACTGCTAAATTAATCTCTATTCTCCAAGCTACAAACTTACTATCTCCAGAATATAAAAAATAGTAATATGTACAAACTTTTTAGCGTCTATCTATTCTCTCAAAAGTATGTAAACGGTACATCCTTTGGTTCAAGCCATTCAAAACTCTTTCGATAGTTTAATCTCAATAGGAGTATCCATAACCATGATCTGGATTCCGTCTCATGTAGGACACCCTGGGAAGAAGCTGGCGGACCTCTTTGCAAAACAAGCTTCGTCTTTTAATATGGACCCTCTTGTACGACCCCCGTTACATGCGATCGATAGCGTACGAGAAAGTTCAAGTGAGACGCACGTTTTCAGTCATGGGGATAAGATTATTGTATTTGCATTCTTCGTTTTTTATTGGTTTTTGACCTAAAATAATTTTTTTTTTAAATCGACGAATATTATGTTCATTGTTTTTAGTAGGTACTACTAGCTTTGTAGAAATATATTGTTTGTAATATAAAATTTTGAAAACATTGAATTTCTCTTGCTAGGTGTTTAATATAAAATTCATTGTGAAAGTGTAAAAATAACCTCAATTGTATAAGTATACAATGACAGAATATGCCAATATGGATATATAAAAAATGCGTTCTTCTTGGTTGGCAGATGTGAGCAAACAGCAAACTGAATCGACTAGTGTGCGGTGAACAATCGCTCGTTCAGCAGGGTTCGTTTAAGACGAGCACGACGCATGAACTTAGACGCATGAACTTAGATGCGTGCCTTCGATCGACCCATGTGCAGACGGCCTAACTCATAAACATTTAATGACTTCCCAAGATCCACCTACATGTACACTCTGTGGTAATATTCTATCCGTATAACATATTTTTGTAGACTGTCCCCACTTTATCAACGAAAGAAAAAAGAATCGATTGATGGATTCGACCGTTACTTGATGGAAATTTATTTTATGTAACAATAAAACACTGAAAACTTTGTTTTCAAACTTCCACAAAATTTATTTTAAATATTATCACTACAGCTGTTTCGGCTGATGGCCTTTCTCAAGTGATCTATTTTGGCTTGGGTTTACAAATTTATAGTCTCTAATGAAATAGGTTGAGGAGGGGAGAACTGTTTGTCTCAAGTTGGTTATTCAGAATTATATCTGTGTTTTTCAATTTGTTAATTTCCATCGATTCTAACAAAGATAGCTTAAGGCTTTTATTTTGAATGTGAAGAATTTTAAATTTGTCATTAAAAGAATGATTATGATCTAGAAGGTGAAGTGCGTATGTCGAATCTGTTTTTCTATCTTTGAAAGCTCTTTTATGTTCTGCTATTCATTTATCAAAGTTTCTACCAGTTTGACCGATGTAAGTTTTTGGGCAGTCGCCACATTGAAGTTTGTACACACCACTATTTAAGTGTTTTTAATTTAATTTAATTAAATTGTGTCTGTGTCACTGACCTACGCTGTTGAGACCTGTAAAGTTAAATAAAATATGATACCTACCAGTGGATCTTAATAAACAAAAACAAAAGTAATTAAATAATCGCTCAACATTCTTTAAAAATCAACTAAAAGCATTATTTGAGTGACTCTTGTGTAGCCAATGAAGCATTACCGAGCTAATTACATTTGTAATAAAGCAATCAAATCAAAGAATTTTTAATGGTAACTACTAAATCTAACAAAATGTGTAAATGTAAGCTTTAAAAATTAATCCTTGTTTTATCAAAATTCCACAAACCTTTTAATTTTATAAACAAGATAAACTAGGATACACCTGAGCCATTTCACAAGAGAAAATAGGGGGAAACCGACTGGAATTATAAAACTACTATAAAGGCGAATCTAAGGCGTATTTAGACTAACAGAAGGACCACGCTGTATTTAGTATTGGAATAAGATATTACTAGATAAATGGTAACCAGATTAAACAATTAAATGAGATCAATATCAATATAATAAATTTACACTATGTTTCCCGTCAAGCATTATATCATTTATACATTAAATACGTCAGCCATGTCTGATATTTGCCAAGTCGATAAAGCTTTAGAGTAACGTAACGAAAAGCAAATATAAATAACTCTAATTGAAAGCTTCCTTATACAATGTGGAATCAAAATGTTTGATTTGCTTACTCGACAAGCGTTAGGGTAACTAGTAAAAAAATAGGTTTTAGCACATTTTGCAGAAAACTTTTGTATTTTTATAATAACATACACATATTTCAGTGGACATTGTGAAAGTTTCTTACACCGAAATAATGAAATACTAATTGCCAAATATGTTTTTATTATATTTATTTAAAGTTATTGTACACAGAAATTAAAAAAATTTTCAAAACACCAGTAAATGAACAGCGGAATCTAATGAATAAACAACACATATCCAGTAAATCAACACAACTTGTAGACACATATTGTGGGTATTATAATTATTATGTATTCATTACAAATATAGAAGTATGTATACCAAGTGTATTTTACATTGATATTAATTTTTTCCCTTACATTGTGCAGGAGTTATATTGTAAAACCCTCTAGCATTCACTTTTTTAGGTTCTGCAATTTTGAACAAAATGTTTTCTGAGGAATACCATATTTGATCTGCAGTCTGGGGTCATTCCCACAATTCTCCACTGGAAGTTTGGACCATTGTTGTTACTTCATAGTCGCTACTATCTTTGTTGGTAATTTTTTATGGAAAATGTTGACCATCATATTTTACCATACCAAAATTACCTATTTCAAACATCACTTGTTTGTTATCAGGCACATTATGGTTCTCTACATCAGGCAGAATTATTTCTGCTTTACTTACTAATTCCGTGTGGATATTTTGTTTGTTTAATACCCTTTTCTTCTTAACGCCATCAAGCTTGTTGTTTTTCTTTCCTTCTAATTTTTTGTTCGTTTTTCTTTTCTCACCTGTTTTTTTTGTAATTTACCCGTTTTGTATCTCTCGTTGCTATCATAATAGTTTTTCCATTCCGTAGATATCAGTGCGAAATGAATTGCTGGTTTTGATTTAATTTTATGTCCAGTTTTTTTCAGTCTTGGCCAATTTAGATGCGTCTTCCATATTTCGTTTTCACCTTGAACATTATTTTTATTCCGTTTATTGGAAATTTTATATTTAGTCTCATTTTTAACAATTTTTCGTATTTCCCCTTTTTGATTATTTATATTTTCTTTAAATATATTTATGGTCCATTTTCTATAGTGTATTTTTATGTATGAGAGAGTAATAAAATAATAAATTATGTATGCAAATCCCTAAACTGTTGATATGGGTGACTCAATGAAAAACAGATATTTGTCAACAAGTTTACAGAAGTATATAGGACAACAATTTTAAATTGAGTATGAACACCAGGTATAAAGGTTGGAGCAGAATAGAATACAATAGTTGTGAGGGTTACTAATCCCTAAATAAGGTTGCCAGTGTCGGAGTGATGGAGGTTAACAGGTACTAATGAATTTGCAAGAAATGTAAGATGTTTATTTTATTGGTTATATGTAACCAATAAAAGTTTAATAAGTAAGGGTTCCACGAAGTAAGGGTTTCAACAATCAAACATTTAATTCTTTAATTCCAGGAATCTACGACAGTAATTGACTAGATAATTAATGGACTTTAACTGTTAATGAAAAAACATTAATATTTAATTGTTTTAAATCATTTACAGACAAACGTTTATGTGAAAGTATTGATGAGACCGTTTAGTTAGTTAGCAGTACCCTTGGTTTTGGAAAATCTACGATTTACAGAGTTATTAAAGAAGAGAAATGTGGTAGTTTTCAAATGCCACGCAATGCTCCAGGGAAACCAAAATTTCAAATAGAATATCATTTTAAAGAAGGACTTCGACGGAAAGTGCATAAACTCTTCTTTAGACAAGAATTTCCAACATTGGATAAAGTTCTTGTCTTAGTTCGAGATGATAAGGATTACCCAGAAATGAGTCGAAGTACGTTATGGAAACTTTTAAAAGAAATAGGCTTCCGCTGGAAAAAGAATCCCAGAAAGTCTATTTTATTAGAAAAAAGCGATATTGTCATATGGAGAAGACATTTTCTAAGAACCATAAAGGAAATGAGAAACCAAAAAAGAAAAATATTTTATCTTGATGAAACATGGATCAACGAGTAAATAACTTATCTAGTGATTTAAACCCACAATCAGGAAAGGGACGCAGGCTAATAATAATACACATTGGCAGTTCAGACGGTTTTGTTGAAGGTAACTTTTGAATCAACTCGTACCAGTAACTACCATGAAGACATGAACGCTGATGTCTTTCAAAAATGGTTCGAACAAATGATAGATCTTCTTCCTAAGAACTGTGTAATAGTAATGGATAATGCAAGTTATCACTCCAGACTTATAGAAGGACTGCCCACAACCAAGTGGTTAAAAAAAGACTTGCAGAATTGGCTGAGTTCAAAAAATATTACGTACCATCCCGGATCTATAAGAAAGGAACTTTATTCGTTGTGTGCCCTTCATAAAAAAAAATTTAAAAAATACGAAATTGATGAAATTGCCAAAAATCGTGGAATGAAAGTACTTAGATCCCCACCATATCATTGTGAATTAAACCCGATTGAATTGGTATGGGCACAGATAAAGAGTGAAGTTTCAAGAAAAAATACCACTTTTGAAATTCATGATGTTAAACAGTTGTTTTTGGAGGCCGTAAATAATGTAAAACCTGAAAACTGGGAAAAGGCAGTAAATCACACTATTAAAGAAGAGGAAAAAATGTGGAAGCTGGACAATATTACTGATAAAATGATCGAGACAGTTATTATAAATCTTGGTTCTAAAAGTTCATCTTCTGAATCTGATTTGGATTTGTAACAAGTAGCTGTAAGTTTTATATTAATATTTTTATTCATCTATTTAGCATACCTTAGACGGTTTTAAAAACTCTTTTTCTCTTTTGTAATTTTTAAAAATTAAAAAAAAATGTGAATTTTTTAAAACTCTTTTTAATGTAGGCCAGTCAGTTCTAATATAGTGTGTGATAAAAGAGGTAACTTTTGTTTACATACACATAACACTTTATAACACTGAAATAATTCATTTATTTTTTACAATTATTCAAAGTAATTTTTCAATTAATCTTGAGCACGCCCATGGAGTGGTCGGAGATACCAGTTAAAATTATGCTAATTACTCTCTCGTTCATAAAAATAAACTATAGTGTTTATGTTTACCCTTTTCTAAAGATTTAGTTTCTTCTGAATGACACAAGTTTGGTGCAGTCGACGGCGTTGAAGTCTAACGGATATAAACCGCAGCGTCTGAAGCCATTCCTTATTATTTCTGCATTTATTGATTGTTCAAATGTTTTTTAAAATAATAGGACAAATGTGACTTTTGTAACATAATTGTTAGTGGCTTGCTTATATTCTCGTATAATTCTTTTCCAAGCAGTTTTAAGTAACTTGAACATGGCGACGTCGCAAAATTGCAATACGTGAGTTACATTCGGTGGTAGACAATACACGAGTAGTTACGTTTCCGTACAAAATTAGTATAATTCGACACTAATGTGAGAGTTATGGCAATCTAGGAATAATATTACTGGCAACTGTATTTTGTTTTCAATTATCCAGAGATAAAAACAATTTGCGATGTATTCATAAAATGTCTCTGATACCATCCAGCCAGAATCAGATTTACCTATGAAGAAATTACTAGGCATAGACATAGCCACATCTCTCGGAAGTCACTGATATGGTACATTTACTAGTGGAGGGACAGAAACTTTGAATGCTGAAAATTTCCAGAGCACAGTAATACTCTCCTTTTCAGGGCCACTACTTATGTTGTAGAAATCTTTGAAACCCGTTGGTTCTAAGAGATTGTCTGTCTTAGGAGAGAACTGTATACCAGTTTTGTCAGCATTATAAATTCTTGTTGGTTCCGAAATAATGTCTTCACAGCCCTCATTAAGAAGGTAATCTTTTAGACCGTCAAACAAATTTCTTATAGACTCTTCAGTAACTGAAGCCCGTGCTTGAGAAATAATTTTAGTATTTCGCTTCGCAATAAATGACCTTCTTCGCAAAAAAAGCTGCAGCCACTTGTTTCCTGGTTTACCGTCAGTAAAACTAGTCATTCTGTTACAATCTCTTATAATAAACTTGACTGTATTTTGTACCCCTTCCGGATTCATAAGAAAACGCAAGTTTCGCTTTTGCAATTATCCAGTCCTCTAGTCTAGATAATTATCTAGTTATAGACAGAATGTATGTCTCCGGCTTCTGTACACAATGACGTTTCGCCTATTTTTAAAAATTTTAAAGTGTTTGTTTATCTTTGTGTAGTGTAGTGTGATGTACCATTTCATATTTATAACTTTTTATTCTTGTCGGATAGGCCGTAATTGACGAAATGCCCCTGAAGATGCTCTAGGGAGCGAAAGTACTTGGACAAGATTACATTAAATAAACTGTGCTCGATATTTGCCTTCTATATGACCAAAGTTTATTTATTCGAGCATTCAACCTTATATCAATCTTATTTTTGGCTATGTTAGTTTGTTTACAATCGACATCAAACTAATTAATGATTTCTTTATACTTGCTGTTTTATATTTCTTGCATACGGTTTTGTAAAGTCCGGTTTTTCTTGTTTCCATGTTTATTAAATTTGTACAAGTTTTTCCAAATCGTTTCAAAGTGTTTTGTTTTTTGAAATATCGATTCTGATTTTTTTTAATTACACTCTAGGCCAAAATTAACCTTCTTCTTCTTCTTCTTCTTCTTCAAGTGCCTGTCCGTTGCGAACGTTGGCTATTAACATGGCAATTTTAATCTTGTTTGCGGCGCTTTTAAATAGTTCGACCGATGTGAGCCCGAACCACTTCCGCAGGTTTTGGAGCCACGAGTGTCTTTTCCTGCCTGGCCCTCGCTTACTGACTATTTTTCCCTGGAACATCAATTGTAGCAGACGGTACTTATCGTGTCTCAATATGTGGCCTAGATATTCAAGCTTTCTTTGTTTAATTGTATTCACGATTTCTTTCTCCTTTCCGATTCTTTGGAGTACCTCTATGTTGGTGACATGTTCGGTCCAGGATATACGAAGAATGCGTCGGTACACCCACATTTCTAATGCTTCTAGTTTTCTCGTTAGCGTCTCCGTCAGCGTCCAGTTGTTGTTGTTGTTGTTTTTTGCTTATCAGCATCCACTTTGTCTTCTTGAAGTTGAGGCTCAGGCCGTATTCCTCACTAACTGAATAAAGTCTTTCCATTACTTGTTGTAATTCGTCTATGGTACTGGCAAGGATCACCGTGTCGTCGGCATATCTTATATTGTTCGTTACCTCGCCGTTTATTTTTATGCCCTCATTTGCATTTTCCATACATTTGTTAAATATTTCCTCGGAATATATATTGAATAGGAGTGGGGATAATATACACCCCTGACCAAAATTAACCGGCCACCTTAAAATTGGGTAATTTTTGATTTTTATATCTCGTAAACCTGTTGTCTGATTTAAGTGATTTTTTTAATATGTTATAACCTTATTCCTTCACAATATCTTTATAAGTATTGTTGTTAAACAGGTAAATTTTCATTGTATACCAGGTGTATGGATCAAACAATTCAACTGTGTTTTTTTCTTAAAGTTTGCATCACCCTGCGAAATAGTCTAGCATTTCTAGAATCCTAAAATTAAATCGTAACTATAGCCTCATGCTTTCTCAACATTTTGTTCTTTGATTGAGTCGCTTATGATGGATAATAGTGGATAAAGGTGGTACTTTAACAACTAGACATGTTTTTTATCAATTTTTATTTCTGCGAAATAAAAAAAATAATCTTTTTGAAAAAAAATCATTTGTTACAGTAAAAATCCAATGAATAATATCTTCGAAAAAAATTAAAATTAACAATATTTTTGAAATCAAAGTCTAATTGAAAAAAAGGGTATCAATAATGGGTGTTGCCGCCTTTAGCCCTTAGGACTTCTTGGAACTGGTTTGACAATCTATTCATGATATCCTGGACATCAGATTGGGGGATTTTTGCCACTCCTCTATCGCAGCTGTCTTCAGCTCTTCAAAAAATGCAGGGGCTGGAACTCTTGCTCTTACCCGTCTTTTGAGGTTGTCCCAGATATGCTTAATTGGGTTAAGATCGAGACTGTATGCTGACCATGGTAGAACTTAAATCCCGACCTCATTAAAATACTCACGGGTAGATCTTTCTGTATGGCAATGTGCATTGTTATGCATTGGTCTGAAGTTATCACCAATGAATGGTGCAAAAGGCATGACATAGTTTTGGAGAACTTCTTGCATGTATTGTATGTAAAACCTTTTATTTTGACGCCTATAGACACTTTGGCATCTATAGACACTTTGGTATCCATCTGGGCTCTTCTGCTCTCATCTGAGAACAGTATATTCTTCCACTCCGCCAAAGTCTACAGTGTTGTGGGAGCAGTTGTGGTGCACGAGCTGGACGAAAAGCCCTCAAGTTTATTTCTGATAGTCTCCTTCTAGTCGTTTGTCTACTCACACTAAGGTTTCTCACCTCAAAATGGAACCTACGAGCTTCAGGAGCGATACAAAAGCGATTTCTCAATACTTTAGTGACAATGAAGCAGTCAACTTGAACTGAACGGAATCGTTTTCGGCCTTGACCTGGCCTGCGGTTGTACAATCCTGTCTCCCGAAATCGTCTGATGGCATCTTGTGCCGTAGTTCTGGGTACATCGAGTATACCAGCGATATGACGTTGACTGTAACCAGCTACTAAAGCCACTTTACTAGCAGCATCAGTTGGAACTTGTGGCATTTTTAAAATCACAAATAATAAATAAGCACCAAAATTTCAACTTAGACAATATTCGTTTACAACGATATAAAATTTTCAATTTTAATTGTTAGTTTTAATTACAAATTTAATTTTAATTACAAATTGTTCAAGAATTGTTATTAACACGGAAACAGGTTTGCAACAATATCGTACAATGGCTATATCTTAAATTTAGGAAACAAACTGTCACAGGTAACGTAAATAAAACAATAATAAAGGTGGTGGGGTTAATATTGCTGGTAAGTTAAATCGTCTGTATTGATGAAAAACATGGCTAGTTGTTAAATTACTTAACTTTTGTATTATCCAACATAAGCGAATGAATCAAAACACATAATGTTGAGAAAACATGAGGATATAGTTAGGTTTTAATTTGAGGATTTTATAAATGCTAAATAAACTTTAAGAAAAAACACAGATTAATTCGTGCACCCAGTATACAATGTTTAGAAAATACAAATTTACCGGTAGCAACCATATTATTATAACGATATTGTCAAGAAATAAGGCTATAACATATTGAAATAATCACTTAAATCGAACAACAGGTTTAGGAGATATAAGACATCAAAAATTACCCATTTTTAAGGTAGCCGGTTTATTTTGGCCCAGAGTGTTAATTTTTTCAATAAATTTCCTCTAAATTTTGTAATCACCAAGTTTTATAAATCGATCTTAGGCTCTTGAATACTTCTACAATCCATAATACCTGATCCCTACTTAGTATCTATTGTACTAACATGATTTATTTGATTATATTTTTCAGCGTTTAAGGATACTCAGCTCAGTTTCTTAAGTCAATGTCTTTGTGTCTGAAATGTGTGCTAGCTAGCCACTGTCGTCTTTAAACAGGCTGCAAGGTTTACGGTTCTTATTTCATTATCATTACTTTACTAAAAGTTTTCACGACACTTCTAAATTTACAGCTTAGAACTATAACAAAGATTTATCTCCTAAAGTACTTTTTGATATTATTTATCATTTTAAACGTTCTACTCTAAACGAATTCAGTGTAAAAGATAAATTAAAAAATCTAAATTAATTTAAGGTGCATTACTGTGCTTTTGGCTGGGAAGAAAGAATAATTTTAAATTTAAGCCATTCTCAGATAAATTAAATATTATGCTCATGTAGCGGTGCCGCAATAATTTACTTTTTACAACTTCACTGTGCATTTTAAGATTTACGTATATACTTTATCAGTACTTATTTATTAAAATGCTAAATATAAAAGGATATTTTACTTTTACTTTGCTAAATATTCTTATTACTGAAGCAGTTTAGAATCCATCTTTGTTTACTTCAGTAGATCTAATTGCCTTGATCGATTTTACCTTTTCTATCACACATTATATATATATATATATATATATATATATATATATATATATATATATTCTTGTTATGTAATGGACCACATACTAGACACCATCATCCTTGTCCTACCTTATAAAATTTCATTTTATAAAAAAATATGTGGATGATATAATATTAGCATTACCAAGCACGGGATAAATGATATACTTTGGTATTTCAATAGTTACAACCCTACATTCAATTCACATTAGAACGTGAAGATGCTACAGGTTCAGTACCTTTTTTAGATGCCAAGTTAATACGAAAAGGTATCCATTTGCTGGTGATTGGTATAGAAAACCTCTCAGTTCAGGAAGATATCTCAATTATTGGTCATACCATAAATATTCAATGAAACTTAATTTAGTTAAAGAAATGAAAAATCGTGTCCTTAAAATCAGTGATACCGCTTTCCATACCAAAAATCTAAAAATCCTTTATAACCTATTCATTGAAAACTCATACCCAAGTATACTACTGAAGAAAATTTTGTTTAACACTCCACAAACTTTAACTAGTCATTTAAAAAACGAGGAAAATATGTCTTTATCACACGATAGAATTGGACCTGTAGATCCTTTACAAAAACAAACGACAATAAAATATGTATCCCTTCCATACATTAAGGACATTGGTCATAAAGTTAGTAGAATTTTTTCATCACTTAATAATATCAAAATTGCATATAAAACGGTACTAACAGTTAACAAAGTTTTTTCTAAACTTAAAGACCAATTACATTACATCACACAAGTCTGATAATAGATTACATCCAGAAAGAAGTGCATTGGGTGAACATGCATTTAAAAATGGACATCGGATAGATTACAATAACATCAAAGTAGTAGAACAGGAAAGTAACATCACCAAAAGACTTTTTCTTGAAATGGCCTACATTTGCCAAAATAACAATGCAATGAATCATAGAACGGATATTGGTCATATAAATGAATTGTTCTCCTATTTGTTACTACTAGATAAATGCAACAATAACACAAACAGTAATTTATCAATTGACTTTTAATAAATTAAATAAAAGTTTTCTCTTCTTCTTTTTTAATTGTTTTTAAATTTAGTAATTTTTGTATACACACAGATACTGGGGTCGTACAAAACAATATCATATTCAATTGTAATAATTTTAGAATTATGACCTTATATCTTTAGGTTAATTTATTAAGTTTTGTGTTGAAACATTGACAAGTTAAAGTTTCACTTCTTTATGATATTAATAAATATAAAATAATTTATATTGCCACAATACATCTAATGATAGGCCTATAATTTGGTACTAGTATCTAATAATAAAAACCACTGAATTGTCTTGAGAAAAAACTAATGACGATATAATAAAATTAAGAATAAAAATGTCAGAAATGTGTGTATACTAAGTAAGTGTTTGTGATTGTAAAGCAATTTTAAAAATTTTAAATATAGGAATAAGTTTTATGTAAAAATATGACAGACTGTGATAAGTTTTATCGACAATATAGAAAATCATTGATGATCCAACCTCATTAAGTTTGTAAGTAGCGAATCTTTAATTAATTATACAAACCTGTAACAAACTATTCATCACATTTGTAGCTCCCTGATGAAGGACATAACCATGTCCGAAAGCTCGGAATAAAAATTTAAAAGAGTACACGTATCATTTTTATTGCTGCAAACCCAATATTGAAAATTTACTTCCTTGTTGTCAGCAAATACTTCTAGTACATTATAGATATATATATATATATATATATATTATATATATATAATATATATATATATATATATATATATATATATATGTATATATATATGCATATATATATTATATATATATTATATATATATATATATATATATGTATATATATGCATATATATATATATATATATATATATATATATATATATATATATATATATACAGTGTAGGTAAAATTTTAAGGTCGTATGGTAAAATTTAACAGGATATCTAACGCAGATATAAAATCATATTTTCAGCGAATTAGACAAAGATAACAATCATATTTCCCCTTCGTCTCCCCTCCTAAAATCCTTTTAACACTCATTGGCCATTGCCCATTAGTGAGACGATTAGTTCCGATCCGATATTCTCTGGTTCCGATCCTAATATACCTAAAAAACTAGAGGTGGGTCCTCTCATTTTTTAAATTTTTATCGGAACCGTTTTTCGTAAACTGTAACTAGTTGATTGTTTACCAGTATTCAAATTAGCGAGTACACAAACATATCGATACATTTTTGGCAAAGTAACGTAAGTCACCAAAACGATTTGTAGAAAAAACAATTTTTTAATTCAACCTGCTTAAACTTATTTAAATTATGACTGAAAAAACTTGTCCTAAAAAAGGTTTAAAGTAAATCTAGGCTTACTACACTCTTTCAGTACCTTTTTAACAGTAATAGCATTAGTTTAATTGAAAAACATTATTTTCGCCAAAAATGTCACTTATGTTACTTTGCCAAAAATGTATCGATATTGGCTATTATCGTTTATGTGTATAAGTATTGAAATAAAAGAACCTAACGAAGGATATATTTATTGTAACTTGAAAAATAAATTAAATAATACAAATGGTACTTAAATACTTACATTTACATTACACATTATTAAATCGCGAACCGTCTAAATTGACATTTAAAAACATAAGTTTTTTCCACTTTTCTTGTTAGTCGCGTTCTTCTTTTATTTAAAATTATACCAGATGTTAAACATGTGTTCACAAGGAAAAGATTTTGTTACAATACTACAACATTTTATGAATATAGTGGTTAAGTTACGATATACATGGCGATGGTTTTTTCACCACGGTAATGGACAGTTCCAATCTCCGTTCGAAATTGTTTGTAGGTAATATATCATCAGACAATTACATGTCGACTTCTTTTATACCTCTCGATACAGGTGTATGTTTAGATGAGTCATGCCAATTAATTCATCAAAAATACACCATGGACTTAAGTCATCTTTATCAGTTTCTTTTTCTTGGACTGATTGATTTTCAAGATTTACTAAACTTTTCGTTTCATCCGTTTTCCATAGTTAAAGAACCAGCTTTTAAAAAGTTTCCAGGGTGGATTCCTGGATATAAACCGCCAACAAGAAAAACTTTGTCAGGTTCATTACTTCAGGAATGTTATGTCAAAAGTGAGCAAATTATTAGATCACAAGTTGTTAAAGAAGTAGAAAATATCTGTATTACTACTGACCTCTGGACATCTGGAGTAACTGAGAGTTACTTCGCATTAACAGGACAATATTTAACCGAAAATTTAGTATTCAAAACTTTTTTATTAGGCTGCTGCCATTTTTTTGGAAACCATAATCCAGAAAACAGCGATTACTGAAATTATTAATCAGTGGGGTCTAAAACGAAAAGTAAATTTTGCAGTAACTGATAATTCCTCAAATATGGTCAAAGCTATTAAATATGTTTTTGTTTTATGATGATTGTGATTTATGATGATGATTAAATTTATTGGTGGGGGACGCACTTAAATGCTGTCGTGTACAAATAGATAAAATAAAAAGTCCTTTTTTCGACAATTCTGCAAAAAAACACATTTCAAAAAAGTACCTTATCTTCAGAAAGGCTTTTAAAGTATTAATTACAACAGAACACAGTTCCCAAACGGCCAATCCAAGACGTGGAAACTAGGTAGAACTTCACCTATTACATGTTAAAAAGAATGACCGAGTTAGAAGAGGCAACCCGTTCCACATTAGTATTAAATAATACAGACTTAGACTTAAACCTAATCTAAATAAAGAACACTGCATTATTTGTTCTCAACTTTCCCAAATTTTACGGTCGTTTAAAGAAATAACAAGTAAGTACAATGAGTGACCAAAAATGCTTGAATGCTAGTTCAGTGATTGTTGTGGTACGCTGCCTGCAAGAATCTTGCATTAAAATTTTAGCAAACGGCATACTTACATCCATAGTATCCGACATAGTACAATTACTAATATCGGGTTTTAGCAAAAAGATTTAGAGGATAGAACAGAGTGGCACATTGTCATTATGTACATTTATGGATTCACGATTTAAAGTGCAGAACAAAACAAAAAGTTAAGAAGCTGGTTACTTCTATAATTAACGAACAAGAAGATTGTACTATTGAAAATCAACCAGTACAAGAAAAAGAAACCAATAAATATGACTTAAGTCCATGGTGTATTTTTGATCAATTAAATTGAGATGACTCATCTACACGTACACCTGCATCGAGAGTCCATTACAAGAAAAACTTATGTTTTTATGTCAATTTAGACTATTCGCGATTTAATAATAACGTGTAATGTAAATGACGAATAACAACAGAATGACGAATAGAAAGAGAGCCCTGTAGTCGGAAGCGAATCTCGTTGCAGCGTTAGAAGCAATAAGAGCTGGAAGCAGTATAATCCAAGCTTCATTTGACATTCAACAACACTTGAACTACATTCTCGTAGTCAAAATTCGGTTAATCTACTTGGAAGGAAAAGTGTTTTAAGTTTTAAACAATAAAGAGATCTAGTTCGCAGAATTCATAAACTAGTGGAGGTGGGCACGCCAATAACTAGTAAAATAGTCAGAAGAAGTGTATTTTCGTATGCGATGATAATGAACATTCCTAATCCTTTTTCTGATACATCTAAATTAGTAGAAAGGAAATGGCTGAAATTATTCTTTGCAAGACATCCCGATGTGGCTAGAAGAAAGGCTCAGTAAATGAATCCAGCAAGAGTACAGAAAATGAATCAATTTCTTGTAAATGATTATTTTTAAAAATTGGAGGAAGTATTCATAAAATTGGAATTGTTTGATAAACCTGGAAACGTGTACAATATGGACAAGAAAAGTTGCCATCTAACGATTCATAATCAGCAAACCGTATTGGCCAAGAAAGCTGCTAAATGAATACACTTAACAGCGCCTGAACACGGTGAATATGTTAGTATTGTGGGATGTGGAAATGCCCTGGGGCAAGGCATCCCACCGTTCATTTTTTTCAAAGGGAAGAGATTGAAGACTGAATGGATTGATCATCTACCACCAGGATCAACTGTAATGATGACACAGAAAGGGAGCATGACAAATGAGGCGTTTATTTCATGGCTAAGACATTTTGCAAAGTATATGAATACAGGACCCACACTCCTGATATTAAATGGTGCAAAATCGCATCTGGACATAAGTATTGTTGAAGCTGTAGAAAATTATGGTGTTACTTTATTTTGTCGTCCAAGTAACACCACGCATGAACTGCAGCCTATGAATAACGCAATCTTCAAAAGTTATGAGTTTTTTTGGGATAAGGAGCTTTTAAATTTTTTCATAACTCAACCTTTAAAAAATTTAATTAAAATGCGATTTGGTGAAATATTTAGTAGTTGGCTTAAAAGGGATGACACCAGCGAACATGTAGTGTATGCCCATGGCCAGCACGCAGTCCCGAACTAAATCCCCTAGACTTTCACTTATGGGGCTACCTAAAGTCATTTATTTTTAAAAAAATAAATAAATAACCGTCAAGAGTTATGGCAAAATATTGTGGAGGGAGTTAACGTAATAACGTAATTTCAAAGAAATTTATACTTTAAAATAAGACAAAACTTACACCAAAGATTTAGATTATGTAGTTTATCTTATGGTGAACATTTTGAACACGTGTTATTTTTTTTTTTGTTTTGTTTTGAATTATTCACTTTGTCAACTGTTTTATATTCAGTTCATTATTTAATTTAATTTAATTTCTGATTTTTTTTTAAATTTGTTGCTGTGTAAAATGTTAAATAAAAATAATTGTTTCAATCATATTTTGTCTTCAAAAATTATCTACTACTATAATCAGAATCCAGAAATCTAGGCAGTAAGTTCTTGGAAGTAATAGTGACGGTTCATCACTATTGTAGGTCTTCCCATGGCGTACGAAAAATGTCATAAGAAGTTACGACAAAGTTACTTATATTAAATAAATATGTACCTATTTATAATTATTGTAATTTTAATATAATTATTATTGACATTTGGGTTATTATATATATTGATAGAATATACATGGTGTTTGGCAAAATAGGCCGATTTAAACTAAGTTAATTTAGTACGAATGTTGATAATAACCAAAATAAAGGGTGCCAAAGTTAAACCTTTATTTTTAAATATTTCGTGACAGGCATGGTATAACAACACGAAATTTGGTAAGCTGGAGTTTTTTGGGATGAGAAATCATTAGCCACTAAAAATGATGACGGACGCCACATACGTCTTTTATTCTCTTAATATTTTTACTTAGAAAAGATATACTCCATCGCCGTACAACTCAATACTTTCTATTATTGTTTTATAAATTTAAGTTAGAGGTAATGGATTTTAACAGGAGCTATGACCTTGTAAATAATAGGTAAACTTGTGTACTGCATCGGCATGACTCATAGCTCTTGTCAAAATCCATTACCTCTAATTACAATAAATAATAATTTTAGGTCAGAAGGTAATAGTTATACCTCCCTAAAACCTAAAAGTGTATACAGAATTCTAAACAATTTTAAACAATGTGAAGGCAAATTGGATGATGGACCTGTTGAAACCATTGAAACCAGAGGTAGAAACCGCATCCAGCTTAAAGATCATACCAAATATGCTATTCGGAGGAAATTCCATGCTTTCTATTTTCGGAATGAAATTCCAACCTTAAAGAAAGCTGAAGTTGAAATAAATTCCAATAATTCAATACCCAAAATATCACGAAAGATGAAATTGTTTTGTGGCGGAGAAATTACTTAAATTACAAAAAATCCGAGAGTATCATCGTAAAGGACAAAAAGTATACTATTTAGATGACATTTGGCTAAATCAAGGTCATACTGTCTCAAAGGTGTGGCAAGATTTAGAAATTAAAAGTCGTCGACAAGCCTTCATTGAAGAGCTTTCATTAGTTTTAAAAACACCAGTGGGTAGAGGATGAAGGCTCATAATAACACATATGGGAAGCGATTAGGGTTTTTTGAAGAACGGCTTTTTCCTATTCGAATCGAAGACAATCAACGATTACCATGAGGAAATGGACACTCAAAGATTCAAATGATGGTTTTCAAATATTCTATCAAACCTTAAAGCAAATTCTGTCGTTCTTATGGACAGTACTTCATACCACAGTCGACGGTTGGAGCCATCACCAACGGCTGCCTGGCGAAAAGGTGAAATAATCAACTGGCTTTCTCAAAAAATATACCATCCGATGACAACATGTTGAAAGTGCAATTATTAAACCTCGCGAGGATACCTATACCCGTTTTCAAGAAATATTCAGTCAATGAAATGGCTCGTGCAAATGTAGTAGTGATCGTGCCGTGAATAGTGAACAGTGCAGTAGTGTCTGGGGGCTCGGGAGACTGAGACCTCGGAAGCCCTGAGGAAGGCATCAAAGAGGATGCCGAAAGCTTGGCAAAATGGATTACGGCGCGGTTCAACCCGGAAGACTGGTGAGTTTAATATTAATTTTAGTAATAATGTTAATCTTAGCTCTAAGTTTTATTATATATATATATATATATATATATATTATATATTAGTGGATTCTCTTGGGCTTAGGTTCATAAAAAAAAAATTTTTAGTTTGATACTAAGACATTTTTATATATTTTTTTTCCGACGTTTTGGCAGGAAATCCATGCCTTTTTCAAGAGTTTATATTGACAAAAAGAAAACATTCTATGACAGAACATAATACGGTTTAAAAAATAAACTTTTAACTTACCAAGCATGTAAAGATTCGATATTAACAATTAGACGTCACAATTAAAATAATATTAAAACATAGGACATACCCACTAAGTCACTACAAGTAAAATGTATTTTAAATCTAATGTGTTGTTTATTGATGTTAGTTTATCGTTTAAACAATCAGTTATTTTAACATCATAGGCGTTCTGAGATTATATATATATATATATATATATATATATATATATATATATATATATAAATATATATATATATATATATATATATATATATATTGTATATAAATATAATAGTATACATACATATTATATGTTAATAATAAATACATTTTATTAGATACCTTAACAAAAACAAAAAAAAACGATTATTAATATGATAATTTTGCTGCATGTCAATGATTAAATTATAAATTGCTAGAATATCTATCATCACAAACTGGCAACGATGTTGTCGTCTTATCGCATTAACAGTTCGGAGATTTTACTGCCTACAAATTTGATTCTTAAGTTTAGTACATTTAATATTCATAATCATAAACATAATAATTCACACTCATATTGAATTTACAGAAGTTTTTGTAAA
This sequence comes from Diabrotica balteata, assembly GCA_918026665.1. NCBI lineage: Eukaryota > Metazoa > Arthropoda > Insecta > Coleoptera > Chrysomelidae > Diabrotica > Diabrotica balteata. The sequence goes on from OU898285.1 coordinate 35,190,204, forward strand.
TTTTTTTCATTTTAGGCACATCTCTAAAAAATACGTTTATTTCGAAAACGGTGTACTTTTTTAATTTGACACATACATACCTTTTTTGTGTAGAATTAAATGTTGTTTCATGTTTCTTGTCCTAGAATATTTATACAGGGCGGACAAAAAATGGCCACATTAATGGACCAATGTTATAGTAGATGGCGCCACCTAGTGTCAATGGTAAAACTAATATTAGTTTCGTATTAAGCATACTAAATAAATAATACTAAAAATACCAAATTTCACTCAAATCGGTTTAACAGTTTTCTATATATCCCAATCAATCAATTGTTTTTATAATATTTCTATATATAAAAATAATTAAAAAAAATATTAATGAATCACCCTGTAGAACGAAAACTAACAACATTTTACCTCACAAATTTGAGATCAAACGTTTTATTTTAATGTCAGTTATCACCCATTAGTTAATGTCCAAATTAATTATGGGACACCCATGACTCATGAGTAATATATATATATATATATATATATATATATATATATATATATATATATATATATATATTGCTATGATATTTTGTTTGTGTATAGTTTAATGAGCAATGAGTATTTCTAAATAACATATATATATATATAATATAATATATATATATATATTATATATATATATATATATATATATATAGGTATATATATAGGGTTTTTGTCGCTGTTCTCAAAGAATTAGTTTGTAAGTACTTTTTTAAATTATCTTTATTATAATTATTATGAAATACACATATATATCTAATCTATACAATATAAGCTAAAAACAACCTATCTCTAATTGAAATTCTTATTACAATAATTAAATTATAGTAACAAAATTTGGCACCTTTCTGTCACTGAATGCCTAAATGAAATTGTTTTCCAAAATAAAGATTTTAATCACTACTCAATGTCTTCGTTATCAGCCTCGGTTATCCTTCGTTTTGTGAAATTGCTTTGCAAATAAACCACAATGTTTTTATTATCAGCTTTCACCATTTTAAAATATTTTTCATCTTAATAGCATTTATACATCAGTAAAATATTCTTCCTTCTTTATTGCTTTCTTATTTATTCTTCTTTCTCATAATATTTTTTTTCTTCCAATATCCAATCACCATATACGCATTATATTTTTAATTTCTTCTAATCTCCAATCACCATATAAATATTATAATTTTTAATTTCTTCTAATCTCCAATCGCCATATAGAAAATATAATTTTTAAGCTCTTCTAATCTCCATATACATAATATAATTTTCAATCCCTACCTAATACACTTAATATTGAATACCGACTATTTACCACCGAATAATGACATACTGACTACTGAATACTGTCTACTGTCCATTGAATACTGCCCTTTAACTTCCAAATCACAGCGCATTTATATGATTTCAATGTTCACGAATATTCTTGAAAGAAATGATGTTCGAATTCTTTTATTTCAATGTGGGCGAATATTCTACTACGAAAAGAGATTAAATTCTTTCTATTGGCGTCTTATTTTAAAGATCTAGATAATTCTTTACTTTTCTATCGAAAATTTTATGGAAATTTAGGCCTTCAGATCAGAATGTAAACTTATATATAAATTAAACATCTTAAATTAATAAATAACACTTTTTTAAATCCGTAATTATTATTTCAAATATTTCTTATTCACAAAAGTTCCCACAACCAAATTTACAATATCACAATTATTAAAATAACCAAATACATTGCAAAATAAAAACATTTTAAACAATTTATTATGCTAATTTCTTAAGGATGCCCTCATATAAATACTTTTTATAATATTCTCTAGTATACATCTTATAAAATACTTCTTTAATCGTTATTTAAGTTCATTCTATGTTTCTAAATATTCTGATATTTAATATTATCTCAATATATATATATATATATATATATATATATATATATATATATATATATATATATATACAAACAAGACAGTTTATTAGGGTTGCAGTCAGAACAGTCTGACTGCAACCCTAATAAACTATCTTGTTTGTTTATATCGACAGTCACTAATATCCAGTAATCCCGTATAAAGACAGGCAATATACGGGGTATTTTAACATTCACGACGTTTATCAGGATCATAAGTAGGTTTTAATAACATAGTGAAATAATTTGATCCTAGAAAACTTTTGTCATTTTTTTAAAATTTAAAAAAGAGTTTTCGGCAGATCAAATGGTGGGGATTTGTTATGATATGTAAAATCGAGAAAAATATTCGTTTGATTAAAATATTTCAAAGTTCAAAAACATTAAAATAATTCAGATAAGTAGGATAATAACCAACAAACATTTCGAAGAAGGAAAGTTTTTAAATTTTTGGATTACCTGTATTAAACAAAATGTAAGCTATGCATAAATTATTTCCTTTGTTATACTATACTTGAGTGACCCGCATAATTTTAAGTGAAATCCAAAGACAATTGAACCGGGTTTTTCCAAATACATTAATGCAGTGATTAAGGTCAATAGAATAGAATTTAGAAAGAGGTTTTTGTTAGTTTTTAAGAATTGTAGAAAAATATTATTTGTAAATAAGTTTTAGGAAATTTTATAATTATAGGTAAAAATTTGTTTGTTATCGAAATGAAAAAATGGGGGAATTGTGACGAGCTTTGATTGGCGGAGATTGAAAAAGGTGGGATAGGTATGTAGGAATGAAAGTTTAGCTAGATTTTTGAGTGAGAAAAGATAGTCAGTTGGTTTTCCAAGTCTGTAAGACGAACAGTGATTGTTCTCTGGCGGTTCCCGAGAAGTAGCAAGCAGTAGTGTTGCTTTTAAAGGAGATCATTAAGGACGATATACTTGCAACAATTTGTTGTAAGATTGCTGATTACATAGGGAGCGGTTGAGAGGAGATAGTCTACAAGGAACAAGGATTTGGACCACTCATCATCAGCGAGAGATATTTTTGTTTTCTGCAGTTTTTCTTTTATTGATAACACAATTTTTACACTTAATTTAGAAAGGATATAAATATTTTGATTAATAGAGTTAGAATAGTTTGGGATTTTGAGATTTCAATTAATATTGTTTGTACCATTAATTTTCATTGTTCACGTACGTAGAACAAAATTTTGAGAATCATTATATGAGATTTTGTTTATTGAAAACTTTTGAGTGTGAATTATTTCATTATTTTTATTTCAATATATAGTGTTATATCATATGTGTTTTTTATTATTCCGGTATTCTTTGGACCTTACCTTTCACATGTAATAGCATAGATATTGAAGCACGAATTTAACCCTGAGATAAGAGAATTAAAAAGTGTGATAGAGTCATAATCATATCATTTAAATAATTTTAATTAATCAATTAATTAATTAGCTAATTAATTGCTTTGCGCACCAAGACTTGAAATATCACAATATATATATATATATATATATATATATATATATATATATATATATATATATATAAATATAATCCTCAGCAACCCAAGTAAACTGATGACCCGGAAGCAGACGCAGCATAACCGAACCAATAAATAAGTGCAACAAACATTTTCCAACGTTCTTTTTAATTTATAATTTCATTGTAAAACAAAAGTTCCATAATTTGTAAATTTGTGATTTCTCAAATAAAACCTTTTTTAAAAGACAAGTTTAAGTGCTCCCAACATTTCTATATAATATATATATATATATATATATATATATATATATATATATATATATATATATATATATATATATATATATATATATATATATATATATGTATATATATATATATATATATATATATATATATAATATATATAGAAATGATTTTCAATTCATTCATCAAAGCGATAACAAGCTTGTGCTGAAAGATGTAAACTATATATATATATATATATATATATATATATATATATATATATATATATATATATATATATATAGATATATATATATATATATATATATATATATAGATATATATATATATATATATATATATATATATATATATATATATATATATATATATATATGGTTTACATCTTTCAGCACAAGCTTGTTATCGCTTTGATGAATGAATCGAAAATCATTTGATCTGTCTTGTTCGTTATTTGATTCCGTTTTAGAAAAAATGATTCTCAATGTATTTGTTGTTTAAATTGTAGAAATGTTGATAATTTTTTATCCTTTTAAGTTTTTCTGATAATCCTTTTAGGTGTGGTATTGTATATATAATATGATATTGTACTATATTCTGTAGAACTCTTTCTTTATAAACGACAAAGGATAATCATTATTTTCATTTGTTTTAATTTTTCTTCTTCGAAAAAGAATTTTTGTGGTGACAAGTAGTTTTTATTCCTTTTTTAATATTGATTTTATGGTTTATTGAATTTAAATATTACCCGTATTAGATACTACCCTTATATTTAGTGGCTTTACTTATGTATACCTAGTAGAAGCATTGGTGATGGAATAATAATTTCAAAAACGTTGTGTGATGTAGCCCGAAAGGGTCCTTTATATATTATTATAACTTTTATAAAAAAAAATTAAATAAAATTTTTGTGATTTATGGTATATCACGAACTACAGAAAATTCTATTTTATTTTTTTTATCCATCATCTATATATCTTCACAATATCATTTTAAATACATCATAAAAGTATTTTGAGTCATGTCGAAAATATATCTGAAATCTGAATGATTTGAATTAATTTGGAATTACTTTACCCCTACATAACTAGAACAATTACTTAAGATAAAAACCATTTTAAAGCTGCCTTTTTATGTAAGTTTTTAAATGAGATAAGTGCCCGTCAGCTAGGAATAACTAGCGTTGGTTTTATTTTCGTACTGTTCTACAATTTGAACATTTCACACACCAGTTGACACGACATTTTATGAATATCACTCTTCGATCATATTTGAGAATAACATGTATGCATAGCATTGGTTTTTTATCGTTAACGATTAGATATTATCGTTGATTGAATAATCCATATTATTTATGCCAAGTCATTTGTTACTTATATTGCACATATATAATTTTTTTTATAATGTTAATTAATGAAAATTTTTTGTTTCAGGTAAGTGTGGCCGTATAAATCATTGCTAATATAGTAAGTATTTTCATGTGGTAATTAAAAAAAAAGAGCACCACGCGAAAGGTATGCAATTATTCATTAGAAGTAATTTAGAACATTTGAACTATCGCTATAATTAAAATATATTGTCTTGTACTTAGATATTTAGCTCAAAAAGTCAAACTCTTCATTAAGCTTATGCGTCTAATTATAAGCGTATAATTTTCATTTGTATATACAAAATTCGTCTATACCACAATTGATTGACACATTGACTGTTTTGGAAATATTAAGTAAAATGCGAACTGACAATCTTTGACTGTTTTGGAAATATTAAGTAAAATGCAAAAATTCACATTTAGAAAAGAAAATTATCCATTTCCCGAAAGTCGCTGCAGTATATTCAAAAACTTTTAGATAATACAAATCTAAACAATAATGTCAATATAGGTGATGTTTAAAATGCTCCGAAGGAACGTCTTTGTAACACCCTAACCGTGAATAGAAATTTCTTCTAACGTTACTTAACATCTCAGATGTTATTGATCTAATCGCAAGAGTTATTCGTCTTCGTAAGTCAGCTGAGTCAGTTAATTTAGTTTCGTATACAATACTTTTCACATATCCCCATAAGAAAAAGTCTAACGGCGTCAAATCGGGGGATCGTGGTGGCCATTCCATCGATCCTCGCCTCCCTATCCACCGATTTGGTGGTTATGTTACTGCCGGACATGTAGTTTGTAGTGGGGTGGCGCTCCATTTTGTTGAAACCATAATATATTCGCTGGAACCTGTGAGTTTCCTGGATCAGAATACAAGTTGGTCAACGTTGACATTACATTATTTTGGAGCAATGCAAAATAATTGTCGCCATTCCAATTGCCATCTATAAAAAAAGGACCTATGCTTTGATTTTTAATAATTTCTGCCTACACGTTAACCTTCTCAGGGTATTTAATATCGCCTTCTCTTATCCAGAGGATTTTCTTTGGACCAATAGTCATGTGACTCAGAAACTTTTTATCCTGTAAATGCGATTCCATATCTCGGCAAAGAAGGTAACTAAGTAGCTACTGGTTTGGGACGTAAAGTACTAGAATCACTAAGCGAACCTTATTACCGAACCAATAGGAACATAACATTCGATAACTATTTTGCGGACTTAGATATGGCTCATAATATGCTAATCTAATGGTTTACCAATTGTTGGCATAGTTAGAAAAAATAAAAAGTTTATTCCTCCTAAATTTCAACCATGTAAGGAACAACGAGCAATTGTCTTCTACATTTGGATTCACAAAAAAGACGACTTTGGTATCATATGTGCCGAAAGCCTAAAAGTGTAATAGTGTTGTCAACAATGCATTACTCGAATGACACTAGAGAAGATGTGAACCATAAATCAGAGATCATTCTCTACTATAATAAAACAAAAGGTGGAGTTGACTCACTTGACCAGATGGTGCATCAATATAATGTGCGAACGTAGAACAAACCGTTGAACTTTCGCATATTTTATTAATATGTTGGATGTACGCTGTCTAGCATCTTATCTTATTTGGACCAACCTGCATCCAAAATGGAACATAAAAAGACACGAAAAAAGACGTCTATTCATAATTGAAGCAGCAGAACAATTTATAAAGCTCCATATTATCCGCAGATCAAACGTAGGACTGTCTAAATCAACCAGATCCCTTATGGCGAACTTTGCAGGAGAAGCAATTGCCACAAATGATACATCTCGATCAACACAAAAAAGAAAATGTTACTTATGTCCATCAAAAAAATCAAGAACACAAAAACAAACTTGTAATAGGTGCAGTAAAAACGTTTGTAACGAACACAGCAGTGTAAAACGTGAGTGTAGAAATTGCCTAATAAAGTAATAAATAAATGTCATCTAAATTGTAGATACTTTAGAATTATTATAGGTTAAGCTATGCATTGCTTTTTAATTTTTATAAAGCAAGTACTCAATAATTATTACTTTATTAGTTAAAAATAAATATTCAAAAGATCTGATACACATTTTATTAATTATAACATGAAATGCCGTAATATTGTTGCCGTGTGTCCGATAGACACACTCTGTCCTACTACGTCAAAAAAAAAAATGAAAAAAGTGTCCGGATAAGGGTTAAAACTGGTAGCGAAAACGAAAAAATTTTAAAATTTAACTTACTGTATCTTTTTTTAGTCATGTCGCAATGGTTATAATACCCACTCTGTATTTAATTTGTATTCACTACACAAAATATATTTTTTTGGTACCTATTTTTCATCAAAATTTCATCTTGTCAAATAACAATATATTTACCTAGGCGAGACCTTTCTACACCAACACAAATTGTTACATTTCTGATGTCTCGTTTTAGAAGAAATATTCAATCTACTGCTAGAGAGGATTTTAAATAAACACCTTAAAACAGAACAAAATCAGTTTAAACATCCGACACGCAAGTGCTCGAAGCGGGCTAAGAAATTGAAATTTAGAACTTCGTAAGTTATGACAATGTTGCTTAAGGCTACATGAAATACGAAGCAAATTAAAGTGGGTTTCAGTATACTAAAGTTAGAAGCGTGTTTGTAGGATATCGATTAAAGACACAGCAATAGTATCTTTTGAATTCCGTTCATATTTCTAGTAAATCTAAAATTTTTGTTTCTAAACTAAGTTATATGGAACAAACGTCATCGAAATATTATTTCAATTTGCTTTGTTTTCATTTTAATACTTTTGAGATTAATGAAAGGGATTATTAATATTAAAAATAGTCATGAAGCAAACTTAAAAAAGTAACCATTGATTATAAGATTAGTTTAAAATTTAAGAAAATATCATTACAAACAGGTATACTCTAACAAATCAAAGATTTGTTAGAGTTTCTAATAAAAACGTTTAAGAACTCCATGTTATTAAGTTCATTGTATAGATTTTAATACGCATCTTTCTTTGAATATCTACAAAATTTTTGGACAACTTACAATTATTATGGAAATCTCTGTCATGCACTCGCCATTTTCTTTTCACTCTTTATAAATTCTTCTTTTCTCTCTTATTTTTTTTTTTGGACTTTATTTGATGACACTTAGGTTTCATGAATCTTCAATTCCTTTTCAGATAGTATACAAATATTTTAGTTAAACTATTTCGAATACCAGTAATATTACTTCAGATATAGTCAAGATATATCTGCTCTAATATTTTTGCAAAAGCTATTGTTAGCTTAAAGTCCCATGAACTATTACCCATAACTCTTAAGTTAGCTAGTTCTTGTCATACAATAATTTATTTTAGATTGTTTGTTTTAATTTGTTATATAATGGAGAAGAGTATAAACATTGCTACATCTGGTGCTACTACTAGGTTGATAATAATCATCTATGTATCGATCTATATCCTCTTTTAAATTCATATAAATATATAACTCTGAAATCAATCGTAATACCTCTAATAATATCTTTACTTTAATATGAATGTAGAAGGCTTTTGTTTTATTAGAAATATCTTGACAGAATACAATTTAAATCAATAAAAATTTAGCCTCTTGCAGAATCTTTTATCGATACGAATTCATTTCAATCTTATATATTACAGCTACCAAAATTTCCGTTTTACGTACAAGACTTTGAAGTTCTGATAGACAAACCAACCATTACAATGCCCTCTTATTCAGACTTGCCAATTTTAACTAATCTGATATTCAAATCCAGAATAAGCAAATTAGGACAAGATTTAACAATAATTTATACAGATGGATCAAAAACTGTTGAACGTACTGGTTTGAGTACGTATGTTGAAAAATATCGAATTCCTGAATGTTGTTCTATTTTTACAGCCGAGGCTGCTGCTATACATAAAACACTATCTTGATGTGTCACTAATTATTATTGTGAGAACATCGTAGTAGTATCAGATTCTCAGGCAGTATTACAAGCTATTCGTAGCCATCCATTAGATAGTTTTCAAAACTCCATTATACTCGATATCAAAAAATTATTACATGATCTAAAATTCACAAAAAAAAACAGTTGCTTTACTCTGGGTTAAAGGACAGAATGGAGTAATTGGAAACGAATTAGTGAACAGTATGGCAAGAAATACATCTGAGATATCCAAAGTTACAAATTTTTACTACTTTTAAGATCTTTTTTCTATTATCAGGAGTATTGTCAGGGAAAGATGGATGTCAAAATATAAAGAGTTTCAGAAGACTTTAAGAAACCATTAATTTTCTATTCACCCATGCTTACCAAAAAATATTCCCTATTTTAATTTTAGCTTTAATAAAGTACATTTCTCATTAATAACGTAGCTAAAACTTAACCATGGCCTCTTTCCAGAGCATCTGTGTAGAATTCGAATTTATGAAACTCCTTTCTGTCCTTGTAATAATAAATCTATCGAAGATTTGAACCACTTATTTTTCGATTGTTCTAATCATAGGAAACAGACTCGAAGCCTATATTTAGGTTTAATTGATTTCAATATTAGCCTAGCAGTTAACATCAGCAACCTGTTATCTTCTTCTGACAAATCTATATATAATATTCTAATCGAGTTTATAAACGATTCTAATATAGAGATTTAAACATCCTTATAACAATTTTCTGTGGCAAAAATATTCTGCGTCTAATGCTATCTCGCTCTCTCACACACACAAATCGTTAATTACATGATAACTCCCATCATCCACCTTTACAAATCAATTCAGTCATTAATACCCTTGTCTACAGATCCATACGCCTTTGCGATGATACAAGTAGACCCGCTGAGCTCTCTAGTTCTCAACAAAAGAACTCTACAAGTCCTCAACCAAAACCAAAAACGTTTTTCTTTCTCATAGCACTAAAACTCGGGGTGGGTCTCGGCTGACTGCACAACCTGCTTCCATCTTGAACGGTCGTAAATAATAGTTGGGTCAGTGGGTAGCCCTATTGTTCTTAGATCTGACCATATATTGTCTCTTCATCGCATTCATGGACGTCCTAAGGGTCTTCTTTCTGTGGAGGCTTCCTCCCACCTAAATTGGCAAGGCGATTATTAGGGAGTCTATGGACATGGCCAGCCCATCTTAGACGTTGGAATTTAATTTCTTGGACTATGTCGCTCGCTCTATACAATTTCTTGACCCCAGCATTTGTTCTTATTCGGTATTGGTTGCTATTAATATCGTGATAAGGCCCAAAGATTCTTCTTAGGATTTTGCTCTCAAAACATCTAAGTTTTCTTTTAGTTTCTTTAGTCAGGATCCACGTCTCACACCCATACATAAGCACCGGTTTTATATATTCTAATCTTTGATGTTCGTGTTAGGCGTTTAGATTTAATAGTATTGTGGAGGCTAAACATACATCTGTTTGCTGCCTGAATTCTTCCTTCAATCTTTTCCGCAATATCGTTACCTGCTGTGATTGTTGCTCCGAAATATTTAACACTCTCCACTCTTTCAAAGTTATATTGGTCTATTGTAACATTTTGCCTAATTCTATCTTGTCTCTTTTGTCTGTTGATGCTTATGTATTTGGTTTTCTCTTCGTTTTTCCTTAAACTAGTTTTCTTTGCCTTTACCTCCAATTTATTAAAAGTCTCATTTACATTGATGACTGTGTTTCCCACAATGTCAATGTTATCTGCGTATAGTAGTAGTAAGTTTGGTCCAATTAATTCTGATTTAAGTTGTGCTACTCTTACTACTTTCTCCAAGATGATATTAAAAAGGAGAGGTGACAGCGTATCTCTTTGTTTCAGGGCACTGCTTATTTTAAAAGATTCTGAGAGTTTGTTATCTATCTGTACTCTGGATCTACAGCTATTCACATATAACTTAACAAGCTGGATAAGTTTTTTTTAACTAAAAGTTCTGACATTGTATTCCATATCTGACCCCTTTCAATTTTATCGTACGCTTGCCGGAAATCTATGAAGATATTAGGGATAGTTTTATTGAATTTTTATTCTTTGTTAAGCAGCTGTCTTAGAGTAAAAATCTGATCTCTGGTCGATCTATCTTTTTTAAAGCCGGCTTGGTATTCCCCCATGAAATGTTCTACAAACTGTATGAGCCTAGTTAATAGGATGTTCGATAAGATTTTATATGCCGTATTAAGTAGAGAGATACCTCTATAATTATAGCACTTGGTTTTGTCTCCGTTTTTATGAATGGGGATTATTACACTTTCATGCTAGTTTGTTGGTATTTTATCTTCGTTCCATAAAAATGTTATTAGTTTGTGTACTTGTCTATGTGGAGTTTCTTCTCCGTACTTAAGGAATTCAGCCAGTATTATCAGAGCCTGGAGCTTTTTCGTTTTTCAATTTGTTAATTGCTTGCAATGTCTGATCAATTTGGGGGTTTTGTACCGGTAGGTCTACCCCAAAATATATATTTTCTCCATGTTCTGCCTCTTGATGTATGTTAAGTAAAATCTTGAAATATTCTTTCCATGTTTGGAGCAGTTCTTTTTTATTTGCCTTTCTTAGGTATGAAGCCTATTTTTTCGTTTGACACTAATTTGTAAAGTGCTCGACTATTTGACTGTTTCCTATTACTTTCCATTTCTTCATGTTTCTGTTATTCGTACTGCCCTTTTTCTCTATAATTAATTTTTTTGTTTCTCGGCGTGAAGTTGCATAGTTTTCTTTACATTTTTCTGTTCATTGATGTAACATATTGTTTCGCTTTATCCATCTATCGTGTAGTTTTTCTTGACATTCTCTATCAAATCATTTCCTTGTTCTTTTCCTGCTTTTTCCTATTATTAGTTTTGCTGACTCCGTAATTGATTTTTCGATTTGTTGCCATAGCCTTTCGACATTATTTCTCTGGTCTACTGTATTTAGATGCTGTTAAATTTATTGTTTGTAATTTTCTCTGATTTCCTCATTTTGTATTTTCTCGATGTTTCACTGTCCCAATGCTTCGTTGGGCTTAGGTTTCTCTAAAGATATTCTCAACCTGATTTTTGCTCTTACTAGGTGATGGTTTGTATCGCCATCTACTCCTCTTAGGCTTTTTACATCCAGAACACTACTTTCATGTCAAGCACCAATAATTACGTGGTCAATTTGGTTCCGCATGGAGTGGTCGTTAGAGCCCAAGTCTGTTTATGAATGTTTTTATATTGGGACATAGTAGACTTTACAAGCATATTGTTAGCCGATGCTAGCTCTACGAGCCTTTGTCCACTGTCTTTTGAGATATGGTGCAAGCTGTGTTGTCCTATTTTCGGTCTTAGGTTAGGTTAATTGCCAACTTTTGTGTTGAAATCTCCACAGATTATTTGCATGTCTTGTTTAATGATTTTCTCAAGCGTTCTTTCGAGTTGTTCATAGAAGTAATGTTTTGTATGTTTATCTCAATTATCTGTCGGAGCATGTGCGGATATAATTAAGATATTGTACCATTTTTGTACAGGAATTCGTGTTTCCTGTCTGGTTTCCAACGGTTGACTTAGTTAACCAAAACGGTTACCGTGAAAATCACATCAATAGCAGCATACACAGACATCAAAACTCAAAGTTTCGGACTGTGACTAGTCCGTACTTTCATCACCTATTGCGTCTTTACCACTACCATCCGCTTTTTTATTGCATTCGGTTCCCATATGGGGTGGGATCCAAAATATTGCTACTTTATTCGTATTTTGGTAGTCTTGATGTAAGGCACTTTTGATTTCTTTACAAGGGATTTTTTTGATAAAATTCTCAAACCGCTTAATCTGGCACGGTAAATAGCATAACGTTTAGCTTTGTAGAGAGTACTGGAATTAGTTATTCTAATTTTAAGAATTTTTTCTGAGTTACTACAAACGCTACCCCACCTTAAATTGTTTTTGAACTATCAGCCTGGATATGAATTAGTTACTACATCATTATCATTCTGGCTTTGCAAGCCTATGTGGGTCCTAGTCCTAGTCTCCTTAAGAATTTCTCTCCTGTCATCCCTATCCATCACTTTTCTCTGCCAAGCCCGTATTCTCATATTTCTCATGTCTTTATCAATATTATCAACGAACCTTGTTTAAGATCTTCCTGTTCTTCTCTAACCAATGGGTCTATCAAGGAGCGTTTCTCTAGCCTGGTCATTTGTTCTTTCCGCATTACATGCCCTATTCACCTTAGATGCCCTATCTTAATATATTTTGCGATATCTGTGCCTGGTATATTCTATAAAGTTTAAAGTTATATCGTCTTCTCTACACTTCATTGTCATTCACTGCTACATATATTCACTTTAGTACTTTTTTTCAAAACATCTTAACATGTTTTGTAGAGTTTTATTTTTGTGTTTCTTGATATAATTGTAAATTTAAAAAACAGGTTAAGCCCAAAATAGCATCTGTTGGCCGTGCAAATTCTGCGGTTTATCTCTGCGGTAGTATTATTTTCATTGTTAAGGAGCGCTCTCAGGTATACAAATTCGTTTACTGCTTCGATGACGTTGTTTTCTATAACAAGTGGTCGTAGGATCTGTGGTTGCATGCTTATCTGCATATGCTTCGTTTTGTTGGTGTTTATTATTAAACCCATTTTTGTAGCCGATTCTGTTAATGCTACTACATACGCCTCTCGTATAGCGTTTTCTGTTCTCCCAATAATATTGATATCATCAGCATAGGCAAGCATTTGCACTGATTTGTTATATATTGAACCAGTTGTTGTGATTTGTGACATACGTATTAATTTTCACAGAGCCAGATTGAAGAGTATACAGAAGAGATGGTCTCCCTGGCGCAGCCCGTTATTTGTTTTAAAAGGTTTAGACAGTTCCCCTGAATTTGCACTCTTCATTTAACCTTTTCAAGAGTTAGTTTTGTTAAATTTACCAACTGATTTAGTATTCCTAGCTCTTTCATTGCTTTGAACATTTCCCCTCTATTCACACAGTCGTAGACAGCTTTGTAGTCTATAATGATGTGATGAGTATCAATGCCATATTCTATTATTTTTTCTAAAATTTGTTTTAGGGTTGCAATTTGCTGAATTATCGATTTACTACCTCTGACATTCGCTTGCTATTTTCCTTCTATCTGTTCTGTATATGGTGCTATACAATGATATAGTACTGTAGAAAATATTTTATACGCTGCATTTAGAAGCGTAATTCCTCTGTGGTTAGAGCATTTAAAGATATTTTCTTTTTTGTGTATGGTCCAAAGTATTCCAATATTCCAGTCATTGGAGAGGGGTTTTTGTGTCCATATTTCTTTTATAAGCTGCTGTAATGCCATTATGGTATTATAGCCACCTTCTTTATTCAGATGGGAGATTATCTGTTCCGGGTTATTTGTTTCTGGCTAGTTTTTTAACTGCATCTTCAACTTCAAGACTCGTTGATGGTTCCTCTTTCCTCTCGTCTCTACCCCTTACCACATGTCTATCGTCTTTTAGGTTTTCTTCTTCTTCCTCTCTCTCTCTCTCTATATATATATATATATATATATATATATATATATATATATATATATATATATATAAGTGCCTGTTTAAAGTATTCCACCCATCTTTTCAATATATCTTTCATTGTTGTTAATAGATCGCCATTCTGACTTCTGCATTGTCTTGTGGTTGCCTTGAATTCTTTTCTGTTGATGTTAACTTTCTTATAGCATGCTCTGAATTTTTTCTCCTTGTTGAGGTTTTCTAAATATTTAAGTTCCTTATTTAGTTAGTTTAGTTCTTTTTTCGTTTCGTTTTCTTTTGATCTATTTTGTCAATATTCATTTCATTCTGGGTGAATGATATTTCGTTTTTCGAGTGTCCACAGGAGTCGATGATTGACCTTTTTTCTGACAAATCGCACATGTTAGAGCTATTGGTTTCTAAGATTTAAGATGCATTTTTTAATATTTAGGTTTTAGTATTGAAATTACAGTGTATTTATTCTTTAATGTTCTGGTGTGGCCGAAAACATCCGGATGAAAATTGTAATCTCTTTAAATATTTTTATTACTTAAGTAACTTAATAAATATTACAGTTGCACTGAAAGTGTGTAAGTACTTCAGTATTTTAAATTTTTAAGTTTATCTTAAGTTAATCTTAAGTTAATCTTTATGGGACGTTTTCTAATAAATCTATAAATTGGCTCTAGTTAAATATTAATTATGGTGAGAATTATTAACTTAAAAAAATCCTGACCTCGAAGTTAACCAGTATAAAAGGAAACTGTCGGCTCTTAAGTTAAGTGAAATATACCCGTTTAATAATTATAAGAGTGAGTTATAATAGTTATAGTGAAGTTCCTGAGGAGAAGTAACATTAAAGACTCTTATAAGTCTGATGTAATATAAGTCAGCTTATGTTATATCAATTATTAGTTATAAACGAAAATATATATATGACAACCTAAGAAAAACCACCGAATATTTCAAATACAAACAAGAATTTCTTATCTTTTTTGCTTTTGCACCGGCTTATTGCATTATTATAGTTTTGATACGAGACCGCATTCAGTTTTAATGAGTAGTTTAAGTTTATTTAAATGGATGATATTAATTCCGAATTAGCTCAGGAAATGAGCTGTATATCACCACCAACGCTTAAAAAATCGTGCTCATCAGCAACTAGTACTCCTAATTTTTTGTCCAGAAAGCAAGCTATTGTATATAGTTTATTAGAAAATGTAAAATTAGAATATCACCTTGTATCACTAGGATTAGTTATTTCTTTAAAATATATATATTGTTCTCTTCACGTATAGCTTACAACAGGATTTGTATTTATTTATCTAAGGAAGAACTATTTGACAAATTTATCAATATTAATCAAGGAAAAATCATAGTAAAAAATTAAATAAGACAAGAAAGAAGAATTAGTTGCTCCTAGTTAACAACTAATATTATCCAAAGTATGCCCAACAATTCCACATAATATTGTAGAATCCAAACTACAGAAACTAGGTTTTAAACTTATGTTTCCCCTTAGATTAATTATCATTCCTTAGAATTGGCACATCTCATTGCTAATTTCAACACATACTAAGTTTCCGTAGATAGGTATATATTTCACCTTTAGTGGACCTAATACTTCCTGAATCCTTGTTAATTTGTCATGACAATACAAACTATAAAATTTTTATGTATGTAGATCAACACTCCTGTTATATTTGTAAAAAGATTGACATACCGCCTTAACCCGGCACCTGCCACGTGGGGTACTACCAGCACCCCATAACACATTTTCACCAAATATTT
Source organism: Diabrotica balteata (assembly GCA_918026665.1). Taxonomy (NCBI): domain Eukaryota; kingdom Metazoa; phylum Arthropoda; class Insecta; order Coleoptera; family Chrysomelidae; genus Diabrotica; species Diabrotica balteata. Next base: position 35,206,483 of record OU898285.1, read on the forward strand.
CGTATTTCAAGTTTTGCAACACTGCTGCGCGTCATAGTAGCTTTCTATAATATTGTACAGCATAGATCTATTTGAGTTTGAAGTGGTTATTTAGTGGCATTCTGACCTTGTAGCTATAAAGTCGACTGGAGTGTCATCAGATCCCCATCTGGCAGTTTAAGTTTTAAATTTTTTTTTGTGTTTTTGATAAACAGGTTGGTATATTTACAGTTTTTATTGCAATAACTGATTTAAATTATTATATAGGCTGTATACTAAATAAATATTATTTTTTTTAGATATTTTACTTCACGCCCAATTTATTATGGCTTGGTACGAACAGGAACAAAACCGCTTGAGAGCTCTTCTAGAAGAGATGGAACAAGATGATATAGCAGAGATTGAGGATTCATCTGATTCTGAAGTAGATGCTACCCAGTTTAGCGACCACAATTCGGATTCAGAAATGTCAGCAGCTTCGGACGGCGAAGAATCTGTTTTAGATGCAAATACTGTTGTAGGTAAGGATGGGACTACAAAATGGAGAACTACAAGGGGGAATAGAAATGTTCGTACAAGATCGCAGAACCTTGTTGTTCATTTACCTGGTGTAAAACAGTGTGCAAAAAATTGTAAGACAATTTTGGAATGTTGGAACTTGCTCATAGATGAAAATATTCTTGAAATAATATTAAATTCTACAAACAAAAAACTTCAACAACAAACCGGTGATAAAAAAAAGCATAGTTATGAAACATGCATGGCTGAACTGAAGGCGCTGTTTGGTTTACTATATATTGCTGGGTCTATTCGTTCTAGACGTCAGAACATGGAGGATTTATGGTCAGAAGGTAGAGTGGGCATAGGCATTTTTAGAACAACAATGAGTCTCCATAGGTACTTCATGCTAATAAAATGCCTTCGATTTGACGACATAGACACACGCAGTGAAAGACGTAAAATTGACAAACTTGCTCCAATCCGTGATGTTTTTACAATTTTTCAAAATAACTGTGTAAACGTATATTCCATATCTGAATACTGCACTATTGATGAACAGCTGGTTTCTTTTAGAGGACGATGTTCATTTCGGCAATATATACCGAGTAAGCCAGCTAAGTATGGCATAAAAATATTTAGTATTGCCGATGCCAAAACATGGTACTCATTGACATTTGAAATATACGTAGGCCAACAACCTGAAGGACCTTATGCGGTATCAAACAGTGCAAATAACATAGTTATGCGGCTATCTAAGCCAATTTGGAATTCTGGTCGCAACATTACTGGAGATAATTGGTTCACAAGTGTTCCACTTGCCGTAGAATTGCTACAAAAGAAATTGACGTATGTCGGAACTATGCGTAAAAATAAAAGGGAGATACCTAAACAGTTTGTGGAAATTAAAAGAAGACCACTCAAAAGTTCAGAATTTGCATTTACCGACAATATGACAATTTTATCTTATATACCTAAGAGAAATAAAAATGTAATGATGTTATCGTCAATGCATTTAGAAGACGATTCTATTGATGAGAGCACAGGAGATAAGAATCTTCCAAATATAATTACATTTTACAACCAAACCAAGTCCGGCGTGGACAAGGTGGATGAGCTATGCGGTTCATATTCCACTGCCAGAACATGTCGAAGATGGCCATGTGTTGTATTTTTTAGAATGCTCGACATAGCTGGCATCAATAGCCACGTTATCCACACTGCGAATAATATTAACAACAAAACAATTGAACGGAGGATTTACCTGCAGGACTTAGGGTTCGATCTTGTGAAAGATTGGTTGAAAGTCAGATCAGCTAACTCACACATTCCGCGTACAATACGTGAGAAGGCAATAAAATATATTGGAGGCTCTACTGAATCAAACGAAACAACAGAACCGCCCAGAAAAAAGGCAAGGTGCTCTATTTGTCCAAGGAAAGATGACAAAAAAACAAACTTTTTCTGCGAAAAATGTTACCAACAGATGTGCCTAAATCACATGAAACATATTTGTGAAAAGTGTTTTAACCAAAAGGAAGAAGAACAAGAATCCGATGATAGCTGCTAATGAGTTTTACTTAATTTGTTTATAATAACTTTTTAGTTTTATTTTTTAACTTTTATAATATTAGTAGGTGTTAATAAAACATGTTTTTTTTATATTTTTGTATTACTCAGCCTATTATTTTGTTTATAAACACGTAGATCACAGAAAAGTTTTAAGGGGTACTATGAGCACCCCACGTGGCAGTTGACGTTTTGCAAAGCCACGTGGCAGGTGCCGGGTTAAACTGTTAAAAAAAAAATAATAACTCCAGTTTAATAATAAATTACACAGTGCCTATAGCAGACATTATAACCGACGTAACACGTAAAATTATGCAATGCATGTCCAACAATTCCACATAATATTCTAGAATTAGAACTACAGAAACTAGGCTTTAAACTTATGTCTCCCTTATCATTCCTTAGAATTGGCACATCTCGTCCCGAATTTTAACACGTACTAAGTATTCGTAAACAGGTATATATTTCACTTTAATAGACCTAATACTCCTTGAATCCTGGTTAATTTTTCATGACAATACAAACTTTAGAACTTTTATGTCTGTAGACAAACACTACTGTTGTATTTGTAAAAAGATTGACTGTATTGCCTCAAACTGTCCTCAAAAAAACAATAACTCCAGTTCAATAATAAATAACACAGTGACTACAGTAGACATTTTAATGGACGTAACACAACACTCAGCACACATCCATTCAGAACCAAATTATTTGGTACAAGACACTCAATCTAATCAATACAAAAATAAAGATGTAGATGTAAATAAGTAAGGTCAAAAAACGATAACGCGCTTACAAATGAAGGTACAAACGTTAATGAAATAGGATCAGAAACTAATGAATCATTGATCACTTTACCAATTAGCACAGAACCTATACCGCAAACACAGAGCAAAAGAGCTTTAAAAATGTTTTATTTAAAATCCTTTATCAAAGATATGTACTTAATTATCTACATACCTTGAGACAAACAGTTCTTCCCTCCTCAAACCTATTTCGTTAGAGACTATAAATTTGTAAACCCAAGCCAAAAATAGATCACTTGAGAAATGCAATTAGCCGAAACAGCTGTAGTGATAAGATTTAAAATAAATTTCGTGGAAGTTTGAAAACAAAGTTTTCAGTGTTTTATTGTTACATAAAATGAATTTCCATCAAGTAACGGTCGAATCCATCAATTAATTACATACCTTTCATAAACGATTTTATATAATTTTTTTTATGATATATGGTATACAGCCAGCTACAGGAGCTTCCCTTGTGGATTTCAAAGGACTGTTTCACCACCTGAAACTCCTAAATGCTTTATACGGTTTGCAAACGATGCATGTTCAAAAAAGAAGAGAACTATCCCATTAAAAGATTCTATAGATATACAGAAATTGATGCAGGCAATAAAAGTAGTGTTTGAAGACCACACAAACAAAAGTCTTCTAAGTTACCAAGAAACGATACACTTTTTTAAAGACGCGTATTGGTTTCCACGACCCATTGGGTGTTGCTCAAACTTTTACAAAAAATGTTGAGGAGTTACTAAAATTATTATACAACGTCTACCCTCTGTTTAATAAAAAAATAATGAAAACACGTTGCACAAAGATTAAGCGTAAAATATCCAAATTTCTGGATACAAATTTCTTCAAAACCTACCAATAAATGCATTAATACTAAAAGATGACTTAACTTAATCTATAAATTCTATTAAAAACTCTGGTCCTGGTCCAGATGATATTTCTGTTATTTTCCTTAAAAATTTGCCTAAAAATTTATAGCTTGTATTTTTGTACCATCTACAATTATGTATCTTCTAAGTATTTTACGACATCTTTGATAATATTGATAAGAATATGATGTTTTTGGGTTATATCAGAACACCGAGTATTATCAGATAGTCTTAAGGACGTAATCCATCGTTAGCCGAAAACCTAGGTAATAGCTTGGTTCAGGTCTTGAATATGTTTGTTGAGTTTATACGTCTGACTGTGATTTATCGTTATTGGAATAGTATCTGTGTCACTTGTGAAAAGTGGGTTAAGTGCAAATTTGTGAATTTTGAGACAAGAACATCACCAGAAAGCTAATTTTTTTCTCTTTCTTTGCGTCTAAGGGGCTAAGTGATATCTCTATTACTACGGTAAAAAATCCACTGTGAATCATGGGTTGAAACTTCAAAATACAACTTTTACCTGTGAAAAGCGAGTCAAATGTTCTTATCCCACTTTGTTCGTCAGCTAAATATTTGTGGAATGTGAGCTATGTACATATTTTTGTGATTAGCAGATTTTTCACAAGCGAGTAATCCATTTCAGGTTATATTTATTTACTTCAAACTCTATTGTCACTAAAACGGATTCTGTATTTTTCCACTAAATTCGATACGATGACGACGGCGACTGTAGGTCCGTTCTCAGAATGTTAGCGGTTCATTAGTTTCTTATCGGCACCGATACGGTCAAGATGTCTAAACGAACGCAATGTATTATGCAAATGGCGAAGGCCACATTTTCGTCAAATGATTTAAATTATGATTCGTCTGGTAAGTTTATTTGAAATATTATCTACCTAAATAAATTTTAAAACTGTGTTTAAAATTTGGATAAATGTCTAAACTCCTACTGTATTTTTTAGCATCCAGTCCTGCGCTCTCAATTCCTGAGGAATACAGAAAAATTTTCGAATGCGATGATTCAGATCAAGATCCTAATTACATACCTATAGAAAAAAGTGGCAACTATTCACGTAGTAAAACACCAACGAAGAAAATGCTTAATAAAAAACAATGTCTAGGTAAGTAATTAGATTATCCAAGCCTTTTTGTTTTAAAAATGTGAGCTTTCAGCATGTGTAATTAATTTTTATGTATTATCATGGATGATTCTTTTTGCAGATCGTGCAATTTATTTTTTTATTTTTAGGTACGATTTGTCCTGGACCTAAAACCGAGGCTGAAAATGACAATATCTTGGAGAGTCTGCCTAACGAATATGACGGTGAAACATCAAACAGAAACGACAACGAAGTTCAATGAAAAAAAATTCAATGGACTAATTGAACACCCTCATGACTGGGCGCAATTAATGCGTGACACTGGAAAAAAAAATAAATTTCATGTTATAGAGTTAGAAAGAATCCACTTTTATAATTTTTGTATGTTATTAAAATCATCGTTAATTAACAGAAAAAAAGATAATGGCGTGATGCATTGGGGTCAGGTTAGATGGCTAAATTACCGCAAAGATAAATCTGGAATTCTTTTTTATAAATTAACGCTCGGCAATGAAGAGTTTAAAACTGTTTCTTTCCAGAAACAAGGAAAGGTTGGAAAACTTTTGCCACATCTTAGATATCAGCAATCACGCATGATACCAAAGGACAAAAAAAAGGATCTCTTGAATTTGCTTCCTTACATAGGCCCAACTTACAGGGGATTTTATGAGAACCTTAATGCGGGCAATGCATCAGACGTATACCCTGATACCCAAGATGAAGAACTCGAGATTTTATGATCGAAAGCAATATTTTTTTAACATTTTTTACTATAATATGCATTATTATTATGTATATTATTATTAACACTATGTATTAATTTAGTATTCATTTTATTTGTGTTGTTCTTAATTGCATTTAATTTTTCTTTCTTTTGTACTTATACGTTTTTTATATTGCAATAAAAAATTATGTTACATACGACATATTGTTTACCTATGTGTTTTGTTCCAATAAAGACATTTATGAAAAAAGTATAATTTATTGTTTACATAATAATTTTTTTAAGAAAATTGCCAACATTTTGAGAAACTGTTAAACACTTAACACATTGTACACTAATGGAATTAGTGTAAAACGCACTAAGTACAGACAATTTAAAACAATTTGTAAAAATAGAGGTTATAATTAATAACAAAAAAATCAAAAACATTTCAATAGTAAAGAAAAATATAGTGCCAAAATGTTGAGGCTTTAAAACTGGCATTTTATCAATATATAGATTCTGGAAAAATTGTGAAACATTCAATTGCGTTTTCTCGAAAATGCGATTTTGGTACATAACACACTTTTCACAAGTGACACAGGTATATCATAGGAAGTCTGATTACGGACCTGCTCCTTAAAAACCAGTCAAATACCACTTGCGGTAATAACGATATATAAGTCGTCCTGAAATATGAATTGTTATAAATAGTTCCCTGGTTAGTATGTAAAAATAATTTCTAATTAAATACAATAAATACAAACAGTAAATTAAACAATTTTTTTTTTTCAAAAATTTGTTTAATTTACTGTTTGTATTTGAGAACGATTTCCGAAGTGGAAATTGAAACGTCAATAAACGTATTTTTATCTTTAATTGTGGCTTATTCCCAGTTTAATAGTAATTAATTTACAATGCCACAAGAAAATAGCTTCAGAACAATATTAGTCAACTAACTTATAATAGGTTCCGAAATCTCCGAGAATGGTATCAAGAGACCTTTGCTTATTGATTTAGAGCCACCGTAAACAAAGTTATTATTGCCAATATGATGGCTAACGTTCGATAATCGGACAGGAAACTGAAAGAAGAAGAAGACAATAGGTTCTAAAACAGGACCCTTAAGCTAACGGGGACAAATAATCGGAATTAAATTTAACCTACGTAATATTTTTTTACTTATTTTTCACTAATTTATTAGCACCCTAATAATTTTTCACCACCAAACCAACCTTAAGGGAAGCAATTCTGCTGGCTTACGCTTAAAACTAATAGAATTACAAAAACAAATAATATATTTATGATATACCACAGTGCTCTGCTGTCTACAAAGGAGAAATGGTACATAGAAAAATTAAATGCTACAAATAGAAGAATTAAATATGCAGAAGATATAAGCAAAAAACTGAAGGATACTGTGAACATACAGAGGATGTTGAAACAGAATGGAGCAAGATAAAAAAAATGAAACAGCTTCTGAACATGTAGGGGTAGAGAGGAAGAACAAAAAAGAAGAATGGTATAATCAAGACTGTCATAACATGGTTAAAAAAGAAGATAGAAATAAGACAAAGGTGGATCAGAATAAATAGACAAGAATATAAAAAAGAATACAACAAATTAAGGACAAAATGTAAGTAACAAATAAGAAAAATTAAACGAACCTGGTTAAATGATAAGATAAATGAAATAGAAAAAGAAAACAAAAATAGAAACACAAAAGCATTTTATAAGAAAATTAGCGAGCAGAACAAAACCTTCAAAGGAAAGATAAAAGGCATTAAGGATAGAAATGGAAAAGTATCAGAAAATGACAAAGAGTTTAAAGAAATCTGGACTGATTATTTTAAAGAATTATTAACAGTACAAGAGGACGAAGACTTAAATGAAAATGTGGAAGAAGAGACCACGATGATCGAAAACGAGCTAGAAAAACCAACGAGAGATGAAGTTGAGGAAATTATAAACAGTAGTCGCAACGGTAAAGCACCAGGTATAGACGGTATAAACATGGAACTAATAAAATATGGTGGACATGAACTCAGAGAAAAAATATACCAATTAATAAAAGTCATATGGGACAAAGAAAAGATGCCAGAACAATGGCACAAAGGACAAATTATTACAATCCATAAAAAAGGAGACCAACAAATGCGTAATAATTATAGAGGTCTGACATTATTAAACACAGCGTATAAAATCATGTCAACCTTAATACAACGAAGACTGGCCAAAGCGACAACAAATATCATGGGACAGTATCAATGCGGATTTATTAGGGGAAAGTCAACAACAGATGCCATACATACGGTAAAGCAAATTATGGAGAAAGCTTATGGATATAAAATAGAAATTGAACTGCTTTTTATAGACTTCCAACAAGCATTTGATTCAATAAACAGAGCGAAATTACTTACAGCTATGAGAGAAATGAGAATACACAACAAATTAAGACGATTAATATGAATGACAATGAGCAAAACCGTAGTAACTGTGAAAATACAAGAAGGAGACACAGAAGAACTTGTTATGAATAAAGGTTTACGTCAAGGAGATTCATTATCTGCAACTCTGTTTAATCTTGCCCTGGAATATATAGTCAGAAAAATCAACAAAAGTACACTTAGAACGAGAGAGGGACAAATAATAGCATATGCCGACGATATTGTGATAATAACAAAGAACAGAAAAAAATGGAAAGTATGTTAAAAGAATTGGTAGCAGAAAGGAAAGTAATGTGATTAGTAATAAATCAAGAAAAAACAAAAATAATGAGATTTGACAAAAAATATGAAAACAAAAAGGTTAGACTGGGAGAATATATATTTGAAGAAGTAGAAAAGTTTAAGTATTTGGAAACATTACTAGCAAACAATGGAGAAAGGGAAATAGAAATTAAATAAAGGATAATTACAGCAAATAAGACATACTATGCAAATATAAAGCTTCTAAAAAATAAATTACTGAGCAAAAAATCGAAAATGAAAATATATAAAACAATAATTCGACCGACTATGATGTATGCTGCCGAAACCCTTAGCATAACAAAAAAACAAGAGGAAGACTTTAGAATACTAGAAAGGAAAATACTAAGAGCAATATTAGGACCAATAAAAATTAATGAAAACCAATATAGACAAAGAACGAATCATGAACTACAAAACGAAATTAAAGAGGATATAGTTTGTAAAATAAAACAGCAAAGGGCAAAATGGCTAGGACATATATGGAGATCAGGACCATCTACGACAATATTGTCAATATTGGAATGGACACCAGCTGGTAAACGAAGACGTGGAAGACCAAGATCTACATGGCTACAAGAAGTAACAAACGATCTCAACAGGGCGGGCGTACGACAATGGAGAGAAAAAACCAGAGATAGGAAACAGTGGAGAAAAATAACAAGAAAAATTAAATAAAGAAAATGAGGACTGATCTACCTCGTAAAATAGATCTAAAGAGCTTAAGCGGCGTAACCCCGTACGGGGTGTTTAGCCACAATATATATACAGTGCTCTGCTAGATTTTTATTATTTTATTTCCACACTATTACTCACCTATCTCATCACTCACCTATCAACTACTCCTTATGTGAAGTCAATAATTCCGTTGCGTTAACATTTAAGGTGATAAAAAATCTATTTTTACAATTTTACTGTACTCTTCTTGTAATTAAAAGTATAAATTGCTTGCTAGGTTTTTACTGAATTTTATCATATCTCATCATTTTTGACCCCCTTAGCCACAGTCTATGGGAAACATTCCACAAGCTACGGATTCACGCAAGCTAAATGCAAAATCTTTTTAGAAATACAAAAGTGCTCTGCTAGATTTTTACTATATTTTTACCAGCATAGTCATTGTTTTCTCAACTACCCTAATTAAAAACAATCTAAAATGTTACTCTGTGCTAACTATGTATTTTTTAAAATACTTTATTACAAAAATTATAAATTTTAACTGTTTTAAAGATTTGTTATATTTAACAAAATAATTAACATGTAAGAAATATTAAAGTTAAAATAATTTTATTGTGTCTATTAGATTAATTACATAGTTGTAAAGGAGGGTCGCGATACCTTGCGCACCTATTGCTAAAAGATTTAAATATTTGTGGTTATTGGGTACATCCATAGACCTGAGCGAAGAGTACCGCTAATCAAGGAGTGGAGGCTGCAGTCCTAATCGTATTTTGGATTGATACCGCCCTCTTCACTATTATTTAACTTTGGCAATAAATTGCAAATATAGCGGCTCTATACTCTCCCTGAGTGTGTTTTATGCTAAGTACAATAGTTTTTGAGTAATTTTTAATAGTAGACACCCGTGCACATTCATCTACGCACGATCACGTCTATAGTTGATTTTTAACTCTCGAAAAGGTGCATTTTTTATAGCGGACGAAAAAGTACGACTTTACGCCCACAAAATTAGAGCGTAAAGTGCGGAATTTATGACCAGTGTGTTAGGTGAAAAATATGAGGACAACAAAAAATAGTTAAAGGTTGAAATAAAAGTACAATACAAAAAAAAATCATTAAAAATGCCTTCTATAATTTTGTTTTTTCAGTTCAAAATTCAACCTAGCAGAATTATTGGCTTCTATAGAGAAGTAAACAATTGTGAAGGTGGTAAATGAATTGGAAAAGCTTTGTAGCACATAGTGGTATTTAAAAATTACTTTTTTTAGTTTAACCGAAGAGATCATGGGTTAGTTGAGAGGCGAAAAATTAGTAAAAATCGAGCAGAATCATGTGGTATTTCAAAATTTTTATTTGAATTAGCTAGCTTAATATTCGAACTTTCGCTTAATAGCTTAATATTGACTGCCCACAAGGAGTACTTAAGAAGTGCAAAATTAATAGGGCGGTAATAATTTTTAAAAATTTATCAAAACACTGTGGTACTCCAAAAATATTTTTTTTTAATTCTGCTGGCTTGAATATTTAGCTAGCGGGAACATTTCCAAATAAAATTGCTTTAATGGTGGAAAATTATCAGGGTGGTGAAAGTGTAGGAAATACTTATCAGAACACTTTTTTTTATTTCAATTATAAGTAGCGTACAGTGGAATATAAAAAAAATCCGCCATAAATTTTAACCTGACATAATTATTGATTGATAGAGTATGGCAAAAATGGAAAAATAGATTTTTCATCAGCTTAAATTTTTGACTTTCCACATGAATATTAAGCTAACAGGAACGTTTCCAAATAAAATTGATTTAGTGGTGAAAAAGTAACATGGTGATCAAAGTTTAGTATAAACTTAATAGAACACTTTTTTATTTCTGCTATAAGTACAGAAGAGTAAAATTGTAAAAGAATATTCTTTCACCTTAAGTTTTAACCTAACAGAATTATTGGTTTTCCATAAGGGGCAGTTAAGGGGTGAATCATTACTAAGATGGAAATAAATTCTTTAAAACCTAGCAGAACACTGTGTTATTTCAAAAATATATTTTTTTCTAATTTCTTTAGCTCAAATATTAATCTAGCAGGAAAGTTTCCAAATAAGATTGGTTTAGGGGTGCTTACCACCATTATCAGGGTTCTTAAAGTTTAGTAAACCTTTAAAAAGTACTTTTTTATTTAAGTTACAAGTGAAGGAGTGTGAATTTGAAAAAAAAAAGAATTTTTCCCCTTAAATTTTAATCTAACAGAATGATTGACTATTGACCTATATAAGGGGTAGTTAACGGGTGAAAAATTACTAAGGTGGTAATAAATTCATAAAAACCCAGCAGAGCACTCTGGTACATCAAATATTTTTTTGGAACTCTACTAGTTTTAACCATCAGCCAGCAAAATCGCTCCCCTTAAGGGAGAGGTTTTATGGTGAAAAATTATTAGGGTGGTAATAAATTAGTGAAAATGGGTTAAAAAATATGCCATCGGTCAAACGTTTTTTTCTCTGAATTCTGCTACCTTGAACCTTAAGCCAGCAAAATCACTCCTCTTAAGGTTGGTTTGGTTGTGAAAAATTATTAGAGTGGTAATAAATTAGTGAAAATGGGTGAATAAATATTACGTAGGTTAAATTGGATCTCGCTTATTTGCCCCCTCTAGTTTAAGGGCCCTTTACAAAACAGGTTCAAAAACGATGTTAACTTATCAGCAAATGACTATTATTTTTTATTTTGCGTTTTTATTACTTTTCTAGGAATAATCATCTTTTGTATAAATCTTGGATGTTATCACTTTTCATAATAAATTACTAATAAATAGGTATAATTATTGTGTTTGTCAGATTGGGAAATTTCTACAAGTTAAAAAAGGTAGGCCTCGAGAAGATTACAAACATTTTAGGATTCTGTATTAAAAAATATATTTTAAACGCCAACACCTCAAATATACTATCATCTTTGGTAGCGTTTGTTTTATCTTGGTTTTTATCTTGAAATAATGAAAAATTATCGTGAATAATAACACTATAGGGCTTTTCACAAATTTGACAAAAAAAAAACACTATAACCTAATAGTTGATACCTTTTATATACACACAAAAAATATACATGCATCGTCAATTTATAAAATCAGCATTAAATTTTCATCATATTGATTTATTTATAATAGCTGTCCATTTTATTACCATTTCAATATTTGCATGTAACAGTTTTTATTGCAACGTATATGAAAATATAAATGTCTATTATCTATCATTGTAAATAAAATCGTTTCTGAACTGTCGCCCAATGGCGGAAATTGTTTTAGTTACTGGGTTAAATAAAATATCGTATAGTAATACTAAAATTATTTTAAATAGTTTCGTTTATGCCACAATCAATATAGGTTGGTGTTAGGACAATATTATTACTAGAGACTGGATTATATGCAAAATGCATGTGCATATAATATATGCAGCATATTTGTGGGTTTCTTTATGCATATATGCTTTTCATATTTACTTGATTAAAAGCATATTGCTACATATTTGAAAATATTACATAAATAAAATGGTTTTTATACATATTTAGATAATAGTTTTTTGGAATTATTCATAGCAGGTAGACTCCGACAAACTTAAGTTTGGGAATGTGACGTCGTGTTTCGCGCAGAAAGACGGACCGTTTCTACCAGTGGCGGACGCAAACCGGTAGCTTTAAAATAAATTTTTATACGTATTTTCAATTAAAGTAAGAATGAGTTTGTCAATTTTTATTTTTATAGTTTTTAATATTTATGAAGTTTATAGTAAGGCATTCAATAAAACAATGAGTAAACTATTAGGAGTACTGTAATAAATAACAAATTCCTCAATACTTACAATTTATTAACATTGCCAGGAAGGAAGAAAGGGTTTCAACAACTCAAAAAAAAATAAGTATTTTATTTTAACAAATTAAATAATGTATTTATTTTATAAAAAAATATGGATTTTAAAAAATTCTATATTTTGTTATATGACAAAGGTATATCACACAAAAACACGTCTATTCCGAAATTTTAATTACTATCTTCATCATCAGAAAAGCTTTCTTTGAATGAACCAGTATTAATAAAAAAATTTAAGTGGTCCAGCGTAGAGTCTAATAAATGTTCTCTTGCGATTTGAGTGTTTTCATATTTTTTTACGTGTTTACATATTATTATGTCAGCCCACTCTTCTATCAACGCTTCTGAAAATTTTGCTCCTGTTATATTGTTAACATCATTTATATTAAATGTTGTATTATGAGTAGCCACTCTACCTTTTACCAAAGCCTATATTTTTTCAATAGGGTTTAACTCTGGATGATAAGAAGGCAAGCAAAGTACTTGATGGCCATGTTGTTCAAGCTTATAGTCTAACACATAAACTGGTAGAAAACGTGGTATATTGGCTTGAATAATTTTATATAATTCCGGTTTGGTCAGATTTTCTTGAAAGGGAATACTTTTTTCTTGTAACCATTTTACCATAATATCCCTACGGCTAGCAGACGTCACATTTTTTTCGATTGCGTTATCAACCACCAAGATCGAATTTTTAGGTAAGTTAGGTATAAGCTGACTTCTGACCCACTTCATAAAATTAAGATGGTTCATATCGTCATCGTAAAAGTCATATATAACATTTTTGATGATTTCTTCTTCTCCTTGGTTCAATTGAGTTTTTTTAACACGAGAACGTTTTCTTTTTTGACTTGTAAAATATGAAATAATCGCTCCATTTTTATTAACTTTTGTACCTTCTTTTCTTATTTTGGATAAGGTGTTTTTACTTATACCTCTAGCTGCTAGAATCCTATCTCTATAATTACCAATGTTAAATGTTACTAGATGAAAATATTGACAAAGAAAATGCATATTAATCATATTTACTAACACAATCTATATTGAGATCGGTTTTTTTCTGTTTGAAGTAAATAGTAGAAAGTATCTAATGAAACATCGTAAATAGGTAATCACAAGGTGTTGGTTGTGGTGTATTTATACAAAATACAAACCAATCATTCAAAAATAAATTAGCACCTGTTTGTAGCATTTATACTGCCGAGTTTGTTGCAAATATAAAAGGTATTACCTGGTTAACATCCAATAACATACTCGAAGGAATAATATTCACAGATTCTAAATTTGCATTAGACTCTATAAAAAATACAAAATTTGAAGAAATGAAGTGTTGTTTTAGATTGAACAATACAATTTACATTAATACAACATTTTTACACTGAATTTTGTTTTCAATTGCTGGTTTAAAAATTTTTTTAATACGAAGAAATAGTTAATGCCCTTACAAAGGCGGAAATATTAGCGGAACTAAGAGGAAAGTTTATCAACCCGTTCTTAACCCTCTCGAGTACTAATGTACAAATTACGGATGTACAATTTCAAAAATTGCAAAGATTAACAAAGCCCCCTACAATGAAGTAGATAGACTTGAATGCCTCTTTTTTTTGTTTCTCCGACACTGAACCACTCTACTTCATGACCATTTTTTTTACTTCTTTCAGCTAATTTACAAGAAACAGATAATGGTTTTAGATGACCAAATCACCATAAAATAGGTTGACTGTTAATTATTCTTTCATAAGTAAGACTGTCAATTATTCTTCAGTTTTTATATAAGTTTTGGTTATTCAAATTTGCAAATTCCTCTCGTCTTCTTCTAAGAGTGCCGCCTGCGTACGGACGTGGGCAATCCTAATGGCTACTTTTATTTTTGAACTTGCTGCTCTAAACAACTCAATCGATCTGCATTGATACCAATCACGTAGATTCTTCAACCATGAGTTCTGCCTTCGGCCAACAGATCCTCTTCCTTGAATCTTTTTCTGTATTATGAGTCTCAAAATTTCATATCTTGGTTCTCTCATCATGTGGCCTAGGTATTCCAGTTTTATTGTTTGTTTAATGGTAATTAGTTCTGTTTCTTTACCAACCCTCTCAAGTACTTCTTTATTTGTGATTCTATCAGTCCATGATATTTTTAATACTCTGCGGTATAACCAGAATTCGAAAGCCTCGATTATTTTTAAATTGCATTTTTTTAATGTCCAAGTCTCAGCTCCATATAATAATATTGAAAATATATAACAGCGAATGGTACGTAGTCTGATACCCAAATTTAAATTTTTGCACGTTAGGAGTGGCTTCATTCGTATAAATGCTGATCTGGCAATCTCTATTTACCTGTTTATTTCTGCAATATGATCATTGGTTTCATTGATCAAAGTTTTCAAGTACTGATATTTTTCTACTTGTTCTATCACGTTACCATTGATTGTCAATAGGTGATGTATATTTTGTGATCTTTTTGTAATTAGCATGTACTTCATTTTTTTTTTAGCGTTTATAGTAATTCCAATCTCAACACTATTCGTACTTAAGCTTTCAATAAAATGTTGAAGATCTTCTATACTCTGCTGTGATCACAGTGTCGTCTGCATATAGTAAGTTGGTAATTAATTTTCCGTTAACGGTATTTCCCGCTTTGATATTATTGAGCGTGTTTTGGAAAATTTCTTCAGAATATAAGTTAAACAAAAGTGGCGATAAAGCACATCCCTGTCTAACTTCTCTACAGATCTTCATTTCTTCTGAGCGTTGCCCATCAATTCGAACAATTCAAGGCGCAGCAAACTGGCAACTGGCAACGGTTGTCAATGGATAGGACTGCCTGGCGTAATAGACTTGGGAAGGTCGAGGCTCTTTCATATGGCTGCAGTACCATTGATGATGATGATGTTGCCCATCAAGTCGAACTATGACACTTTAGTTCCAATATAATGGTTGCACTATATTTATGATTTTACTGTCAATGCGCTTGTTCATAAGTATTGATGTGAGTTTTTCGTGTCTTACTTTATCGAAAGCTTTTTCGTAGTCAACAAAATACAAGTGTAGATCAACGTTTACATCCCAACATCGCTAAATTAATATGTTGATGGCAAGTAGTCCTTCTCGAGTACCCATTCCATTTCGGAACCCGAACTGCGTCTCGCTAATATTCTCCTCTAGACTTTCATACACTTTCTTATGTATTACTTTCAGCAGTACTTTTTAAAGTATAACTCCTGAGGCTCAATGTTCGATAATAAGAGCACGATTTTGCTGCTTGTTTTTTAGGGATGGTCATAAATGCTGACTTCAGCCACTCTTGTGGTATTATTCCCGTATCGTACACCGTGTTGAATAAATCTGCCAATTCTTTTAAGATATCGTCTTTCACTAGTTTTAACAGTTTTACTGGTATTTCATCTAATCCAGCTACCTTATTGGTTTTAGAGTTTATAATAGCATATTTAATTTCATCTATCGTGATCTTCTTTTTCTCTAAAGAATTTAGTTCGTGTATTTTCTGCATTTCACCTTTTTCATCTTGGAAAAGTTCTCTAACGTACTCTTACCATAGTCTTAATTTCTCTGGTAATCTATTAGTAGTACTCCTTTTTTATGTTTTATGTGTCCTTGCTGCCTATTTCGGCCCATTCCAGTCACTTCTCTTCTTTGTGGGTACAAATTTCTGATATCACATTTTGATTCTAGTTCTTCTATCCCTTCACATTGTTTTATCAAATAGATTTCCTTAGCTGTTTTGATTTTTTCCTTAATTATTCGTTTTATTTCTTTATACTTCTGTAATTTTCTTCCTTTATATCTCCGTCTTTCTTCCATATGTAATGGTATTTCTTTTGTTTTCCATTGTTTTTTAGCCTCGGACCTATGTTGTATCAAACTTTCTTGAGCTGTAATGTGTCTTTCAGTAATGTGTTTTTTTTATATTATAGGGTAACGGGTAGAGTGATTGGCCGCTTAAGGATTTGCCAATTGAATTAAAATTGTAAATTGGTGTCTTTTAAAGTGAAATATTTTGTAAAGGTTTTTTTAATAGTAATGAACCATCAGATTTTATAAAAACTCAGATTATTTTAATCAGAAATAATAATGCATATTAAAAATAAACACAAATTTGAAAACTTACCGAACTACACAGTTATTGGCCATACAATCATAGTTACTAGCATATAAAATTACAGTCATTGGCCATTCATAAAATTCCTAATTTTCTTTTTTTGTTCGTGTTTCTTTGCACAAGGACCAATATGATAGCCTCTGACACAAAATAGACATTTTATTCCAATTTTTGATTTAGATAATATATTATAGGAACAAGAATAACACAATCCTGTATACAAAAGGTTATTTACAGGTGGGTTGGTGTCGTCTGATTGTTTCACCGCTATATCTGAGATATAAATATTTTTTCATGTTCTGGATATCCCTCAGTTTCAAAAAATAACTTTCTTTTGCCGAATCACCAGCACGTTTTTATTGGCTGGTTTCCAAATTTGTACATTTGCCTTGGGAGATAGTCTTCCAATTTGTTGAGTTCATATTGTTGCAGGAATCAAAAAATATGTTATCAATTGTTGGCAGATTAACGTTTTTCTCTACAGAATCAGTAAATTGGTTTCGTGACAATTCTTGTTTTCCTTTGAGGACAACAACATCTGGTATATGTAATCTCACTCCACTTTTCAAAGTAGTGCTTTTAATTGTATGATCAATAAGTGTGTCTGCTTTCAAAATATTTGTATTTGCACTATCAACTGTATTTACTGTAACATTTTCTTTATTCTTCACAACAGTTTGACATTTTTTGCTCCCGGAATTGACTCCTGTGGCAATTTTTTTTATTACTTTCATCTTGATTTCCCTGTTTTTTTGATCTTTATTGTTTGCTTTTGCGTCAATTTGCTTTTATTTTCGTTCTAACTTTATTTTCTCTTGTTCTGCTTTTTCTTCAATTTTACGCCTCTCTGCATTTTGACGATCTGAAGAAGTGAGCATGAAAGGCAACCTTTATGTTTGCTTTTTGCCCTTTCTTTCTGGGGTTTTTGGACAGTTGATTGAGGTGTCAATTTCTTTAGATAGTGAGTTGTCTTGATTAACTAAAAACAAATTATTATTGGATGTTGATTGAATATCTTCTGTCATTGTATCTTTTGTGACATCTTTTATATTATATGTAATATCAACGTTTTGTGGAAGTCGAAGTCAAAAATCCGAAAGTAAATTTTCTTCTGTAATAACAGGAATATCGTCTAAGTTGCATATGATTTCATTTTCACCTACAGGGTTAAGTGTAATATCTGAAGATATATGGGTTTCTGTGATGATAGAGGTATCTTGTATATCATTTGTGATTTCACCTATCTCTGTAGTCTAAATCGTGGGTAGATCTATGGTATTTTGAAATAAATTAAATATATTAAAGACCAATTTTAAATCTTTACTTAGTTCTTTGCAATTATCCAAAATTCTAATATTTTTATGGCTCCAACTGTGTATAGAAAATCTTCATATTATGTTATTGATTTTGTCATAGAAATGGTGTGATTAATACCTTTATGAGGGTCTTTGATCTTCTCTAAATATTTGGAATAGTCTATTGCTTTAGGGTTCCATGGATACAATCCAGATACTTTAAGCCATTAATTAGGGTAAGTCCGGGAGAGACGGGCCACTTTTTTTCTCAAACAGATTACTTAAAAAATTGACTAGTGTATGATACGATTTTTGGAAAATAATACTTATTATAGTTTATATATTTATTGTGCAAAATAAAAAACGTGTAACTTAAGCAATATAAAAGTACACAAAAGTAAACACATAGGTACAGATGGGCCATTGCTATTGGTAGAGATGTGTTAATTTGAAACACATAAAATAATGATGTTAGCCTATTTCTTTTTACTAGCAATTTTTCCACACGAATCACAAACATTTTCAAATTTTGTACAGATATCATGGCACCAGTGTTTGCAAATCAAACATTGAACCCAGTCATCTTTTGCTGTAATCTTCACCACAACCAATGCACTCATGTTCATTAAATTCGTCTTCGTCTTCGCTGTCATCTAAAACTGGCACATCTGCATTTATATCATCATCAGACGAATCTAACTCATACTTTTTACATTGACGCCTTTTCTTTTGCTGCTTTGACACTGTCTTCTTTTTTGATTCTTGTTTCTTTATCTTCTTTCTTTGAATTTTGTCTGCAGAATTAAAAATTTCCGCCACTCTTCTTGCTCAGCCCCTTACATTCTTTTTTGCAGCATCAATTTTGGGTACAGGCGATAATGTGTCCAATACTTTTCCAGGTGTTACACTTGAGTCTTCAACATTAGACGTACTAGCTGCAGTTTCTTCATCAACGAATAGAGTAATGCCTGCAAGTCAAGGACCTGGTTGATCTAAAATATTTAGATCTATTGCTGTATTACTTTGTTCTTCTACTATAGCTGAGGAGCTCTCATTTGTGGACAAAAAAGCGTGCTCTGGAATTTTATCAGGATCAAACGGTACAATTCCTGTGGCAACAAATCCAGAGGTTTCATTTTTCACCGTTGCTGAGATTTTCCACGCATTTCCTAACAACTCACCAAACTGATAACGTGTAATTTTTCTGGTTGGGTTATTTCTGACATAGTTGTGACATCTCAAGTAAAAATTAGCCTTTAAAGATTTAAAAAAAGCTCGGTCCAACGGCTGCAGAAAATGCGTGATATGACTGGGTAAGCACAACATTAAAATTTCGTTGTTTTCGGCGCATTCTAATACTTCCACTGCTGCTGTATGGGACGTATGTCCATCTAATATCACCAAAACTTTGCCCTGAGGCTTTCGAGGAATAAACAGATTTTTTAGCCAATGTAAAAAAAAATCTGCATTTACGTAGGACGATTTTTCGGACATTACAAACATTGCTCCAGGTGGCATTCCATTCGCGTATTCTTCTTTTCTATTTTTTCCTTTAAAAATAGAATACGGAGGTAAAAATACGCCCTCAGCATTGCAGCAGCTTATCACAAAAATCGTTTCTCCTTTCTCTCCTGATGTAATAACAGGGACATTCTTGGATCCTTTAGACGCGATTACATGTCCAGGCCTGTTATTTAACTGCAAACCTGTCTCGTCTACGTTGAAAATATGCCCCGGCTTATTTATTAGTTGACTATTAGTTAAAATACTTAACAGCAGATCGAAGTACTGTGTAACTACCTCGTGGTTTAATCCTTTTGGCCTGTCCAAAGAAACTCCTTTACCTTTTCGCACTGATATATCTGGATGGCGACGTAAAAAAGACAGCAAAAAGTCAAAACCAGCTTTATTGTTGTTTTTATTGAATTTGTGACTTACATTAAATTTTTCTGCTAACTCAAACGCCACAGTTCGTACATGGTCACGAGTGGGTGCAAAACTATACTTTTGCAATTTCTTAATATGCAGCACTAATTTCATCTCGATCTCATCCCCAAGAGTTGAAGAAGGTCCAAGACGATTGTGTTTTTTTAGATCATTATTTTTCATTCTTCTCTGCATGCTACTTAGAGGTATGCCATAAGCTAATGCAGCTCGATTTAGTCCCATGCGATTTTCTCTGATAGCTGCAACTGCATTTTGTAGTGCTTCTTCGCTCCACTTACCTCTTTCAACAGTAGATTTCCGCTTATAATATGAAGGCGTATTGTAACCTGTAACAATATAGAAATTAATTAATAATACATATTATTAAAAAATATTGTTGAATAATACAAACCCAATAGTTATTATTAGCCCATCTATACCGATACACTGTGGCCCATCTATCCCAAAGTTTCGGTAGAGATGGGCCACGCCATCGAACACACAGTTTAAATTTTATAAGGGTATTTTAGGTTAGGTTCAGTTGTTTAATCTCAATATAACAGTTGAATACATAATTAATAAAAAAAAAACTTACCTTTTGTCAAAACTTATACAACTTGAAAATTCACCAAGGAAAAATTTCACCAACAAAATATAATTAAGTAAAAAAATCTCTCTTGTTTATGCATACACGTCGCAATGAAAACGTTCACAAGCTCTGTCGTTGACTAAATGTTACAAATCAACGTTGCCGCACTGCACAATAAATAGAGGATCCTCAATATGACGAATGGCCCGTCTATACCGATGGCCCATCTCTCCCGGACTTACCCTATGGAATCTGATTTTAAGTGACTAATAGCTGTGTTTAGTACCAATGCAAAATTCTCTTTGGTAACTACTGAATTCGGGTTTTTGCGTCTAAACTTTAATACTGCCCGGTTCCAATTTGCCTTTAATGGTTTAAATGCAGCAATATCTGCAGGTTGTATGATTCTGGTTACATTGGGATATAAGGCCACTAAAATAATTTGTAACTTTGAACATAATTCACTAGTTTGAATGGTTAAGTGAGTTTTATGTCCATCAACGAACAAAATAACTGGAAAATTAGTGTTTTTCGCAACTAGGTACTTAATATAAGACATTTCCTATGTATTCATAGAAGTTTTCATTCTTCATTCATCCCGTATCGCTACAGCCTATGCCCCATTTTCGTAGAACGGAATTTAAAATATTGCTAGAAATTCGTTTATAAGGGTAAATAATCATTGGTGCTGTTATTTGTCCACATGCTGTAAAGGTAAACATAACCATCACATTAACTTTAGAGAGTGATGCTCTATTTGATATACATTTTTGCTTCCCTTTACATCCAACACTTGTTTATTTTTGAGACACAAGAGGAAGCAGGTTTCATCGCCATTTAAAATTCGTGAAGGGTCTTGAAGAATATCAATGTAACCTTTACGATGCAAGTAATCTTGAACACCGGTGAACCATTTTTTTACATCTTTCTTAGACACAACTGAACTTGTTGCCGTTCCTGCTTCTGAAGTTCTCTCACTTAAATCTGGATGATGCTTTAAAAAAATCTATATCAACCTCTTCCGGGCCGATTGTCAGTAGAAGGACTTGTACGTGGATTTACGCCAAGAAAATATTTAACCGAGTCTTGTATATCTTCCACTCTTACTGGAAAACCTTTGTCTTGGCATGTTATCATCCAATGCTTTAAACGATTCTCTTCTTTCAAACTAAGAATAGGATTTTTTAGGTAGTTTTTTCATTCAATTTTTCACTTGCTCTAAACTGCAATGTTGCTCTTGGCACATTAAATTGTTCAGCGGCTTTTCGTTGGCTTATGCCATTTTCGATGGCCTGAAAAGCAGACTGAAGATCTTGTTCTGTATATTGTTTGTGATACGTTTTATCTTTCCAGATATTTGGCATTTTTGATTCTAAAAATAAAAATCATTTATTAGTAATAATGTTAGCTACAATACGGACGTTTTAAATTTGATTCAATATGTCCACATTAGCACTAATTTTATAACAACTAAAACAATTGTAATTTTAGAAATAAAAATCCGGACAAAAAATTTATTCTTATTACACATTACAGTTGATGTGGTTTAGTGATTGGCAGTCTGCCAACCACTGGTTATTGCCTTAAAAAATAAGAAAAAATGTTTAAAATATCTTAACTTGGACCAAACTAGGCTAAAAAAGTCTAAATTTTAAGAAATATTTTAATTCGAAGTAGGTACAGTAATTGGCCGACAGGCCAATCATTATAACAAGGACATATTTAAGATACAGTGCTTGGCCACTCAAATTTACTGCCAAAAATGCATAACTTAAATATTGAAACCACTGATAATGTAAGATGTACCTCACTAAATCGCCATAAAACATTAATATACCCAAATACTTAATACTATTAGCCAATATAACTCACCTCGTGAATAGCATTCCTTAACAAATTCTTTAAAAAACTCTTAAAACTGGATGCACCTGTTAAGCTTCAAACAACACACGCCGTAACAACTAGATAATTTTAACTGAGAGAGATGATAGCTAGACCAAATATACAGCAATGTTGCCAGATTTTAATGCAAGTAAATTTATTTTCTTATATTTTCTGAAAATCTTAATATTTCGGATTTTTGTGAAAGTGGCCTATCACTAGTGACCAGCCAACAACTATACCCGTTACCCTACCACTTTTTATTTATATCCATAATTTGTTTGTTATCAGTTAGTTTTTTTGGTATATTCTTTATTTTTTATCATTCTTACATTAATTTTTTGTTGTTGTTTTCTGAGTTCAATTCTTTTTAATTTTATTTTCACGTCAGCAACTAACGGATCGTGATCTGAGTTATCTGCTCCAGGATAAGTTTTAACTGGGGTTATAGAGTTTTTATATCAGGTATTTACGAGAATAAAGTCTATTTGGTTTCTGATAATGTGGTTTTCTGTATGTATAGGAGACGTCCATGTATATAGTCTTTTCTTAGAAAGCTGAAACCGAGTATTAGCAATTACCATATTCTTTTCTTGGCAGAATTTTATAAGCCTTTCTTCTCTCTCGTTTCTAGTTCCTAATCCGAACTGTCCAACTATATTTTCAACTAATTCTTCTCGTATCCGTATCATATTTCGAAGGACGTTCAAAAATACAGATTCAGATTCATATACGAAATTTTTCATTCGAGTTAACTCGTATATGAAAAAATTCGATTGAATTCGAAAGTACGACCCCAGATGTGTGCCTCTTATATGGATTCTATTTTTTGCACATTTGGACATACGTGGTATAAATGCGAACGTGATTTTTGAGTTAAAGAATATGAACAGTAATGCGAGAAGACTAGTTTAAAAAAAATAAATGTCTTAACAACTTATGGATGGCTGTTTGAAAAAAACATCACTCATGCAACGACTTCCTAAGGACCTCCAGGTCTTCTGCCAAAATACGAGAACAACGTTTAGACTTCTAGAGAAAAAGCAAAACCAGGAGTACGTCACATAGTGGCAAATATAAAAATCATAAAACTAAGTTTGTGTGTTAACAATACGGAAAAAAATGTATGCATAAAACATAGAAATATAAATATTATATGCTTCGTGTGTAACGGGAAAATGATGGAAGGTTAATAAATATTTTTAATAACCTTTTTATAACTGTTCATTATTTAAACGTTAAAAATCACAACTGCATTTTATTCCTCCAATTTCCCACCGTTATTACGGTTTAGAACTGAAAATTTTAAATGGTGTGTAAATGCCGCGACGGGCCCCCTTATGAAAAATCAATTGACGCGCCTGCCAGAGGGTTAATAAGTAGGTAAGTAGTTAAATAATTTGGTGTTTTAGGACACGGGTGACCGATTTGAAATTCGCAGCCTGGGCCACGACGGACACCGGTGTCCTTTTAACTTTAAATTTTTCATCATCCTTACCCGGCCGCCAGGACACGATTTTATGCGGTTTTAAAATAGGAATGGTCCTGCAATGACCCTGCAATAAAGAATGTTGAACCAGGTTCTGTGGAGCAATTCCGATTAGAAAAATCTGGTGTAAAAACCATTCTTTCATTAAGTATAGAAATAAGAATACCTACAATTGATAAAAAAAATATATTGAACAAATAAACTATAGAAATACGTATCTATTATAGGCATGTACATACATTTATTTCAAAAAATTTAATGGGTTTTGTAAAATAAATTGACAAAACATTAAAGACAAAATCTACGACTATTTTCGAACTAAAGACAGTACGTTAATACTTTCTTTGCCTTATTTTTATCTATCAGTCCATTCTGTTTTCTCTTATAACATCCTTTGTAGCACCGTCTATTTTACCGTGCCTTACAGTCTAATTTTAAAAATACGTGAGGATTGAGGTTTACTTTTGCATGCCGCGTACGTTAGGGTGGAACGAAAACTTAGAAGTCAATATTTTTTTGGGGTTAGTACGAAAAAGTTGCGTTGTAATGTAAAATAAAATTGTAAGAAATCATTTTTGTATTGGACCCATATGAATGTAAGGGATAGTGATGCGCAATACATAGCCTCTCCTATTCAAATGTCAACCTCACCTGCCCATGAGATGATCTAGATCATGATCATCCGGTACATTCTGCTAGATAACAAACGAGGCTCTGGCGTCCGAGTAATTACCGGTATAAGCAATCCCCCACTTACTGACCAACAGCTTTGGGTGTAAGAGTCGCTAAGTGGAAGGACACCTTCTTGTCCTAGAAATAGAAAATCATTTCTAAAGGCGGACGAACCAGACATGGTCAACGGCGTGGAGACGCAAAAGGCAACAAAAAACCAATGCATTAAAGGCTCAGAGAGCATCCCTAGTTAACCATCGTGACTAACAATACAACCAATTACTCTATTGATCATGAAAATCGGAAAACAAGATCCGGCAAAGAAGGAAACTAACAAGACTGCAAGGCTTCCCTGGTCGTCAACATGCGAAAACCTTGCAAAGTAGCGACTTGGAATGTTAGAAGTCCACATCAAGCTGGAAAAGTACATAATGCCATTAAAGAAATGGAAAGGCTGACTATAAATATTTTAGGAATCAGCGATGTCCAATGGCCCGGCTCAGGAAATTGTTTAATATTATCCCGACACCATATCTGTTTACATAGATATGGTGTCGGGATAATATTAAACAAAAACATTGATGAAGCTGTAATAAATTTCACTCCATACTAAAACAGAATAATACTCTTACAATTAAACCCGAACAAACACAAAATAAACATCCTACAAGTTTATACTCCAACTACAGACAAACCAGAGAGCAAGCGATATTGAAACTTTCTACGAAGACCTAGACAACATTTTAAAATCGATTCAAACGCAAGATGTAACAATAATAATGGGAGATTTTAACGCAAACGTTGGGGAAGAAAAAGTAAAATAATGTATAGAGGTGACAGGCTAATCGAATTTTGTCAAAACAATAATTTTGTTATAACTTATACGTTGTTCAAAATGACAAAGAGAAGACTATATACCTGGAAGTCACCAGAAGATCAAGAAGAGAGAATTGTAAGAAACCAAATAGACTATGTATTAGTTAGACAAAGATACAGGAACGCAATTACATCCGCAAAAACATATCCAAGTGCCGACATAGGATCAGATTACAACCCAGTAGCAACCAAAATTAGGCTCAAAATGAAAATATTAAACGAAGAACAACAAATGAAAAAATCGATACAAGTAAATTAAGGAACCCACTCATAAGGCAACGCCTGACAGATGAAATCAACAACGGATTTATGAACGTTAAAAAACAAATTCTGCAAAATACTGAGACGGAGACAAAATTGTTATTAATAAAGATAGAAATAAATAAAAGTCAAAAAAAATTCTAATACCAACCAGATACAAAAAAAAACAATGGATGACGGAAGAAAATTTAGATTTAATGCAAAAAAGACGTCAATATAAGAACAAAGATAATCAGATGTACAAAAAGTGGATAAACAAATAAAAAACATAATTAAAAAAGCGAAAGAACAATGCGCAGAAATAGAAGAATACCAGAAAAGGTATGATAGTTTTAAAACACATAAAAATTGGAAAACATAAAAAAATTAAAGAATTAACTCACAACAATAGAGCAAAAAACTGAGAATACTAAAATATACAAATGGGAAACTTATGTTGAATACTAACGACAAATTAAAGAGATGGACAGAACACATCAATGAACTGCTCAAAGACAATAGAACAGAACATATGGAGATAGAAGTAGAAGAGGATATGGTTTTAAAGATACTAAAAGAGAAAACTAAAATGGTATTAAAAAACAGCAAAAATGGTAAAGCATTAGGTCCAGACCAAATCCTTATAGAAATTTTAAAATGGATGAATGATGAAACCTTACACATTATAGTAGACTTATTTAACTCAGTATACAAAACAGGACACATACCGAAACAATGGTTACTTTCCACCTTTTGTGCTATCCCTAAAAATACAAACGCTAAATATTGCAGTGAATATAAAACAATATCACTAATATTGTCACATTCTCAAATTATTCCTGAAAATAATACATAGTTGTATAAATAAAAAACTGGAAGAAGGAATAGATGATAGTGAGTTAGCTCAAAGATGCATTTATATGAATGTTGATGTGCATGTTGGTTACGTTAATTTTGAAAAAGCATTTGACAAAGTAAGACATAAAAAATTAGTCGAAATTCCAAAAACAAAAAACATAGACCATAGGGACTTACGAATAACAACAAACCTCTACTGGAATCAAAAAGCACAAATCGTAATAGATAACGAACCCAGTTCAGAAATTGAAATCAGGAGAGGAGTTAGGCAGGGATGTATTATGTCCCAATTACTATTTAATGTATATAGTGAAGCCATGTTTGAAGAAACTTTACTATCTCAAAGTGAAGAAATAATAATTAACGGAAGATCTATTAACAACATAAGATATGCAGATGGCACCGTGCTTATGGCGAGATCTGCTGAACAACTCCAATTACTGCTAAACAAAACAAAAAGTTTCTGTGAAAAATATGGACTAAAAATGAATATATAAAAGACCAAAAACGTGATAATAACAAAGAAAACAAATATACCAACAAACATACATTTGGGAAATGTACCGATAGAAAGGGTTGATAAATACAAATACCTATAGATAAAGTCACGTTGAGATGGCAGTGTAAACTAAGATATGTTTAGGTAAGCTAAAGTTGTTAATAGAAAATTCGTGAATGAAATAAATGGTAATAATTCCTAAAATGCTTTTATATATAATACCGCAGTTAATAGGGAAAAAAATATGAAAAATATTCTACAGGTTTTTTAATGTTCTAAACGGTAGATAAGGGATAACTGATGATAATTCCTTGAAGAATTACAGCCAATTTTGCTTTGTTTATTTTTTAAAGAAAGATGAAGTTTGGAAAAAATCATTTTTTTGCCTATTTTGTTCCTCGTGCATTTTAGGGAAAAATGTTTCAAATAAATGTTGCAGATCTTAAAAAGTTTTTTAATTTTTTAGTTTGTAAATTAAAATACATAAACAAATGACTGAGATAATTGCAAAAAACCCCTAATTGCTTATCACTTAGCAACTGATATCTAACAACAGGCACGTACTTTTGGCTTCAAACTTTCTACATTAACAACAATAACACCATCAAAAATTACATTTTTTGGGAGATTCGGTATTAACATCTCTTCAAACCATTTTTCAAATAAATCTCCGTCCATCTCTTCATGGTAATCTTCAGCACCTTTTTTGGCAAGAAAAGTGATGTCAGCACCTTCAACAAATCCGTCTTTGTTTCCTGCATGGACTAAAACAAATCTTGGTCCTTTTCCGGTCGGAGTTTTTAAACCTGTGGTAAGTCCATTTACGATATTGGCTCCTTCGTTCCTCAGTTTCTTTATTTCCCGGAGATAGTGACGCCTCCAAGCGACTATTTCTTGTTTTTCTATTAATATTGAATTTCTACCTTGTTTGCCATATATAAAACCCATATCGTGCAATAGTCTTCTCAACGTACTCTTGGAAAAATTCGGAAGATGCTCCATTTGCTTAATTTTTTCTAGTACTACGTCAAGGGTTGGAGGAATATTGTCCATAAAAAAACCGTGCACTACTTGTCTTATTCTAGACCGAGTTGCTTCATCATATCTATTCTCACGACTATTCAAATAACCGGTTCTTTTTTTTCTTATAGGAGTTACAAGTGGACCATTTTTACTTTCACTTCTATATCGGAATATCGTTCGCTCAGAGACTCCAGTCATAGCAGAAACTTCCCGCACTATTGTTGATACACTTTTATCATTATTACTGTTTGATAAATAGTTAAAATCATTTAAAACTATTTTTTTTGCATTCACTATTTAACAAATTACCGTTTTTGAATTTTATTACACTCGCGGCCATTTTGACACTGACACGACACAAACGTCTGATATCAACTGAAAATTCTTTTAATGACTCTCAAGTATTTACCTGAATTTATAATTGCTGGCATTAGACAATAATTTTGAATTTATAAATAGGTATATTTTTTTAATTCTAAATTATTTTTTAATGTCTGTAACTGTAAATGCAGGTAGAGAAAGTGTGTCATTAAAAGGACATTAAGATCAAAAACGGATTATACAAATAATTATTTCATTTCCACGAATTGTAAACAATTTTGAACAGAAGATATAATTCCGAAAAGACCAGATTTCCGAAATATAACTTTCTATTTTTAAAATACCAACAGAAAAATTATATAATTAAAAAAATGTAGTATTTTTCCGTTTCACATTCATAAATATTTCCGAAATGATAATTCTTTTATAGGAGCCGGCCCATAACGTACGATTGTAGGTACGATTAAAAACTGACAACAATGTAGTTATTTCTGGCATATAGAAAGTACAGGCCTATCTGTAACGCTGCCATCTGAATGTGAATTTATCTATAGGAACCTGAATTTCAGACAATAATGATCAAACAAGCCAAATAAGAGCTAGGTTAGGAATAGCAAGAAGTGCGTTTTTAAAAATGAAAACAATTTTCTGCAACAAAGATCTTAGATTAAAACTGAGAGTAAGAGCACTGAGATGCTACGTGTTTTCGATACTGCAATATGGACTTAAAAGCTGGACATTGAAGCAAGAATACATAAATAAGTTACAGTCCTTTGAAATGTGATATTACAGGAGGATGCTTAGAATAACATGGACACAAAAGAAAACAAACACGGACGTATTGCGAGAAATGGGCAAAGAATGCGAAATAATAAACACAATAAAAAAAAAGTAACAATATCTGGAACACGTAGTGAGGGGACAGCGAGATGAACTGCTAAGGCTGATAATACAGGGAAAGATAAGAGGAGGAAGGAGTATAGAAAGAAGGAGAGTGTCATGGTGGAAAAATTTAAGGGACTGGTTTAAATGCATTTCTATAGAACTCTTCAGAACAGCAGTAGATAAAGTAAAGATAGTGAGGGTGATATCTAACCTCCGATTGGGAGACAGAACCTAAAAAAGAAGAAGATTGGACCCATCTTCAGGTTCAATATTAAATTTAAATTTTTAAGAATACTATAAAGTAATATTTTAAAAATTAATTTTTTTATTAGTTCTTTGAATCTAAATAATTGTTTTATGATACAATATACATTTTATGATTGGTACTCTGATTTTGTGGTAAAAAACGGCATAATATTTTTAGACTTCAATCTTAAACGAATAAGGCGATCCCTTGATTCTGGTCCACAAACAGAAGCTGATGCTTTAGTTACTAACTTAACAGTTATTTCCACGGAAGAGCATGACAGGGACAGTTTAAGACCTCTATGTTGCTGTGATTTCTAGAATCAATCATATCTCTTACATCTTTATTGGAAATATATTTTAGCAAAGGAGGAGCCGTAACATATATTCAGAAACAGAAATTAAGTCAATACAATCTGCAGCACTAAAATTTAATGTAAGTATTTTTAATCTCCGGATGTTTTGTTCTTTCTGACTTGGTCTAGCTTTCAATACTCTGCCTAGTCCTAGCCCATGTTTATGTTTTCGTTTATCTTTCATCCTACCGAGCAATCAATTTTCGGGATGGGTAAAATAAGCATTTATTGAGATAACGGCATCGAAATTTTTTTGTCAATTGGTAGAAATCGAAAATAATGGATTATTCGCCATTAATGTTTTAAACCATTAGAACAGCGAGGATACAGTTTTATCTAAAACCAAACTGACGCATACACTTTTTGAATGAACTTTCTAACATAATTAATTAAGGACATTCAGTTCCAACATACAATCTACCAACCGATTAGCAACTATCAGCCACCTTGCGTGAGAAGCCACCTTCCGTAACTACTCTTCGATAAATTTGATTGCCTTTTTTTGTTGCAAGATAGTCTTGTCTTTACGTTCATCAAAAAATATACTTCTGATTGACATTCCTTCCTTCTGCTTCTTCAGATAACATCTATGAGCTGTACGCTGACACCTTATTTTTATTCTATCAATTATATTCGATATGTCAGTGACAGTTATAACTTCCTTATTTGTTAAGACCGCTAATGCTAAAATTGTAGCAGAATAATCGGAGATCCCGGTTCTGTCGCATGCCGAAGCTAAACTTTGCAAGCAAATCCGCATTTGTGACGTAGATGGTTGAAGTGTAGCTGTTGACAAAGGAGCAATGAATTCTTTTTCATGATCATCTGCATCAGAAGAATTTCAGTCTGACAAGCTGCTACTTGGGAAACGGTAAGAGAAATCAACGGTAATGCTTTAAGAAAAATTTCGTCAGTAGTATATTTTTTAGAGCTTGTTTTTGCTTTCATGGTTCTTTCCATTTTTCTACAAGATCTTTGATCTTGAAAAAAAATTCGCTTATTTTGTTGTACTTTCTTGATTCTATCACAAGCACACACACACAGTTCCAGTCATGTTGCACTTGCAAGCCGCGATATCAAATAAATTTTTACACTTCTTTCGAAAAAATTTTTTTTGTGTGATTTAGATTCTTGCTGAGTTTTTGTGTAATGTTTAAGATTTTGATACTGTGTATAAATATTTTTAAATCATATATTAGATGCGCTTAACAGATAATGTTGAAATAGAAGCTTTTATCTATATTTGTTCTACTTTAGTTTCAACGGCATTCAAGACGTCGGCAACAGATGAATCTTTATTATTATTTGTCAACTTAAGGTCATTAGGAATAAAGAGAAAGCACTTTATAATGTCACACTTAGTGGGTATAACACGATCATTGAAAACGCTAATAATTTGACCTAGTATTTCACAGTTTAAACTACTTCGAGTTGCCATTTCGAAAAAAATGTTTAGATAGGACACGTCTGTGCTAAATAAGAAACTCATCAGTACTGTTATCTGTTGTGCCACTGTGCCTACGTAAATGGTTGCAATATTGATGTAACATCAGCATTTCTCCCTCCTCTACCTGCTTGATTTAAAATTATCTGAAGACTTGACGTTGACCTTTAAATAATTTGATATATACTAGCGTCATTTGGAACAGGTATTTCATACCACATTAAGCTTTAGGCCGTCCACACATGGGTCGATCGAAGGGACGCGTCTCAGTTCATGCGTCGTGCTCGTCTTATACGAACCCTGCGGCATGAGCGATTGTTCACCGCACACTATTCGATTCAGTTTGCTGTTTGTTCACATCTGCCAACCAGGAACGACGCATTTTTTATATATCCATATTGGCAGATTCTTCCTTTTTATTAAGGGTATTTTCACACTTCCCAATGAATTTTATATTAAACACCTAGAAACAGAAATTCAATGTTTTCAGAATTTTACATTACAAAAAATATATTTCTACAAAGCTAGTAGTACTACAAACAACGAACATAATATTTGTCGATCTTAAGCAAATTTATTTTAGGGCAAAAAACAATAAAAAACGAAGAAAGCAAATACAATAAGCTTATCCCCATTACTGAAAACGTGCGTCTCACTCGAATTTTCTCGTGCGCTACCGATCGCATATGACGAGAGTCGTACAAGACGAGGAGATTTCTAATTCTAGACGACCAGTAAACGCCCCCTGTGTGGAGCTTAATACAACAACAAAGGAACTTAGGCGGTGAGGAGAGACCTACGCGATTGAATTTGAGTCCACCACTTCGACCGTCGACTCATGTGCGGACGGCCTTACTGTTACTATAGAACTTGCAAACATCGTTTAATTTTAAAATAATTTTGGATTCCTGTTCTATCACTCAAACGAGTAAGACGTGTGCCAAATTCAATTAAAATCTAGTTTGCCTTATCTGCAGTAATTAGTGCCTAATTTAGTTTTATTAGTGTAATTTCGAAAAGTGATTTCTGGACTAGTTTTGTACGTATTGCTTTCATTATATTATTAAATAATATAAATTATTTTTAATTTATCCAAAGTGCATACCAAAGACTGGTTTTACCAGTCTGCTGGTTCTTGCTGGTCATCCAATTCAATGGATTTTAATACAAATTTTGATAGTAAAACTAGTTAAGGAAGAGATATAAAACGAGGTTACTGTCTGTATCTACATGAACAGTACAAATATAAACAACAATCCCACAGTTTCTACCTTAACCATGGCCCTACAAACCGCTACAAATAACATTCCAGCAACTACATCCCTTTCATACGGAACCGCTGCAAAATCTACCCCAAACCATTTTTTTTCAAAAAAAAAAAAGAACAAGCGATAGTTCTTCACGCAGAAGAAAACCTCAAACTTCTAGACTACGTTAAAACCATTGGTGATATTATTGTACCAAAAATATTTAATTTGCATCCAGAATATCTAACAATTGAATCTGCATATATATATAGCGAAACTCAAATCTCGTTGATCAACTTCTAAAATCCCACCCAACCGTTCAAATCGGACGCCTCATTTTAAGTATTCGTAAACTTGTCTCCCCAACAAAAAGAATATTAATTTCGAACATCTCTCCATATATTCCCCATGAACTGGCCGAAATTGCAGTGAAGAGTTTTGGTTTCCAAATAGCCTCCCCCGTGTCCTTCCTTAAAGTAGGCATTCCAGATAATGAATACACCCACATCCTTAGCTTCCCCCGTAATGAATATATTTTTCCTCCTTCTGATAATTTTGAGCTTCACACCTCCTTGTTAATTCCTTTTGAAGGCAATGATAATAGATTTTTTCTGTCTACGGATAAGATGGAATGTTTCTTATGCAAACAATTAGGACATGTTGCTTCTAATTGTCCAAATACTTCATCTGACAACTTAACATATGAAAACTCTACTCTTTCTCATGACCTAAGTCCCCCCACCGAATTAACGTCACAGCAACAGAACAAATAATTTCCATCTCATTCTGAACCGCCTCTCTCCCAAACAAATCTATCTGATCCGTCTTTCTCCCCAGAGAATTGCAAAAATGATACAATATCTGAAAAGTCAGATAAACTATGTTTAACTTCTTAACTTTCACAGAAGAGGCCACACTCATCTGTATCATCTATAAGCGATAATAACCTTTGAATCTGGGGAAAACCCCGCAACAGCACAAACTATGCTTTCTCCCAAACATACAGTTCCTAGCTCCCCTGGCCCCTTAAATACAAAAAAGAAACGAAAACGTAGTTTTTCTCTAGATCCCAGTCTATCCACTGATTCCAAGCAAGTAATTCACGAAGCCTATAAACAAAACCCAGAAGCTTTTGCAGTCGCTCCTGATAATATAATTGCCTGTATCGAGAACGTTTACGGCAGCTGTGATCTTGTCTCAAAAGCATTCAAATTCACAACAGATAATAAATCACTTATCACTTTGCAATCAGTAAACCCAAATTTTAAAGAAAGATCTACAAAAATCAGAATTACACGCTTAATTAAAATAATTAAAACTAAAATACATTCTGCAACATATAATTCTGAAAGTATAAACAGTGTTGATAGTTCCCAAGATTATTGTGATAAAGAATACCTGACTGATAATTCACAAACCTCCCAAAAATCCCAACACTCTACA
Organism: Diabrotica balteata; assembly: GCA_918026665.1. NCBI lineage: Eukaryota > Metazoa > Arthropoda > Insecta > Coleoptera > Chrysomelidae > Diabrotica > Diabrotica balteata. The sequence continues at coordinate 35,240,691 of OU898285.1, forward strand.
TATTACTTTTGGCCTTCACAGTGATACAATGGAACTGTGATGGATTTTATCCTTGTCGTCCACGCCTTAAACAGCTTATAGCTGAGTCTTCTCCTGACTTTTCATGCCCACAAGAAATATATTTCACCGATAAGTGAAGAAGATAGTAAGATATTCCGGACAAGTTAAAAATTTTATTGGTTACCACTATATTAGAACTACCCAACTTCGTACCAGTGGCGGAGCATCAATTTTTGTTTCCAATTATACTTTCTATAAAGAATTTCCGCTAAACACAAACCTCGAAGCTATAGCCATTACAGCTTGGTGTCCTTACAAAATTAAAATTTGTTGCATAATAATTCCTTCAACCTACTGTTTAATAAGTTCCGATCTTGAAGATTTAACTGTTTAGCTTCCTACACCTTTTATCTTGGTAGGTGACTTTAATGCACATAATACTATGTGGGACTCGGAAAACACATTAGGAAGAGGTAGAACATTCGAAAATTTCCTAAATAACGTAAATTTAAACTTACTCAATTCAGGAATAAGTACATATTTTCATATCCAAATAGGTAGTTTCTCTTCCATAAATTTATCTTTCTGTAATCCCGAATTATTTCCTTTACTTTCATGGTACACATTAAACAGACTCTATGATAGTAATCATTTTCCTATTCTCATCTCTGACTAGTCAAAAATGCCCTCAAGAATTATAACAAAATGGAAAATCACTTAAGCAAACTGAGACCTGTTTAGAACCACTGTTAAAGGAAAAACTGATGAAATACTTTTTAACAATGATATAGATACAGATGTAAAACTATTTAATAACTGCCTAACTGAATCTGCTGAGGAATGTATTGGTAAATGCGCGATTGTTCCTTCCAAGAAACCTGTTCCGTGGTGGAAGGAGTGGTGCAAAATATCTGTCAAACAATGCAAAAAAGCATTAAATAAATTCCAAAAGACCCGTACTACAACGGATTTAATAAATTTTAACAAACTTAGGGCCAATTGTAGGCGTATTTTAAAAGAAACTAGGAAAGCCTCATGAAATCAGTACGTTAGTTCAATCACAAAGGATACCTCACCCTCGCAAATATGGTCAAAGACATATGAAACACGTATACAAGATCATAATACATCCAGCAAAATTGCCGACATCTCCCTGAAGGATCAAACAGTTAGCGATGATCAACATATTACAGAAATATTTGCCTCCCACTTTTCAGATTAGTCAAAAATTCAGAATCTTCCCAATAACTACGATACCAACATATCCAGCCCTAAAATATTTTCTGACACTAGCTCTATACATTTTCTTGTTAATCTCCTAGAATTAAACGAAGCGATATCTTCACTAAAATACTCAGCAACCGGTTCTGACGATATCTCATCAATATTCTTAACAAATCTTCATCCAGACACACATCTCAAACTGCTAGAGTTATATAATAAGGCTCCCAACCAGTTCCCAACCAAAACCAGTTCCCAACGTTATGGCGACAAGCAACTACAATTTCTATCAAAAAGAATGGATTATCTCCTAATGTTCTAAATTCATATAGACCAATTTCTCTTACTTGTTCACTATGTAAACTGTTAGAAAAGATGATCAATAAACGCTTATTTTAGTATCTAGAAAGAAATAATATTCTTGACAGGCTTCAGATCAAATCGAAGTACAATGGATAACCTGGTTATACTACGCACTAACATTGTTAACGAATGAATTTTCGAGTAGAAGTGTAATAGCAGTAACTTTAGATATCCAAAATGCCTTCGACACTTTAAAAAAACTTTTTATTCTAAGAAATTTAAGGGAATATTTTACTGGTAATATATATTTATTTTTCAAATTTTTTTGCACAAATCGATATTTTAGAGTATTAACAAATGGAAAAATATCAAAACCACATGCTTTGGACAACGGTTTGCCTCAAGGCTCGGTTTTAAGCACTTCCTTTTTTTTTTACTTAGCATAAATGACTTTTCCTTATATATAGAACCACCAGTCAGGTACTCGATATATGCTGATGATATTATATTATACTGCCAAGGCAGAGTCACGCTACCACCAGCACTTTGCTACAAAATGCAATAAACTAAATAGACACCTGGTCTACGCGTGCTGGATTTGTGTTTTTAGCTCCTAAATCCAAAGTAATTCACTTTCTCAAAAAGCATAGACCTAATACACCTTCTATAACTCTAAACAGACTTCGTTTACAAACAGTAATATATTTGACACTTCTTGGTATCACCTTTAATAAAAAGCTTACCTGGAGACAGCATATTCAGAAACTTAAAGGAAACTGCACCCAAAGAATCAATTTACTCAAATCTCTTGCTACCTTCTCTTGGAGAGCTGATGAAGAAACTCTCCTTAAAATATATAGAGTTTCTAATTCGCTCTAAGCTAGATTATGGCAGTATTCTTTATATGGCATCTAGTGCCTCCCTACTAAAGTCTCTAAACACGATTCAAAATACATCCCCACGACTATGCCTTGGTGCTTTTAGATCAAGCCACGATGAAAGTGTTTGCGTTAAATCTTCAGAGCCACCACTCCATCTAAGAAAGCAACAGCGAATCACTTATTTGAGAAACCCCATAAGTCATAATTTTACCAAAATCGTTTTTTCACTAAAATGAACTTTTAAACTGTAAATACACATTTTTGTGAAGAAACGCCTTCAGTCAGTGTATTCGTAACCTAGTTACAGCGGTGTGATTTGGCGATGTATTAGAGAAACACCATAAGTCCATGACTAATGGCATCTCTCCTTGCACCGCGCATGTCGTCGATACGGATGATGCAATAATGCCAATAATTTTCAGTCAAGTTCAATCTTCTGTTGTGTGTTGTGAATACACGTAGATAAATAAATGTCTAGTGAATACGCATACAGTAGTAATAATATTGTGGATTACTTATTTCTATTATATCTTGACAAAAACATTTTAAAATTAGTGAAAGCAACAGTGATTATAACGATATTAATTTACCTTACGAGAAAAAGAAAGGAATATAAAGACCCTACGAATATAGAAATGAAATAATAAAACGAGCTAGAGTCAAAGGAAACGAATACATCAATTGGAAGGGGAAGAACGTTCCTGCAGTTCCTTCTCCATCCTCCAAAGATTGCAAGTAAGTTGATAATTTGTTAATTTTCTAATAAAAAAGTTTTTTTCGAAAACAATTTTTTTTTGTCTGATCAAATTAAATTTGTTAATATATACTTAATTTTTAGGTGCAGGAGAAAGTGCTTTTCATTGATAAGTAACGATGAAAAAATTCAGATTTTCCAACGATTTTGGGACCTGACTACAAAAATGAGCAAGATTGTTACTTACAAAGCCTAATTTTCGCAACTGAAGTTAAGCAACGACGTAGAAGAAAACGACTTGGTGAGTCTTCAAATCCCAATAGAAGTAGTAGCTATATATATACTCCATATCAACCCCTAATAGAAAAATTACCGTTTGTAAATTAGCCTTCTGTCTTATTCACGGAGTAACAATTGATCGAGTGAGGCGACTTGTATTTCTTCTAAGTGCAGAAAAGTCACCATTCGACAAACGAGGAAAAAATACCCCAGGCAATGCAATTTCTGGAATTATTACAGATGCTATTCGTGAACATATTAAATCATATCCCACAAAGTTCGCTTATTATACTAGCAAGGAAAAGTATTATTTAAATGAGAAACTAGATATAACCCTTATGTACAAAATGTTTACAGAAAAATTTCCGGAATATGCCAGTGTTAAGTATTTATACTCCAGAAAAGTTTTTAAAGAAGACTTTGAATTATCATTTGGAAGACCTCATGTAGACACATGTTGTATGTGTGAGGGGCTTGCAATGAAAATAAATAGTACGCATTTAAACGATAATGCAAAGAGAGTTGAAGTCGCCGAGAAAATGGTTCATCTACGTCGAGCTAAGAAATTTTCAACTCAAATGAAATTGGTTAAAGAAATGGCGGAGTCCAACGAGGAAATTGGGGTTATTTCTATAGATTTTATGCAGAATCTTCAATTGCCACAAATTCCGGTGCAAGAGGTTTTCTATCTTCGCCAGGTAACAGTGAACGTTTTTTGTATTCACAATAATAAAACAGGAAAAGCAACGTTTTTTTTGTATCGTGAGGGTAACAGTACGAAGGGGCCGAATGAAGTTTGCTTATTTCTCATGAGATATTTTAAAGAAAACATGCCGTTAGTGAAATATCTTCATATTTTTTCTGACGGGTGTGGAACGCAAAATAAAAACCAGTTTTAAACAGTAATTTAACCAGTTAAATAGGTTTTGAAAATAACATAGGTTTTAAAACTTCTTTTGTATTTTTAAATATTAATTTTCTGTGTATGTGATATATATATTTAAGACAATCTACCAAAATATAACGATAAGGGTGATTTGATTTAGAGATAAGGTAATTATGAGTTAGTCTTCTGTCCTAAAAATATAAAAACTAGCAATTTTAATAAATAACTGCCGGTCAGTGTTTGTCTTACATCATTAATTTATTGCAGTCTTCATGGTATGCCGAAATTATTGTGATTGATGCCTTCCATTTTCCCATTGAATAAGTACCTCTTGTTTAATGAAAGATTTAAAATCGGAAACTTATACTGTGTTTATTACTACAGAAGATACACTTTGTGTTGCTTTAAAAGTATCATGATCAGCTCGTTCAATGCCATGCAGACCAGTATAAGATATAACCCAAAAAAACGAACTTGCTCTTTTGCACCGTTCGGAAGAAGTAATTGATGGTTTATTAACTGTACTATGAAATAACTTATATTTAGGTATTTTATAATATGAAATACACTGAGAGGGACAATAATTATTAGGGCTTTTAAGATATTGTGTAGTTACGTCTAAGCTTTTAACGAGAGTAGACGTATTTACGAGCAGTGTAGTGGTGACAACAAAGTATATTTTGCGAAATAGAAATGATAGAGGAGAAGGATGATCGTGGTGAAACAACTATACCTAGTGGGTCGCTTTCAACACGCGATTATAAAAATGATACCTATCTGAGTCTTATAAAAAAACATTATGACTAAAATTACATCCAATAAGAGTTGGTCAATAAATACATCTAAATAATTTTAAAAATATATATAATTAAGGTAATTTTAAATAATGCTTCATCTGCTATTAACAATGAAAGTGGCGACTCTTTAGAATCCAACAGTTTAATTGCTTTTATCCCACATTTTTTTATGAAACGTCGAGGTTTAATTCATTTAGTTGATACAGGGTTTACCGAAACATATCTACTGGAAAAACTTAAAAGTGAAAATCCAAATAGTAATATTAAAAAAACAAAACGACTAAAGCGCAGAGTCACTACAGAAACAAATGAAACTAAACTATTACCTAGACAATTTGTATGTATGAAATTCATCAGAGCCTTATATTTGCATTTTTCCAGTGGAACCATACATATATCCTGTTATACAGTGTGAGAAACGCTTGAGATATGAACATATGACACAACAATATAATGGGAAAGAGCTTTGTAAAAACTGTGGTGAAACTCATACTAATAAGGACTGCTCTGTGTGAACTAAATGTTTACACTCTGGTCAGCAACATTCGGCACTATACAGAAAATGCTCAGAATATATTAAACAACGTAAAATTAAGGAAATTAGAGCAACAAAAAATATCTCGTTTCAAGAAGCTGAAAAACTTCAAAGTAATCCAATTTATTATTTAAACGTATTAACTTATAATAGATTCTCGTTATCAGCTAATGATTTTAGTAGTTTTCCTTCGTTACCTTCCAAAATGTTAATATAACTTTAGTGTGCAGTGTCTCTAAACCGAGAGTTGTGAGAAGAAATTCCACATCAAGTAACAGTTCTGAATCGGTTAAAAAAGAAAACTGAATGAGAGTGATCATATTGATAGTAAAAGGGTTGAGAATAGTACAGCCAGTTCGTCAATCTTACTAAATCCTTACAGGGATGAGTTCGTGAGACATAAAGAAAAAGTAGGTGAAGGTATTACTAATATAAAATTTAGTTTTCTATCTGCCATTTTAAATTGCAAAAATTACATATACGATGATATAAATTTAATTAAAAAACACATTTCAAATCTATTGGAAAATGTGTCCAAATCTAATGGATCATATCAGTTTATATAATTTAAATTTAATTCAATGGAATAGTCGTTCTACTATATCTAATTCGCAATCTTTTAAACAATTTCTATATTCGAACACATTGACATTGCAATTTTATCTGAAAGCTGTTATAAGACAAAACACAACTTTGTTTATAAGAGATACCAAATTATTAGAAAGGATCGTCAAGGTCGTAGATTTGGAGATGTAGCTATATTTTTAGGAATACGGATAAATAAGTATATTGGATTTTATAATTGTTAGCACATTGGAAATGTGTGGTGTAAAAATTTATTTTTATGGCAAAATAATTAATATAACCTCATTATATAAACTTGACAGGAATATAAGCACGCGAGAATGGGAACGGCTTTTTAATTGGTGTTCCTCACTCGAAGGAGAGACGGTACTAGGAGATGTCTTCAACGCCCATCATGCGGTATGGGGTTCTCCAAAGAATATAGTGATGGCAATAGAATAATTGATGCATTAACTGTAATAGTTCTATATGATGGTTCGGCGACTAGAATACCTCTTCCAAAGTCTACAAAATCAGCTGTAGACTTAACGCTAATAACCTATGGAGTAATTGCACTAGCTCATTGGCAAATATTGGATAGAACTCTTGGATCTGATCATTACATTATTTCCATATAGTTGAATATTTATGTACCCTCTTTTGTTGTCTATCCAACAAGTAGATGGAAATTAGAAAAGGCCAACTGGGAATTGTTTCAGAGCACTCTTGAAAGGGAACTGAAGAATGTTATATACTCTAAAAACTGTAATGAAATGACATTTAAAAGATTAAAAAATCATTTATTTTAAATAATCAATCCAGCATCTTGTTTCCCCTTCAAGGAAATTTATTTTAATTTGCAAGTTGGTGAGGGCAACATTAAAATTTGTACGTGTCCGAGAAAAATGTACTTTGGGTTAAGAGTTAAACTGAATTTTAAATTAATTTTTACTTTGGAAGGAACTGATGTTGTTATATTAAATGATTATCAAATATGGAATCGATTTTTATTAACAATCAATATAGAGCTTAACGGTAGTGAATATTTTAACAAAATTTAAATTATTCTTTTTTAATTTTACTTGTAATTAACAAGGCTACAATTCAGGAAAGTAACTATTTTTATCATGGTATGAATAATTACTAATAGCTATTTTAATTAAAACATATTATTATAAACATGAGTAGATATATAAGCTTTTCTGTAAGCTTAATTATTCACAATACCCAACGGTGTTTACTGTCCCATTCGATAAATATAGTGGCTCTTTTGAATCCGGCACTGTCAATGTCAAGTTAATGGAAAGCTATTTTCTCTCAGTGGTTTTCCATTTACAGCCACTGTAAATTGAAAAAGATGAATACTGCACCGCATTTCTCTCCTTACACCATTGAAGATGGAAAACATTGTAAAACGTTTTTAGTACCATTAAAATTTGTGCAATGTGGATTTTCCTAGAGTTTTTACTTAAATGCAATCTGTACTTTCCACCGACAATGCGAAAACTATTTACTTCTTGAAAAGAAACTGGTTCGAGGGAGTAAATGATTTTTTGCGATCTGTTTAAATGACTAGCGGAAAAATAATGCATGAGATGACAAACATTATTTTTAAAAATTTAAAACTATAGTTTAGCTCAATGGTTTTATTTGATTTGTTATATTTATTTTATTTATATACCTATTATATTAAATATTTATATATACATATATATATATATATATATATATATATATATATATATATATATATATATATATATATATATATAGCAAAACTGGTAGGATTATCGACCGAAACGTAACTAACAATTTATTGTTTTGGAGTATCAGGTATGCGGTGTCTGTTATTAAAAAAAAAAAAGTTTTTTTTTTAATAACAGACCGCATACCTGATACTCCAAAACAATAAATTGTTATATATATATATATATATATATATATATATATATATATATATATATGTTACACTGGCTATAAGACCAAAAGCGTGAAAAGTTTTACATATCTAGGTTCACTAGTTACCGCAAATAACAATATCAGTGTAATACCTGTGTAAGGGGGTAAAGGAAAATTACATATGGCGTAGAAGATATATCTTTGAACTATACACAGCATTCAATGAGCCCGAGATCATATAATCCATGAAGATCGGACGTCTGCGCTGGATGGGCCATGTTGAACGGATATTGGAGACGTTAAAGGAAAGACCCAAACTTAGATACACGAAACAAGTGGAACAAGATCTGAAAACACTTTTTTTTCATTCCTGGTGTGTCGGATTCAGTCCGGCACGCTGTACGCGTGCCAAGACCGCCTACCGACTAAACTTACCCCCTCTTCCTCCAGCCGACGGGTCTATACCCGCTCTTAGCGAGCATGTCTGACCTTTCGACCTTACTCATGGCTCCCCCTAACACCCTCAGCGTGAATTTGATGGATGGGTCAGCCTCACGGACGCCCCCCCCCCCGCCCAGGCCCCGCACAGCGAAGCGACGGAGAACGAAAAAGAGGGCGATCGGGATGCTCTCCAACCATAAGATGTCAGTCAGCGTTTATACCTTTATCTATTCACTCTTTCGCAGCCACCCGTTCATCCATACTTAGTCTCATTCAACTTCAGTCATTCCTTACTTTCATCTAGACACACCTACTCATTCACTTATTCATTCTGACATTTAGATGGGGCAGTATGTGTAGGTCGGATGTAAAAGTTCCTTCCCCGCTGACTGTCCTCAGACAAAACATGAAATACAGGAAAGAAATAGACTGACAAAAAGGAGATGATTAGAAAGAGCAAAGATATGATTAGAGAAGAGAGAAAGAACAGAAAAGATGAAATAAACGATAGAAAAGAAGCCAAATAAAGAAGAAAGAAAAGATAAAGAACATAAACAGGAAAAGGAAATTGAATATAAAATTGTTCAGCGAACAATAACGTATACATAAATTCAAATCATGAATAAAACAAAGATAAAGTAAATAAATATATAAAACTATAATAAAATAAATAAATAAATAAATAAATAAATAAGTAAAACCGCGTAAAAATAAAATAGGATAAATTAAATTAAACAGTCAGTGTGGTTTGGGTGTATAGGGTCTTCCCCCCATTGGCTGCCTTTTACGACACAAGACACGTTAAAAAATAAATGGGTATACGGTCATTCTGTCTGCAGTCGCCTCTCTTTTTCTTCTTTATGCTTTATTGTCTGTGTGACAAAAGCAATGATCAGGTCAAAGTCATGCTTGCTGTCGATAGCTCTATCAATAAGCTCGCGAGGCTCGCCTAGAGGGGATCCCAGGCCCAGCTGCAGCTCGGTACGCCCCGCGTGTTATGCGTTTCATACGAACACGACATGCTGCGCGTCATCGACCACCTCGCACTTAGGACATAGATCGTTCTCGGTTTTCCCTATACGATGGGTGTATTTCCTGAACGATCCATGCCCTGTCAAGAACTGTGTGAAGTAGTAGTTGACGCTCCGATGTCGACACCCGTACCACCTTCGGCTGCTCATTCCCTCTGTCACGTCTCTGGACTTGTAGCTCTTTCCTGTGGCCCTGAACCTATCGCTCCGTTGCCCCTTTGGTATATTCTGACTCTCTCCCTGGCCAAGATGTGCACCGGTACAGAACCGGCTGTACAAACTACACACCCTGATCAGGGATTTCCTCTGAGCTCTAATAAGCATGTCTGTTTCATCCGAAGGACCTCGTGCCACACTGGAGACCCGTATAGTATTAGGGACAGTATTAATTGAAGCATTACTGTCTACTTTTGGGATCCGGGTTCCCCGATGTTGGGCATTAACTTGTTCAGTGTTGAGGTTCTTTCTTCTGCCAAGGTCTGTCATCGAAGGTTATTCCTAAGTACGTGACTGTCCTTTGGGGTCTTATTTCGGACACACACGCAATCCCATACTAGCTTAGAATTGAACTCTTCAGAATTGAGTGGCTTAAGCGCTGCCTAACTATCTGTGAAGATGGCAACTAAACAGAATGTTCTTTCCTGCCTTTTTATTTCTTCCACGCAGTGATGGATTGCAGTTATTTCCGCCTAGAAAACTGTCACATCTTTAGATAGACTTACCGAGAAATGTATCCATTGATTTGTCCCTACTATGCCGGCTCCCTTCCCTCCGATGTTTTTGAGCCATCCGTGTACTAGGTAGAGCAGCTATGTCTCGTAGCTGTTTCGTGTTTCCCCATCACAATATCGGCTTTTAGCTTCTCAATTAGCTTTCTTTTGTTAGTACCATGCATCTGGCTTATATGTCGCTGACTATGAATTAATCTGGCCGTCACTGATCTAGCTTCGCCCTGTATAAAGATATACAGTGGTAGTAGATTCAATAGGACTTCCAACGTCTGCCCAGGGACATAGTAGCTTTCTGTGTGGTTTTTAGAATGTGAGTATTCCATGTAAGCCTATGATCAAAATATACCCCAAGGTATTTTGTTTCTTTCGCAAAAGAAATCTCTGTTCTTTCCAGCACCGGTGGTTTTAGACCTTGTAGTGCTGTTTTTTTTGGTGAAGTTGATGATTTGTGTTTTCTGAGCATTGACTATCAGTCTCTTTTGTTTACACCAGTGGTCAACTATACTTAGGGCTGCTTGCATTCTCTCACCTGAGCAAACTTGCCCCTGACAACGATTGCTATATCGTTAGCATATCCTAGATAATAAAAGCCTTCTGTGGACAAATTTCTGAAGAGATCATCTACCAAGGTTGCCTTAAGTAGATGGAACAGAGCTCCTCCTTGTGGACCACCTACTGTTGCTTTGATGGTTTCTTTATTCAGAGTGGACATTACTATCCTATTCTTCAGGGATGCCCTTATCCATCTGGTGGTAACATTATGAAATGCCTCTTCCATATCTAGAAGAGCGGCCATTGCTATTTCTTTGTTTTCCATTGACTTTAAGATAAGTCTATTTAGATCGTCCAACGCAGATTCCGTAGATTTACCAGGTTGGTATGCATATTGATGATTGCTTAGAGGATTATCTTTTAGCACTTCGTCTCTAATGTATTTATCAAGAAGCCTTTTCAGCGTTTTTATTAGAAAAGAAGATAGGCTTATTGGTCTTTATGACTTAGGTGTTAGGTCTGAAACTTAACCTACTTTTGGCAAGTATATGGCTTTAACCTGTTACCATATTTCCGGTACGACCCCCCATGCTAAACTGGCTTTGAGAAGCTTGCATAGGTGTGTTATCAATACCTCCAATCTCATATCTCTAATCTCATACGCAACAGTAGTGGATATATTCTATCCTTCCCTGGAGACTTATATGGCCAAAACTTATTTATAGCCCATCTAATTCTGTTTGGTCTTGTGATTGCTGTGGCTATTTTCCAATCTGTAGATCTTGGCCTAGTCAGCCTTTGGTCTATGTTGGTTTGCCTATCTGCATCATCCAGAATTTTTGAGCCCGGAAAGTGCGTATTTATCAGTTCTCTAAGACTTTCCTCTTTGGTGTCTGTAAATTGGCCATTAACTTTCTTTAGGAAACCTACTTCTTTCGTTGTAGCACCTTCCTTTGCCAGGACTTTATGGATTTGAGAACATGCTGGGATATCTGTAATCTCCTTGCAAAACTCTCTCCAAGAATTCTTTTTAGCTTTCCGGATTTCTTTATTGTATAGCGTTAGTTTTATCTGTAGGCATCCCAATCTTGGTTACTTTTGGCTTTATTAAATTAAATATAAAATTTGGCAAAAAAATAATTTGGCTAAATTATAATAGGCAAATATTAAATACTTCAGACTTCCGACCTCATCCTCTTTAAGCCGTTGTTCCACCAGACTAAATTACTGCCCTTACTTTTCCTTGTTTTTTTCTGGACAGTTTTCCTGGTAAGCCGCCATAATTCGCTTATCGTTTCTGCCGCCGAATCTATAACCTTTGGGCTTTTAAACAAGATTATACTTTCCTCGAGATTTTTACTGAGGGACTCACTGTATCCTACCCAGTTTGTATCTCTAGGATATCTGTATTTAATTTCCGATGAAAAAGTATCAAGGTCAAATCGTATATGCTTGTGATCCGAACATGAGGGTTCGTCAGACATAACCCAATTTGTTATTATATCACTTAGCTTGCTTGTGCAGAGTGTTAAATCTAACACTTCTTTGCGTGCCTTAGTGACAAAAGTTGGCTTGTTTCCTAATACCAATATTAGTCAGTCAATACCATATCTATGATACATAATTTATGTTTTTTAAATAACAAACATATAAAATTATAATTTGATGTTTGTTGAAGGTAAACTAAATTCACAAATACTTACAATGTCGAGATAGTATTATGAGGTTTTTTCCTGGGTTTTCCCTCATAAGTTACTATGGAATCACTAACAGAAGAATTTTACTGTCAATATGGCGTGTGTTTATCTTTTTAAAGACGACTTACATGCTATGATTTTTTCTGACGGATATTCTCAAGTTAAAGTTGATGTCATGTAATCGAATGAACTATCTTATAAGTAAAGTCGTCTTAGGAGCACAACTCAATAATATTGGCAATATCATTTTAAAGTTGTCTACTTAAAAATGTATAATGTATGTCTGAATTGTCAATATAAATGGGTAAGATAAAATTAAATTGTTAGAAGAATTTTTTCAGTAATTATATGTATATATACAGGGTGAGTCACGCTCAACGGGACGGAGCCTACCGGGGAAACTGCTAAAGATATTAAAAATTTCTTTTGCAGGAATACGTAGGTTAGTACCGGCTACAAATTAAAATTTGTGAGATATATACAGGGTGTTTCAATTTGGCGTAATGATATAAACTTATACTTTTATAAATGGAACAACATATATTTCACTTTAATTTTAAATTCTACTGAACAAAATAATGTTACTTTATTCAACATTCCCTATACCTATTTTTGACCGGTTTCGATTTATTTGGGTTTTTCTTAAAATGTACTATTCGCGAAATTAATTAATTACACAATATCGCATGAATTTTAATTAACGCATTTGTGTCAGTTAATTCTCAAATGTCCATGCTTTACATCAGAATAATTACCATTTGAAACTAATCTACAGAGTGTTCGCAATCTGAAGTGTCAATGCTGTACCATATTTTGTATAATTACTTTCTTAACTTAAATGGGACACCCTGTATTTTACTTTAATTTTGAATTCTAATTTAAAAAATTATTTTACTTTATTAAATTATCCCTACGTCTATCTTTGAGAATTTTCGATTTATTTGCGTTATTTTGAAAATGCACTATGTATTCTTGAAATTAATTTTTATCACTTTATTACATAAAGTTCTACTCTGACTTAAACAAAAACCCTGTATTTAAATGTTGTAACAATTATTATAATCAAACTATTATAAAATTTTATATTAATATCTAGTATCTTCAAATCTATTTGCATTATGTTACCTGGAACATTAAATGTCATTAATTACATAGCTCGTTATTATAAAGAATGCCATGAAAAAACAAAAGGTACCTAGCTTTCAAACTAATTGTCAAACTATTAACTGTATTGCTTTCAATTAAATAGAAATGGCAGATTATTCAATTGAAGACCGAGTAAATATGATTTTAATACTGGGTGAATGTGATCAAAACAGTTTGTTAGCATCAAGAGTCTATGCTGAGAGATTTCCCTTAAAACGTCATCCTCGTAAAGAAGTATTTGACAGAGTCTTAACAAGGTTTCGTGAAACTGGCAGTGTTGTTTATACTAAACGAAAATTAATAAATCCGATAACTGAAGATGAAAATACCGAATTAGAAGTTATTCAATCAGTTATTGAAAATCCAAATACAAGTACAAGAACGATGGCCAGGGAGATTGAAGTAAGCCAAACTAGTAATATGCAGAATTCTTAAAAAATATCAATATCACCCATATCATATTCAAATGCATCAGCATTTATATGCAACTGATTTTGAACGTAGGTTAGAATTTTGTTTATGGTTTCTAGACAAAACAAGAGCAGATCAACATTTTTTTGATAAAATTTTGTTCACTGATGAATCTACTTTCCATAATAATGGACTCGTGAACCGACATAACTTTCACTATTATAATACGAAACATCAACATGAATATAGATGTACTGATCGACAAAACCGATGGTCCCTTAATGTATATGATGAAATAATAGGAGAACATGTGATAGGACCGTATTTTTTTAATGGCCATTTAAATGGACATAAGATTTCTACGAAGAGACTTTTGAATACTTTTGCAAAATATCCCTTTAAATATTAGAAGAACAATGTTTCTGCAGCTAGACGGTGCTCCAGCACATTACACGCGTAACGTTAGAGAATATTTAGACAGAAAATTTCCCGGAAAGTGGATAGGTAGGGGTGGTGCTGTCAATTGGCCCCCTAGATCACCTGGGTTAACATCAATGGGCTTTCTTTTGGGGGATATATTAAAAGTTTGGTTTATCAAACTCCACCTACAACCGCTGAAGACATGAAAACGCGTATTCGTAATGCGTTTGCAACAGTTACTCCAGATATGCTAAGAAGAGTAAAACAAAATTTTGAACACAGAGTGAGGTTATGTATTGAAGAAAATGTACACTATTTTGAACATTTAATGTAAATTGATTTTTTTCTAGTGTGTTTTGTTTAACTTTATGTAATACAGTGAAATTAATTAATTTCAAGAATAGTGCATTTTCAAAAACACCCAATTTAATCGAAAATTATAAAGGATAGGTATAGGGATTGTTTAATAAAGTAATATTATTTTTTTGATTTGAATTCAAAATTAAAGTAAAATACAGGGTGTCCTATTTAAGTTAAGAAAGTAATTACACAAACTATTATACAGCAATGACACTTCGTATTGCGAACACTCTGTAGATTAATTTCAATTGGTAGTTCTTCTGATGTAAAGCATGGACACTTGAAACTTAATTGACAAAAAGGTTAATTATAATTGATGCGATATTGTGTAATTAATTAATTTCGCGAATAGTACATTTTCAGAAAAACCCAAATAAATCGAAACCGGTCAAAAATAGGTATAGGGAATGTTAAATAAAGTAACATTATTTTTGTTCAGTAGAATTCAAAATTAAAGTGAAATATAGGTTATTCCTTTTAAAAAAGTATAAGTTTATATCATTACGCCAAATTGGGACACCCTGTATATATCTCACAAATTTTAATTTGTAGCCGGTACTGACAGCTACAAATTTTTAATATCTTTAACCATTTCCCCGGTAGGCTCTGTCCCGTTGAGCGTGACTCACCCTGTATATATATATATATATATATATATATATATATATATATATATATATATATATATATATTATATATATATATATATATATATATATATATAATTATATATTACCTGAAAACCATATTAATATATATAAATCGTGGAATTTTTGGGATAAGATTACCGCCTACCAGCACATGAATAATTCAAATCCTGTCTTACATTTTCTAGTTACCAGTAAGAATAATTTTATTAATTTCTAGTAGAAACACTCAGACTATTCTAATAAAACTTGTATAACTCTTGTATTTGTCTTGCTTTCGTAAATTAGTACAAAACTTATATATACTCTGCCTAAGTTTTGGAGCTTTCCAGAGAATAACAGCTTCGAGTGTATTTAGGAACTTTTTTGAGTTAAAATTACCTCAATATAGTTTAAAAATGTATTTTCTGTGTTAGTTAAACAGGTGAAAATTAAGCAGGTGAAGTATAATTTGTTCTTTGTGTCTTCTTGGAATGCGAAAGTTTTTCGACTATTTGCCATTTATTATTTGAATGATTAACTGTTGGTATTGGTATCAGAGGATTGTTCTTTTGCAGGTAAGAGCAAAACTTGTTGAAATTATTATAGTTCTATCTTACTTGTTTGATGGTATTTACCTTATTTACTACTATCACCCGTATGTACTTAACTTTAACACTTATTTTTGAACTCATTTGTTGAATTTTTTAACGTGTAATTTCTCAATTATGTGAAGTTTATTATAAAGCGAAAATTAACAAAACTACTGCTGTTACTTGCAGGACCGTAACTGATAAGTAAATATACCACTGTATATACGTAAGACTGAGTAGAAAAAAGTTATAGAACAATTTTTGCGAAAAAAAATATGGAAGATGGCCAAATCTCCCGTGTGAGTGGAGAAATTTGAAAAATCCTATCTAGGTTACTGCAAATCCTAATTACTTTTACCAAACGTCAAACGTCAAAGCAGTACCTATAATCATAACTTTGTACAAACAAGTTATGGGGTAAGAAATCGCGTAATTTTCTTTTCAATTTCAAATTTTGAAATTTTAATAGATAATTTTAAACAACTTTTCTGTAAATTTATATGTACAAAAACTCCGCAGAATTCACACAAATGCACCATAGTGCAAAGAGACAAATTCACACCTTACTCAAAAATGCACCCCTTTAAATGTAAACTCCGCCAGTTTTTCATATTTGGGGGTCTGTTGACCATATGAAACAATAAAACTCCTTTAACATATAAGTTCCTTTAAGTCCTATTTTTTGAATATAAAAGCCTATAATTTTTAGAACCGCTATTATCTTACAGAAAATTAAAAAATGTAATTATTGTTCTTAATTAAGATTATATTAATATGTAAATATATTAATATGTTAATATAATATTATTATTATTAATATAATTAATACAAAATACTATGGTTTTATTGTTCAGTTTTAAATCTTTATGCCCTTGCAATATTGTTGTTGGATATAAAAATTTCCGCGGTTAGTACAATGAAACCTAGAGCTAAGATTATTATTATTACAAAAAATAATATCAAACTCACCAGTCTTCTGGGTTGAACCGCGTCGATATCCATTTTGCCAAGCTTTCGGCATCCTCTCGAATGCCTTTCTCAGGGCTTCCGAGGTCTCAGTCTCCCGAGCCCCCAGGCGATACTACACTGTTCACTTATCACTGCGCTGTCACTACTACTGCTGGGAACAGGTTCATTTATACCGTTGATGATGGCGTGGCCTAGGGGGGGGGGGTTGGCGCGAGAGTTGGCGCTGGGGTTGGCGCGAGAGGTGTCGCGAACATTTCCGACTGTGGGATTTTCATTCGAGGATGGAGGGAGCGAAATCTTTTTTATGAGAGGTCTCCATGTAAAAGGTATGTCTCCATGCAGAAAATATTGTCTTACTCTATACAAACATTTCAATAGATGAAACTTTAAACATTCTGAAAACCAAATACAGTATTCAACAAGATCACTTATCTCTCGCTAAACATTGTATGTCCAACACCTATTTCATCTTTTAAAACAAATTCTACAGACAAATAAATGGTGCCCCAATGGGCTCCCCTCTATCTCCAGTAATTGCCAATATCTTTATGCAAGACTTCGAGACCCGAGCATCATCCACATCAAAGCTCAAGCCCACATATTGGCTACGATATGTTGACGATACATTCGTTATTTGGCCCCATGGCAGGGATGCTTTAGTATCCTTTCAAACTCATCTGAATGGTATACATCCTAGTATCCAGTTCTCGACGGAGATGTAAACTGATTCATCCCTACCGTTTCTCGATGTTTTCATGAAGAAAAATCTATCCCAAGGTTTCCATTACTCTGTTTATCGAAAACCCACACATACCAATCGTTACTTGCATGCCAACTCTCACCATCCACCTTCACAAATTAATTCAGTCATTAATACCCTTGTCTCCAGATCAATACGCCTTTCCGATGATGCAAGTAGACCCGCTGAGCTCTTTTGTTTAAAACAAGCCCTAATCCAAAACGGTTACCGCGAAAATCACATCAATAAGAGCATTCACAGACATCAATCTCCCACTCATTCTCAACCCAAAGACTCAGAACATTATCATACGAAAGCTTTTCTTTCTCATATCAAAGATGTCACTGACAAAATCGACAGAATTCTAAAACCAAGAGGAATAAAAACAATATTTACTCCCCAACAAAAACTTTCATCTCTTGTGTGTGTGTGTGTGTGTGTCGGAAAGATTTCCGCGGTTAGTACAATAAAACCTAGAGCTAAGATTAATATTATTACTAAAATTAATATCAAACTCACCAGTCATCCGGGTTGAACCGCGTCGATATTCATTTTAACGAGCTTTCGGCATCCTCTCTGATGCCTTCCTCAGGGCTTCCGAGGTCTCAGTCTCCCGAGCCCCCAGACACTACTACACTGTTCACTTGTCACTACTACGGCACTGTCACTACTGACACTAGTCTTTAATAATAATAACTTTAATTTTACAGTTACTGATTTAATATCGTTCAATAATATTTGAAACAGCAAACGATTAATTAATTAATTTAATCAGTACTCCATTGAAATATATAATTAGTAAACAAATAATGACATTTAACAAAAACATAGACTGCTATGTTTCTTTTAAATTGATAAGAAATAATTTATTCCATATTCTGTCCGCTAGACAATAAGTATTTTTGATATTGTTAACTTAACTAAGGCGTTACTTCATGAGCACACACAAAACTATTGTATGTTTGTCCACCCTGTACAAATTTGAATCAACATGTGATATATTTTTGGAATCAGCGCAGCTAAAGTAATCCGAAAATTAAGACAAAATGGAGGTGTCCATGAAAGAAAAAAATGACAGTGACGTCATAACTCGAAAGTAATTCACCCTGTTCCATACTTTACGGACACAGTGTATATATCAACAATGTATGTTTGTGTGTGTGTGTGTGTGTGTGCGTGTCTGTGTGTGTATGTATAAATACATATTTACATTTTGAAATCTATACGGTAGCTTCCACATTGATAGTGTTTTACCAGTATGCGGTAACGGCACAACTCTACATATAATTTAGTTTGCATCCTCGATGAAACAGATTGGGATAGAAATAGACATGTCCTGAATTGCATTTTAGCGGCGACGTTCAGGCCAATTACAGCACCTAACCAAATTTGCAATATTGGCAACGAAATATGGCAGAAGTTATTAGACAGCTGTCCAAAAATTTAGGGCTCGGTGGGGAAATACCTAAGAGTTTATTCGATCGTAGGGAATATTGAAAACGAAGTTATTTCGCCAGCTGAGTAAATAATATTTTAAAATATTACTTTGAGCACTTGATAAATTTTGAAACGGTAACAAATAGGGTAATTTGAGATATGTTTCTTTATGTTAAAGATACTAAAAATGAGTTGCATTCAACTTTTTAAGTAAAATAGATACCATATAGAAAGTTATAATTTAACAATTTAACTTATTAATATTAAACTTATTTTCGAGGGAACACGTTATAGTAATTGATTATAATCGGTTCACAATTTGTCGATAGCTCACTACAAGTTTAACCTTGATTAGAGAACTGAAATACAGAGAGGATAGGTAATACGATAGAATAATAAAAACCAACTTGAAACTGACGAGCTATTAGAAGCAGCACGCGCTGCTTCTAATAGCTCGGACACACTCGTTTTTTTGGCAATTTCAACGTTCCACTCTGTTCTTTTTCTTTTTTGAAATTGTAAATGCGTCTTTTGCTAACACCAGTCATCAACGAAGTACGTCTTACAGCAGCACTTACATTAAGTTGTTCCATATTTTGTAAAAAACACAACACATTTAACACTACCAGTTTGGCGCAACCGTTCAATAATTCACCGGATTTAAACTTATGGAACTCCATGCTCTCTGTTGAAACTCGGACAAAATTTTGAAGTGTAGTTTCGTTTTCCAAAAGCACTTTCACCCCCTACCCATCCTAAGGATGGGTAGGGGGTGAAATAGGGAAAGCTTAGAGTTTATCAAATACTAATTATGACAAACAAGTTTATGGCCATATTTAGGTGATTATGTTAATGATGGTAATTTGTAGCAGAAGTTTCACAAAAGAAAAGAAAAGAAATTAATACCTATTTATAGAAACAACATAACTGTATTTTTAATATTTTACATACAATAGAAAAAATCTAATTCCTATGAAAGAATTGGAAATTTGAATATTATATATTAATATCTATAAATAATATCATTTCCAAGTTTTCAAATTCTTTCCTAGAAATTATGTAGGTTTTTTCTATTTTATGTAAAACATTAAAACTACAGTTATTGTATGTTGTTCTTGTAAAGAGGTGTTCAAATGTTACTCTTATGAATATGATTCAATTGTATATCTCATGTTGACGTTTTGTATGCAAAATTCATAGTTTTCGTTGTCAATAACTCATCAATGCCTTTTTATTCTACTGTATACGTATACATGATATAAAATATTTTACTCGTACTGCCGGCAGAAGCAATTTTATCCAAGCCTGTCCTGTGAGACAATGAGCAATGAACAGCTGGAGAAAACCGACAACCCTGCGCGTTTATTCTCCATAAAAAAAGCATTGCCGTATCTTACACGTACTGCACTCTCAGTGTGACATTTTCTATAGCCACATAACTTTCCATTTGTGCCCAAATGAGTCAATTGGATTTATTTCGTAATGGTAGGGTGGAAGTCTAAGGACTGTGATGTTTCGCCTTTTTGGCATTTTGTCAACTACGTATTTCTTGAACATAGATTTGTATTGTCGGGCAATTTTTAAAAGTTCTGCTTTTACCATTCCATCTTCGTAAGGCAGATACGCAGCCAATCAAAAATATTCTGTTCCTTCCAGGAAGTCGTTGGAAGTCTTTCTACTAGTCGTGAATGATAAGATGCATTATCTAATACTATAATTGAATTTGGTGGTATGTGTTCAATTATCTTCTCAAAATACTCTTCGAATACATCAGCTGTCATCTCTTCGTGATAGTATTTTGTGCTTTTGGACTGAAATTCCAACAAACCATGCTAAACGAATCCTTTTTCACTGTCAATGTAAAAAATTATTAATCTACTGCCTTTACCAAAAGGTGGGGATATACCAGTAAACCAACCTTTCATAAAGGCCTGAAACTCAATATATTTTTATCTGACCAATGTTCTTTTAGAGTATGACCTCAGTTTACCAACGTTTCATCCTGCTGGAGGATTGGACTTCCTTCAGCCCGAAATTTTCGTATGGATCTTAGATAATTTCTTCTCCAACATATTATCTCCTCCTGGTTTAAAACTTGCCACAATTTAGTTCGTCCGATATGAGACAATTTCTTGTAAAATTTTGTTTAGGTTTGGTATTTCTTTTTAAAAACAAAATCCATGCATTTTCCTTCGAATACGATTTTTGGCAAATTCATCAATTTCACTATGCTTTTTTCCTCTCTTTAAGTGTTCGTTTGTGGTTGGGTTAGCTATACCGTGTTTTTTCTTTCTGATAGGAACCTATATATAGTTGACTCCCCTACGCCAGTCATGTTGACACAACTTTCGACTATGTTGCGGACAGTGTTTGTGGGATTCTGAGAAACCAGAGCATCGTAAACACTAAGGACAATAGGCTTCTAATAGACAGACTTACTGACTGTACGCAACAGTACCGGTGTAAAACTTGATGATGTTGATGATGAAGCCATCAAAAGCAATCCAACAAAACGAGCACGAGCGAAAGGTACGTATATGTTCGTATGTATATGGAATAAAAAATCACTCACGCACTGCATATAATTCGCAAAAGAAATATTCGAGGCGCTAATTACTGCCGTAGACGCGGAAATCACGACGAGCCGCAAATTACATGCGATCAAAAACGTACTAAACAAAAAAAATGTTTTTGTTCGTAATAATTTCACCCTTTTAAGTTAACTTTAGAATATATACTGAACAGACGAGGCACGTGGCCAAAGCCGGCATCTGTATGTATACCCATGATATTATTAAAAATCTGGGGAATTTCATCCTAATTATCTTGCAACGAATAGTACCTTCGGATATGAATTCCAGGTTTTCTAGTAAAGTGATTAAACGTAAACATTAGTATTAAAATATCCAAAGAGATAAGGTAGTCTTATTTAAAAAATTGTTAGTGGTTAAATTCTTATTTTTATTAATGTAATATAATAACCAACATTAACCGTAAAAGTTTTAATTGTTTTGTGCTAAATATATTAGTATTAAAACATTATTAATATTGATAAACATTTTGGAAAGGAAAATAATTGTAAAACTTACTAATTTTAATAAATAAACACCTCAGGAACGCCTATGATGATACAAATTTTACGACCGTTTTATGACCTTGAGGCACATTTTGTGCTCTCAACAATTTGAACACGAATTATAACTTTAAACAGCTTTCTATGACCGATTAAGATACGTAAACCGAATATCATTAAGAGCCATCAAGTCCTTACACCAATTATTTCTACAACACAAATAATTAAGAAATAAATGTGATTTTTCACAGCCACTCTCAAATGGTTGGAAACGCTATCTTACAAATCTCCTACATAAGGCACAGCATAAACAATTGGTGGTTAACTAAACAAAAACCTCTCAACTTAAAAAAAAATTGTCGGCTTTGAAGACTACACGTCGAAAGCTATCTCTTCCCAAATCCTAACTGTTTTTCTACTAATTGCTCTAACTTTACTCCATATTTCACACGAAACGAATGGCAAGGGCACTGGATTGGGGTAACTACAAAAAATAAAGCAAAGGGGGTACTTCCATGGATCTTCTGGACAAACAAAATACTCTAGCTCTAGCTATTTAAAATAAGAACGCCGCTTTAAGGAATCTTCTTGCTGGATGAAATAAAAAGGCTCTTACTTCCTAAAAAACACAAAAGGGGTTATAAACTTATTTAATAAAAGAAATCAACAAATTGGTTTAGGGAAAGCAATTAAACATTTATTGTTATCTCACCACAAACAGTTGCCAATATATATAATACAAAAAATTACAATATATCAAAAACAGACTTACTATGTCCTATCCGTTTAAAAACTCTGGAAGTTGGAGATACTACAATACTACTACAATACTTGTAGCAGAAATAAATTGATTACAAATAAAAAAATATCTTTTTAAATGAAACTATGCATAGAGGTTAACCTTAAAAAAAACAAAAAACAAAGTCTCAAATATGATTAGGTATTTACCAAATGTCAAAAATAGTGCTAACTGTCATGTGTCAATATTAAATTTTGAAACGGAGAACAATTAAAATTACAGCTAAGCTATACCCAAGATCTACAATTTTAATTATTACAATTTCTTAACCTGTATGAAAGCAGTTATTAATAAAAAAATGTTTGTTTTCACTTTGAAAGTTCAAACCATAAAAGTTATCTGGGTTTCACTAAAATTTCTGGGGTTAGGAACTTAGATACTAAAAAACAAAGAAACAATGATTACTCTTTAAAAACTTACACATTACATTGAGTATAATTCACTATTTTTAACAAATTTGCTGGCTTCTTGACGCCGACACCTACCGTCGTCTGCTCTTAACGACCAATCTTTAAAAACTGACCTCACTTTGACCTAGATCTCCTGTATATGCCCGGCTTCTACCGTTTCCCTTACCCCGCGTATCAATCCAAGAAACGGGCCAACCCAAAATTTCTTGTCAAATGCGCTTCTCATCGTATCGTAGATGACCTTGACTTACAAATAACTTGAATAACCTATAAACTATTTGATTGATTGATCTGTTTGAAATTTGGAAAATTTTAATTATTCATTATCTGTCATAATTTTAAGTAGTTATATTACATGTGTTTGTACAATCAACGAAGTTAATAACATTTATTAATTACTGCAAAAATAAGTGTTTTTTATAACTATCTCGTTTAATTATGCATGTTTTTTTTTTATTTTGGAAACTCTCAAAATAAATAACTTTTTATTGTCTACAACTTTTATTCAAACATTTTTCTCTAGAATATATAATAAACTTTTTATAGGCAAAAAACTATGTTTTTTACTATTACTTTCAAATAACTTTTATTTTTCATCAGCTACTACTTTATATACCTCAGATACAAAAATATGTAGGTAAGATTTCTTCACCTTTTTTCCTCATTGACGGGGGTATTTACGGTGAAAGAACTACTGAACTTAAACATATTATGTACATCTTGGATAATCAGACTTAATCAATGTTAAATAGATTCAATGTTTCGTACCAAAAATGTGCCCTATTTTTTTCAAAAAAAAAACACCCTATTAAAGATTACGCTATAACCTTAGATTGTAATGATATTCCAATTGTTTCGAAATATAGATATCTTGGTGTCGTACTTGACAGAAAACTGCTTTGTACTCAACATATTATTATACAATTGATCGCTACGAAAAATCTATTAATTTTCTTAAAATGGTGTGTAAGAGATCGTGGGGTGCAAAGCAAAACATTGCGTTGAATTTTTATCAAGCCTATATAAGATCTATTATAAATTACTTCTGTTTGGTATATGGGTCAGCTAGCATAACCAATTTACGTAAACTTGATGGAATCCAATTTAAAACTCTAAGAATTGTGATAGGATTGATGAAAAGTACTCCAAATGAAGTCACTCTAGTTTTAGCATCTGAAAACCCACTCTCATTGCACAGAATTTCGTAAACCTACATTATCGTGGCCCGTATAAGGCAAAAATATTTAATAAATTAAATACAACTGATTTAACATCCACATACTTCATTAAAAAAAAAACTCTCCACCACTTGCAAGAGCAAATAACTTGCAACGAACTCAAGTTAATAAATTCCCCTTGTTATCTTATCTGAAAATTGTTGGATATACCACATCTAACAAGTGTTTTAGCTACATACATTATTATTTCTAAATTCCAAAACGAATTTTGTTACACTACTCACAAAGAAATCTTGTAACGAAATATTTTGCTTACCTCAAGATAAGAACATGGGGGTCGAAAATTGGGGACAGAAACTAAGGGGTTGAGACGGAGCAAACAAAATAATCGAAACTGATGCGTACGGCACTTAGGGGGTTGTTAGAGAGCTAGGTCGTGAATAAGTTGAAATAAATGGGTCGGATTGGGGTATCTACAAAATGAAAACAAAGGGATACTTACATAAATCTCCTGGAACAAAAACGAAACAAGATATGGCAGACAAGGTTACCTCTAGCTATTTATATTCGGACGCCGCTTCGAAGAAAACTTCCTGCTGGAGGAAAGAAAATTCTTCTTTCCTAAAATCAAGAATACATACAAGGGTTAGGAGACTTTTCTAAATAAACACAAAAAATGGATCAGAGAAACAAATCAAACGTTTATTTTTGTCTCAAACAAACAGTTATCAAAAATACAGATTGCACAAAACATACTATATAAGCATAATACAAAAATTACCAAAAACTTACGTGCTTATCTGTTTACAAAGGAGATTGCTACAGCAAATTTTTGAAATGGTTCGTAGATTATTTATTAATATGACCAAAAGAGAATATTTAAAATTAAGGATATCCTTGTTATGAAAATATCGTAAAACCTTATATAAAATATATTTTCTTTATAATAACCAAATTAAAATTGTTTTACAACAACAGCAGATTTAAGCTAAAATGTCATATGTCAACATAACATTGTTAGACAGAATAAATTATGACATTTTCACAACACAACACAACACAATATAAAATTTTAAATATTACAAATTCTTTTAATTTTTAATGAAAGCAATTATTAAAAAGGTCTATATAACTTGGAAAAATTAATATAAAAAATGTTATCTTACCTCACATATTTCGCCACTTAACTTTAAAAAAAACTTGCTACTATCTCTGGAATTGGAGTTTCAAAGACAAAACTCTCAACTGGAATAAAAAAACCATTTTCATACTTAGGAACGAAGATCTGACGTAGGTGGGGTTGGATCAAGCATGCAAACGACAATAAAGCTGTTGGGACATCCTATATAATCATTTTCAAAATTTCATCAGTTCCGGTGTACTACACAAATCTTATGGTTGATACTCTGTTCTAAACTGCAGTATTGGAAAAGAGTATTATAACCTTAACCAGTCATAAGACATAACACAAAAAAATATGAATCGACTGTTGATTCAAAGTCGCCCAAACATCTCTCTCGCCTCAATGCTCATGCTTGACTCTCGTTCGAATGACCTAGCTTGACTTTCCTAACTAAACAGAATTAAAATTCTTTTCACGCCTCGGAAAAACTTGCGCCTACAATCCTAAACAAACAATAATACCTCGTTCTGACAAACGAAACGACAAAAAAACATTTTGAAATATTTTCTTTTAAAGTGGATAACTGGAAACGTTTTACCTTACAATGCATACAGAGAATAAACAACACGCATTTTACTGATTATTTTAATGTCCCTAGTTTTAACCGGAATAATTTTCCACCTGACAATGTAACAGAAACAAAAACATCTATATTTTAAAATAACTGAATACAAAACTTAAAACAGAATTTATACTATTATATAGATATTAAATATAAAACGCTACAATCTTAAGTGGCTATTCAGAGCATATTGTAATCTTTACTGTCAAAACTGTGTCACAATCACCAACATATATACAACCAGTGCTTACTTTGTACCAAAAATAAAGATTAACAAATCATTTATTATAAATAATCAATCCAGCATCTTTTCTGTTGAAGCATGTGCTATATACAAGGCTTTTAAATTGTGCTGTAAAAACCAGTGAAACAAAATTGTCATATACAGTAATTCACTGTCAATATTACACTCCTCAAAAAACTTTAAATTCACAATCAATAGCAATATATTCATATTAAAAATTTTTCAACAGTTACTAAAACTATCAGATCCACATCGTGTTAAATTTGTATGGGTTAAGGGACACTCAAATATTTTTGGCAATACTATTACTAATTCTATAGCTAAAAATCTATTACAGCATCCACATATGGTGATTCAATACATACAGTGCGTTAAGTTTTTGATCAGGTATTGCACACTATACGGAGCACTAAAATCGGCAACGTTGCAAATGTTAGTTCTCCGACCTGAGACTATCTCAGTATCTATACCGACAGAAAATCATTTATTTTAGTTTAGTAACTCACAACAACGTTTGGGATGTACTTATCTGTCGTCCGATCTCATGTTTTATTACGTATAGTCGATTTTAATAGTAGAAAATTCGATAAAAATGCACTGACCTAATCGGTGCATTGTTATCGATTTTGATTAATGTGAAAATTTTTTTGTGGTTTAATTAAAAATAAAAGCGTATTTCTTTAAAAAGATGAAATAAAAAATATACTCTTATTGAAAATTAAAATATTATTCCTAATAAAATAGAAAATAATTCTTTATGACCTACAGAAATGGTTCAAATAGTTGACCTTCTACGGTTGAACAGTACCCCAATCTGTCATAAAAACTTCTGCGAACAAATGAAAGAGTTTCTGTCTGCTGTAACAGAATTGGAGATTTCTCTTATTCGATTTTTTAATTCATCCAAATTTTGGGCTCTGGCCTCAGTATGAGCGTAGGTAATGCTTTTTAAATGTCCCCAAAAAAAGAAGTTCATGGGTGTAAGATCTGGAGATCGCGCAGGCCACTTAATATCGCCTGTTCCACTGATAACTTGATTCGGGAAAGTATTGTTTAAATACTCCCTAATAATTCGAGCGTTGTGAACTAAACAGCCGTCTTGAGGAAACCAAACATTCTCTAGATTTACATCAGGAAGATTGAGAATAGCGGGAAGAACATGATTCTGTAACAAATTGAGGTATACTCTACTATTCAAGTTGCCCTCAATAAAAAATGGACCTATTATGTGGTCTCCTAAAATGCCAGTCCAGACGTTAACTTTTTGAGGACGTTGAGTTCGGTAAACAACACTTCTGTGTTGGTTTTCCCGCGCCCAATACCTCGTAATGGAAGGGTTGTGTTTTTTTACTAACGAAACAGAAGATTCATCAGTGAATAAAATGTTTTTAATAAAATTTGGTTCACTATTAGCCTTCGTTATTAGAGTTTCACAAAACTCCATTCTTTGAAAGTAATCGTCTGGATAAAGCTGCTGCGTTTTCGAATATTTAAAATTCTTGTAACCGTGCTTTTTCCATACTTTCGTTACACTGCTAACATCTAACTCTCTAGCAACGCTTCTACTTGAACGTGTTAAATCTACCTCGATTGTTGCACAAATTTGTGTATCCCGGTATTCTCTTTCCTCAACTTTTTCTGGTAACACTTCTTGAGCGTGACATTTTCTGCAATTTTTGAGGTAATAAGAACTCTCAAAATTTTTAACAATATTACAAATTGACTGTACACAAGGAATTGGTCTTCCCTCAAAAAACACAGAAAATAAATCTACACACTGTTGCGCAGAATTGCCACTATAAAAGCATTTTATTATTTGAGCTTTTTCCGCGGCCATATAAACAGACATGTTTACAAAAATAAATTAAAACTCTACGCTGTTATACCTTTAAACAGTTTAAACAACCACGGTATAATGACAATATGACAAATTTGCCGACGGACGACGAGCAACGACGAGTCAACGAAGCAGATATGTAGTGCAAGTCGACGACGCGCAGTGTTGCCATTTATAGAGTGTATGCCTAATCCAAAACTTAACGCACTGTATGACCTACTTGCCTATATCAAACAACATATTAAATTTAAATGGGTCAGACGATGGATTCATTTTGGTGAAAGTACAGGCACTAATTTATACAAATTACAACCAACAGTAGCTGTAAAACAATTTTACAAAGATGTTACACTAAGCAGAAATACAGTGTTAACTGTCTTGAGATAAAAAGTAGATCATGGATGTTTTCCGGAACTTCCACACAAAATAGTAGTTCCCTCAACAGACCGATGTGAGTGTGGAACTAGTATAGCTGATTTAAATCACATATTTTTTTAACTGCCCACTACATTGTAATATAAGCACTTGGCTACTAAAAGAATTGATAAAAGAAAGTTTAAGAGCACCATTAAACGTAAATCTTCTATTAAGTGAAGACAATATAAAAAATTTTAAAATCATTATGATATTTCTTAAAAAAATTTAATCAAAGATATGAGTGTAAAATGGATCGTATGCATGAACATTTCCGTTGTATGTTTACCATATATGTTGTCCACCTACCGAACGGTGGTGTATGTCTTGTTTGTTACAATAACGCCGCTCTGATAAATCCCTGAGCGTGAAAAGTGTTGTCCTTGCACAATCATATATGAATAAATTCATTGGTAATTACGTGACTAAACGTTCCAAGCCAAAGCCAATACGCAAAAAAAATTTCCTATGCACATGTTCCCAAAATGGTACTTGGTTTCCTTCCAGTTGTATTTTGATTTCGATAATCCTTTCTAATACGTACTACTTCATTCTATTCGATTAAATAATATTTTATTGAATACTACAGCGACTCCTTCCTTAGCTCTTATTTCCTTTGTTATGCTGCCGTATGCCATCAGCTAGTTGTCTAACATGTTTTGGGGTTTTTTCTTTTTTCTCATCACTTAGCACATCTCTGTACATCAGTGAGTTCTTTAGTAAGCTTTTCTTCTCTTGTATTTATGTATTTAATGTTCTAATTGGCTACTCTCAATATTTTATATGGTCTGCCCTGGTCTAAGGCTTCCTCCTCCTTTATCCTGGTGTTGGACTGGCAGTGACAACTGATCAACTGTACAGGTGGAGTTGTGAGTAAACTTGTAAAGTTATTCACTTATGCGATCTACAAATAAATTTTTATTTTTTATCGGTTCAAACAATTTGTAATTAGATGATTGTTTTCTATTATTGGTATTTCTAATCTTTTTATAGCATTTTTTAAATAATTTTAATATACTAGGTAACATCGATATTTTCCTGTATAACTTTACGTCGTTAAGTAATTTTCCTGGCTTTGGTAATATTACTACTCTCCTACTTTCCATATTTCTGAAACATGCTGAAAGTAATTAATGTCGAAATGCAGCATTAATTAAATAAGTTAACATAACGACTCCTTTTCGAGGTAATTCCTTCTCCTCTAATAGGGTTAACTCATAGTATTTTCTTTGGATTTAGGTTTTCTTTGATTTCCCTAACAACTTCCAAGGGAGTGACTAAATGCATTTCTTCAAAAATATACGGTGAACTTATTCAAACTCATTTTTGTATGTTGATTTAAATTTATATTAGGCTGGAATATTTGGTTAAATGTTTTGCCAATAGATAAGCTTTTGGTTCATAGTTTTTAATCTCTTGCATATGATTTTTGCAATTTTATTTTGTTATTAGTGAAATACCTAAGTATTCATTTGACTCTCGACCTGTAAATATCGATACAAATTAGGCGAAAGTTTATAGTGGTGATTAAAAACAAGCTCCGTCTGCGTTTTTACCGTCATTATCGTGTATCAAGTGAACATACCATTTATAAACTATTAAAAATTAAAATATACAGTTTTAGCAATAATTACAATGAGTGCTCCACCAGATTTATCGGTGAGTGTTCCTTTCTATACTGCTACTGTTAATGGTCGACCTATAAATACTCAACATCAGCAAAAGCAAATTCAACCAGAAAGCCCGAATTCTTTTTCCACAAAATTTACAACCAAATTTAGCACAAATTTTAAACAACCCACCAACAACAACTTATTATGTTTCTAACCAAGTACTATCACAATCTTCCTCAAACTGTCAATTCAATCCTAAAATAAATCTCACATTATCTACACCTCATAAAAAAAGCTTATAATTATATTGAGATA
This sequence comes from Diabrotica balteata, assembly GCA_918026665.1. Classification (NCBI taxonomy): domain Eukaryota; kingdom Metazoa; phylum Arthropoda; class Insecta; order Coleoptera; family Chrysomelidae; genus Diabrotica; species Diabrotica balteata. The sequence continues at coordinate 35,271,471 of OU898285.1, forward strand.
TCACATGCATAACAAAGTGAAGAATCTTCAGGGAAAATCAGCGACATTGAGTCATCGGACATCCACGAATGGCAAACTATACAACATAGTAACAAAAAACGTAAAATTAATTCTCCGACACCAACAGAAAATGAAGACACGGTAGTAACTAGCAATAAATTTTGGATTCTACAAAATTAAAACGAAAACGGCAACAATAACAGTACAAAAAACACCAACAAAACTCTAGCAACCTTCAAACCCACACCAATTTTTATATATAGTATTACTGAATATAATAAAATAGTTAGTAACCTATCAGAAATAACAAAAACAGAGACATTCTATTGTACAGCATTAAAAAACAACACAATAAAAATAAATTCCCGGGACTCTAAAACATAACAAAAACTGGTAAGACATTTAAACAGCAAAAAAATGGTGCATCATACGTACCAAATAAAAGAGGATAGAGCATACATAGGATGTCAGCCGATTGTAAAAAACCTAAGGACACACCTGCCATAAGCGCTCTCTGCAATTGAGCACACACCGCAAATTACATAATTACAAAGGATGCATAGTATATAAAGAGTTAATCAGCAGTTGAAATAGAGCAAGAGGTGTATCATCGCAAACTCCAGCAGACTATCAACTGCCATATAACAGAAATACAGTTCAGAATAATCCGAACTTACATGCAAGCAACAGGTGGAACATATGTAAATAATGTCCATAATAATACGAACTCATACAATCAAAATCCTGCAACTTACGCTAAAATAACAAGTGGAACACATGTAGGTAATACAAACAGTGACATTGGACAAATAATGAAGAGTTTCATTAACGAATTCAAAGCTATATTTTTACAACTAATAAATCAAAATAGCGTGATCTTAAACATAGCGCTGCTATTATTGTACGTAACACCATAATACACTATGAGAAAAGAATGTATCAGATGGAAAAATACAAGCTGCAGTAATCTGTATCAGTTCTCAACCACAGTCTTTTGACATTGCGGCAATGTACAGCCCTCCAAAGCATAATATCACCACAGCAGAATATGAAGACTTCTTCAAACATCTCTTAAACAAATTTTTAATTGGAGGTGACTTAAATGCCAAGCATACAGACTAAGCATTGAAACTATGTACGGCAAAGAGAAAAAATCTCAGACAAGCCATTGCTAACACAAACAGCTCTTACGTATCTACAGGAAAAGCTACCTACTGGCCATCAGATCCCAATAAAATCCCAGATCTACCCCGACTTCTTTATACTCCATAGCATGGCCTTAAATTATTTTGACATACAAGCCATCTGGGATCTGTCAACCGACCATACTCCCATAATTGTCACACTATCTACGAAAATTATAAAACGTCCGAATATCCCTAAGCTGACAACATTTAATACCAACTGGAATGTATTCGAGTTTTATATAAAGGAAAATTTAAATTTAAATATAAGATTAAAGCAACCAGACGATATCGATAATGCTGTGCTTATTCTCACCCAAACTATATATGCTGCCTCTGAAATAGCCACACCACCTCAGAATGACAAAGAACCAAGTAACACTAACATACCCGTATATATAAAACGTCTTGTTACACAAAAAAGAAGAGCTAGGCGCATATGGTAAAAAATTCGCAATCCTATAAATAAAAATGAATACAATAGATTATTACGGCATCTTAAAATTGCTCTACAAGACGCGAGGAATTATACATTTGAACTATTTATCAACAGCCTGTCAAAGGAAGACCAAAGCATCTGAAAAGCAACAAAATTATTTATGAGACCTACATAGCATATACCACCTCTAAGGAAAGCCGATGGAAGCTGGGGAAAAACTGAACAAGAAAAGGCATCAATCTTTGCTGCACATGTCTCGCACGTTTTTGGTGCACCTGAACTTAATAACAATAATAACGAAGAACAAGTTAAAAACTTCTTAGACATTCCATACTCAATGATGCTATTAATCAAATGCTTTACTCATAATAATGTGAAAAAACAAAGCACCAGGCTTCGAAATGATCACCGGGCTAATATTAAAAAAATTACCGAGAAAAACAATTGTCTTACTAACAATGATATATAATAGTATCATAAGATTAGCTTACTACCCAATTAATTGGAAGTTCGCACAAATAATTATGATTAGTAAATCAAATAAACCACCAAATATTATTAGTTCATATAGACCAATCAACTTACTTCAAATGATGTCAAATATCTTAGAAAGACTTCTGCTCCAGAGAATCTCAGAAGACATCAAAATTAATTCAGTGATTCCAACACACCAGTTTGCTTTCCGCAAAGCTCATTTAACTCTACAACAGTGTCATAGGATTGTTAAAAACGTTAATGTATGCCTCGAAGAAAAAAAAAATTGCACTGCTGCCTTCCTGGATATAAAACAAGCCTGCGACCGTGTTTGGCATGACGGCCTCGTGTATAAACTTAAGTCATCCTTTCCCACTTTTCACTATCTACTTTTAAAATCATACCTCACAGAACGTCACTTTCAAGTCAGATTCCTTACAGAAACCTCACATAAAATCCGTCTCCCATAAAATAATATCTCTCTCATAAAAGCCTGTGTCCCAAGGAAGTATCCTGGGTCGCCTCCTGTACCTCATATACACTGCTAATATCCCAACTACAAATACGACCACAGTAACCATGTTCGCCGATGATACCGCCATAATATCCATCGATGATGATCCCCAAGTAGCATCAGAAAACCTTAAAATACACCTGAACCTACTACAAGACTGGATAAATAATTGGAAAATCAAAGTTAACCATACTAAGTCTAATCAAATTACATTCATCAACATGAACATCATATGTCCGAGAATTAGACTGAATAATGTAATACTATAAAAACATAAGTCAAATACCTGGGAATGACACTCGATCAAAAGGTTACTTGGAAATCACACCTCTTGACAAAAAACATCCAAATCAACATGAAAATACGTCAAATGAATTGGCTAATAAGCCGAAAATCACAGTTATCTACAGATAATAAACTCCTCTTGTATAAGTGCATAATAAAGCCTATATGGAGTGCAAAGCCTTCTAATATCAAAATCATTCAAAGAATCCAATTGAAAATACTCAACAAATACTGATTTTCAACGCGCTGTGGTACGTTAGTAATAAAACACTGCATGATGACTCCGGTATACCGTTCTTTGAAGACGAAATCAGCACACTAACAAGAAATTATTTAGAACATCTGCCAGCCCACCCCAACGAGGAAGCAAGACAACTACAACTCCAACCAGAAGTCAGACGAAGATTGAAGAGACAGTGGCCAACAGACGATCCTACAATAATTTAATCTGTTACTGTTAGTATTGGGAGTGATATCAGTGGATAATTTCTCCTCTAATGTACATTTGCAATACTCACATTTACTATTAGCTTTTAATAGCAGATTGCTTGTAAATTTGCAAATTTGATAAAAAAAAGTGAAATCCTATTATATTTTTTATGATTTTTTGTTGCTTTTCAAAACGAATAAAAAATAAAATGTTAAGAAAATCTCTATACTTTCTGAAGGAGGACTCTTTAAAGAGAAGTTTAGAAAAGACTAAATTAATTAAATTTTCAATGAAAGCAATTAAAAATTTAAAAATAAACTTTTTGTGTTTTCTTGTTTTCTCAATAGCAATAAAGTCCGTCATACTTTTAACCTGTCTGGCAAAAACCGTTGAACTTTTTCTTTGAAAAATCAGTTATTGCCTTGAGTTATTTGGAAAAATGGAACGCTTTCCTTACAATCTCCATTTAACTATTTATTATTTCTTTTACAGGGGTTCTCTTAAATTAATTTGTATGTCAAACGTAATGTTCGAAACAAAAACTTTTTCTCCAGAACAGATGACTTAAGAGGTGACCTAATTGATATACTGTCATATAAATTCCCAAAAAAATAACAAAGTTAATTTTCGTTGGTCTAGATTTAATTTAAAGAGAACAAGTAAAAAAATACTTTCACTATAGAAGATAAAAGATTACAAAATTTATTTTAATAACTTTGATTAATTCCCGAGAAGATTTTAAGTAAAATTATGCAACACTTTTTTGTATCAAAATACTCATTTAATAAAAAAATTGTTTTATTTTTTGTCGTCCGTCTATATGTGGTGTGTGCTGTGATTTGACGAATGGTTTCTATCCATTCTTGTCTCTCCTGGACGCACTTTATTTGGTCTGACCATCGGAGTGGCGATCCTCCTAGAGTTCTTTTACCTCCAACCTCCAACATTTCCATGTGTTCCATTCGTCTGGTAATGTGTCCAAAGTATCTCAATATATCTTGGTTGATGATTGTGGTAAGCCTAGTATTGATGTCGAGTTCTGTCAATATTGAGACATTTGTGTGATGTGCTGTTCAGAGTATGCGCATCATTCTACGAAATACTCACATTTCAAAGTCCATTATACGTCGTGAGTCGGACTTTTTAATGGTCCAAGTTTCTGACGCATAGGTAGTGATAGGAAATATAAGCGTCCGTACTACGCGCAGTTTTATATTTCTGGCTATGTTCGTATCTTTCCCGATTTTCAGATTTTAGTAATTTTGACCGTTGCTCATCTGGCCCTTGTAAGGCATCGACGAAGAAATAAAGAAAATGCTCCTGGTTGAAGAATGTAAGGGACTGGACAGGCATGGACACACATTCGATACTAAGAACAGCTCAAGATAGAGAGCAAATTGCTGTAGTTATAACCAACATCGCATCCACCATTGTTTGTGATAACAGAACCTAAGTAATTGAAAACAACTTCAAACTCTGCTACGTTTCGTAATTCCGATTGGTTATTTCTAATTCTATCGACTATCATTACCTTGGTCTTCTGTTCATTAATTTTAAGTCCATATTCACTGCATAGCGCAGATTGCTGATTTTTCTGCCTCCGACTAATATTCCTCCTTGCCATCCGTCGAATACAATGCCCATATTTTCAAAATATATACTGAATAACGTGGGAGACATAATACGTCCTTGACGAACACCGGCTTTTAGTTTAAACTTATCGGAGTATACTATGGTGTTCACACGTTTGCTGTTTTGTTGATATGCAGTTGTTTCAGTAGGTATATTAGATATTCGGGAGTACCCATTTATCTCAGTATTCCCCACATTTTATGCCACTTTACATTATCTAACGCTTTCGAGTAGTAGACGAAGCACATAATAAGACAGTTAGGTGAAAAAACATGCGATCCAGTTTTCTTACTTCCAGTTTCGTTAAAACTCGAAAAATACACACTACCTCGTTAACTAGGATTTAATAATTTTATTGATGTCAATATCTTAATACTAGATCATTATTTGTGGAGGCAAAATTGCGGCAGCAAATTGCGATAATGGCAAAAGGGACAAATAGTCGAATTAAAAAATAGATGGTGGGAAAACAGATTCAATAACCCAACAAAGAAACAAAAATACCAAAATGTTATTCAAATAAAACTTAACGGAACCAAAGAGGAAGAAACTACAGAGGAGAAAGAAAAATTAGAATCAGTAATTAGAGAATCTACAGAAAAAACTTTTGGAAAACAAAGAGATTACAGACAAAGATTACAGATTAAGAGAAAGAAATTAAGAATGGTATAATGACTAATGCTAAATTGCAGTAGAAGAAAAAAAGGTAAGCAAGACTTAACTCAACTTCGAAATACTAGAAATAGCAAGGAAATTTATAATAAAAAGAGAATACAAGCCACTAGAATATGCAGAAGATAAAAAATAGGCTTTAAAAAACAAGTACAAAAATCCTAGAGTAAATCAACAGACACGAAAGACAAAAACCATATAAAAGAATAAGAGAAGGCACTCAGTTATTTGGAGAGTTACGGAAAACTAGATACTAACAGAGAAGCAAAAAATTATAAGATATTGAAAGAATACTTCGAAGAAAAGTGGTTAGAATATGGTTATAAACTGCGAAGAAATAATTCAGATAATAAAGGAAATAAAAAACAATAAACCCGCAGGGATAGACGAAATTTCGGCAGATTTATTAAAACATGAAAAAAATCCAAATAATCCGAAATCTGGGAAAAAATTCGTTATCTAATAATATTAATATGAACCAAGCAGAAAATCCCAGCGGCATCTGCAGTTAGTTTTAGATAAAAAAATATAATATAAGAAAGGAAATAAGAGGGAATACCAAAACTATTTAGCAATTACTAAATGAAGTATACAAAGTTCATTCTGGTATTATCTATAATAGATGTACGAATACTACAAAAATATAATCAGCGATTAATAAAATTTATTATATAGTTTTTATATATATAGATATATGTATATTATATATATATTATATATATATATATATATATATATATATATATATATATATATATATTTTCAATTTTATTTTCATATGTATGAAAACAGTTCAATGCAAAAACATTTTTTTACACATACTCTGCAGTAAAATTCATTGTTTATTTTGTTATTAATATAAAAATAAAACACTGCAACATAATTTAATATAATAATACAATACAAATTAAAATGCACTATTTAGACCAAATAGAGCCACTACAGACAATATTTCATACTAAGGATTCAAGAAAAAGTTTATGAATACGACACAGAACTAACTATATAATGTGTACATTTAACAAGCTTTCGATAGTGTGAAAAGAAAAAAATGCTGGTGGAGAAACAAGCAAATAAAAACGGGTGTGGAGTTACACTTCTATTCACGCGTTCGCCGGTACAAATTTATGTGGGAATTAATCTGCACAATCATTACATATGTAATACTAGAGGTAAGAGAGAGCAGAAAGAGAAACATAATTAGGTATATAGGTATATGGTACATCATTTGCTGTATATTAACAACATTTGACCTGTAATAGGAGTATAGGAAATGAAGGATTGAATCAATATGTTGATGAACATGTATATTTTTATTTTCAATTTTATTTTCATATTTATGAAAAGCGTTCAATGCAAAAACATTTTTTTACACATAGTCTGCAGTAAACTTCATTGTTTATTTTGTTATTAATATAAAAATAGAACACTGCAACATAATTTAATATAATAATACAATACAAATTAAAATGTAATATTCATAAGTATTTAAAATCACAATATACATAACTTACTTACACATATGTTTAATTTATCATGATAATAATATTAATAAAATAAAAATATTGTTTCGTGATAAAACTGTCAATTTGTCTAACATTAACAGATACAAAATTTAATTGTTGTTTGTTGTGTATATAAGTACACATTTGAACTTTCTTGAGATTTTTATAAGTTTTAATTTATATCAAGAATGTGTTGCCTGTGTGAGTCCATTTCAAATAAGTAAAAAGAAATAAAATTAGACTTACTCACAATCAATTTAATTTTACCATGGTGGTAAAATTAAATTGATTATTATCGTCTATAACATATTGTATTGAAGTCTTATGTTATTTTTTTTTCCTATTTTAATTTATAATGTAACGTGCCTAACGAATCTCAAGACAAATGTCAAGAGAATGGAAAAATAATAATATTAATAAATATTAAATATATTTACAAAAAAAACATTTTTATTCTCGAGAGAGAAAATCAATCTTCTGTCTCTCTCTTATCTATATCTTACAAATGTAATGATTTTGCCGATTCACTTTCGTACAAATTTCCAACGTCGAACGTGCGTATAGAAGTATAACTTCAAAAATTCTAATAAAAATCACGTTGCGGAGTTCAAAAGTCGAAGTTAGGTTAAATAAGGAATTGACACTCCTATATTACATCAATGGGAGAATAGAGACACAAAGGAGTCAGAAAGGTGCACTATTTACGATGCTAGATACATATAAAAGACAACCTAGTTCTTTAGACCATTAGAAAACTTAATATAACCGCCCATATAAATACGAAATCAGTACAAATTATTACATATACAGCTATAATTCGTAGGAACATGCAACGACTAATGGAACTTTTCAAGAAAATTAGGGCATGAATAAAGGGTTTAAAATAAGCGAAACAAAAAACAAGTACATGAGAATCAAAATAATATCGTAATAGACAACTATACAACCAAACATGTGGATGCCTTTATATATCCGATCACAGCAATTCACCAAAACATTTCCAGCGATAATCGTAACTGGTATAATAAATTAACGATTAGACATTGAAATTATTAGACAAAGGAACCCAAATGTCTATTTACAGAACAATAATGAGGCTCCTACAATAGTAACCTACAGTTGTGAAACCTGGATATTGACAAAACAGATGAAGCACAACTCAAGACATTCGATAGAAAGTTACCGAAAAAAAATATGGCTTGGTGCAAGAGAAAGACATAGAGAATTAGGAGAATATTATATTAGGAATAGGGATGAGGAATAGGAGAATACGAGGATATTATTGAATTGATTAAAGGGCACGATATTTTAAGATTTGCTCAAAGTCGGGGACTGTCATAACTGGTACAAGTTCAGAGACAAGAAGACACAAATTAAATAAAGAAAATATTACAATGGAAGCCGATAAGAAGATAAAACATTGAAGATCCAGAACTAGATGGTTAAATGACGTGGAGGACGATCAAAAAACTATGAATGTAAGACACTTGAGAAGAAGGGGACAAGAGAAGTCAGAATGGAAGGACATATATAGACAGACAAAGACCCATCCGGAGTTATGATGCCAAAATAAGAAGTAGAATTAATGTCAAAAACTATTTTGGTTGTCTCCCTGAGCCATCTTTTACAACTAGAAATGAATTTGTTCCTTAATGACCACGTATGCAATAATGCATTCTTCCTCTTACGGTGTGTATTCGTTACAGACGTTGGCAATCAGCATAGCTATCCTAACTGTCCTTGCAGCTATTTAGAATAGTCTGGTTGTAGACATATTGAACCACTTCCTTAGATTTTGAAGCCAAGATATTCTTCTTCTCCCTGATCCTCCCTTTCCAAACACCTTGCTCTGAAAAATGAGTTGCAATAAGCCAAATCTATATTTATTTCTTATGACATGGCTAAAATATTTAAATCTGCACCCTTTGATTGTGTTAGTGATCTCGCATTCCTTGCCCATTCTACGTAGGACCTCAATATTAGTCATACGATCCATCCATGAAATACGTAAGATGCGCCTGTAACACCACATCTGGAAGGCCTCGAGCTCTCCAAACTAAGCTTCAGAAAGCGTCCATGCCTCTACTCTACATAATTTTGTAGAAAATACATAGCATCTGATGATAGAGATTTTGATACTGTGGAAAATGGTGACTTCTGAAAAGAGACTTCATCTTTATGAACGCTGATCTTGCTTTTCCTATGCGTTGTTTTATTGCAGTAGAGTGATCCCATTGACCATTTATGTTAGTACCAAGATATGTGTAGCTTTTTAACCTGTCAATTGGGTATTGGTTAATCTGTAAACTATCTAGGCTATCTGCAAAAACTACTGCGTCGTCAGCATATCTAATGTTGTTTAGACGCACTCTGTTAACTAAGACGCCTTCCTGTGGTCTTCCCAGTGTATGCTCGAATATACGCTACATGTTAAAAAATAGCACTGGAGACAGAATGCATCCTTGTCTCACTTCTCTAACTATGGAGATTGTCTCTGTCAAATAATCATTATCGTTATTTGCATTTTGGTCGTAACATAAATTATCACGATTTCTTCACAAGTAGCGCAGGCACTTCCAGTAAGACACAGAATATTATTATTATTAAACTATAAACAATGTCACTTCATAATAGAAACCGTATATGACAACATCCACTTTTTATGTTGGATATTCTAACACTCTCCCTCAACATGAAAACTAGATAAGCTAAATAATAGACCTTAATAAAATAAACATCATTTTAAATTCAAATTCTGACAGATTGACTGCAATTTCTTTGAATTTAATGACTTGGTCAACAAATCAGCCACCATTTCATTCTAATTCATTTCAATTCATTTTAATTGAATATCATTGTTAACTACTTTTTCACGAATAAAAGGATACTTGACATGAATATGTTTCGTTCTCTTATGGTATACTTGATTTTCCGATAACTTTATGGCACTTTGATTATCATTAAATATAACCATCGGAAAACCTTCAAACAAAAATTTACAGTTCACATTGTTTTCAAATATTTCTTTACATAAATATGTTAAGTATAATGATTCTTTTGCTGCCTCAGTTATGCCAATATATTCAGCTTCAGTTGAACTTAAAGCCAAAGTTCTTTGCTTTTGACATTCCCATGAGATAGGACCACCAGCCAACGAAAAAATAAATTCATAAAATGACTTTCTATCTGAAGTGTTATTGGCCCAATCTGAGTCAACAAAACCATTTAAACTAACAGTTGACTTTCTGTAATTAATTCCTACAGTTCTTGTACCTTTTAGGTATCTCAAAACACGTTTGGCTGCTAACCAATGTTCTTTTGTATGAATCTTATTAAATTGGCTAAGATAAGTGACAGAGAAAGCTATGTCAGACCTTGAACAAATTGCTAAATACATCATCGAACCAATCAATTCTTGATAAGGATATTGATACAAAGTTCCTTCATATGAAAGCTTAACATTCGGTTCTAAAGATGTATTTACAATGCTACAATTAGTCATTTCAAATCGTTCAAGTATTTTATTAATATACTGTTCTTGACTTAATTTAAATTCAAACTCTGACCTACTTCTCTCTATCTTCATACCCAAACAATGTGTAATTGGACCCAAATCCTTAATATGAAAGTTTTTATCTAATTCATTTTTTAAAACTTTAACCTCATTATGATTATTGTAAAAAACAAAAAAATTATCTACATAGAGTGCTACAATAAGGATTGAATTCTCACTATTTTGACAAAAATACATGGTTCAATTTCACATTGTTTAAAATTCAAATTTAACAAAATTTTGTATGCCCTTTTATACCACAATCTCGAAGACTCTTTGAGACCATATATAGCTCTCCTGAGCAGACAGACTTTATTTTCCAAGTCTGGTTCATCAAAACCTTCAGGTTGAGCCATATATATGGTTTCATCAATCTCACCATTCAGGAATGCAGTCTCCACATCTAAATGAACTGTATCTAGATTTAATTCAACATCGATCGCTAACAAAAGCCTAAAATTACTAAAACGAATGACTGGAGAATACGTTTCTGAATAGTCAACCCCATATTTCTGTGTAAAACCCTTTGCCACCAATCTTGCCTTGTACCTTACTATTTCACCCTTTTCATTTTTCTTTATTTTAAACACCCATTTATTCTGAACAATATTTGTATTTGCAGGTTTATCAACCAATTCCCAAGTATTATTCATTCTGAGAGCTGTCAATTCATTTTGAATGGCTAATTTCCATTCATGGCTGTGACTACTTGATAGTGCCTCAGAAAGACTTGCAGGCTCAAATTCATTTGACATAGTATACATGGCAAGATCAGGTACATTTTCCAGATCTTTATCTAACAAAAAATCATTATACAATTTTGGTTTGTTTCTAATACGTGTAGGGTATCGCTTAGATTCTTGAACACTATCACTATTTCTTTCTTCTCTATTCACTTCTTGATTTTCACTCGCACTTTCTTCTACACTTTTTATATTCTCAGATTCCACAATTTCACCGACACCACTTTTCACTTCTTCGGAGTTTTCATTTACATTAAAACATTCCGACTGATGTTGGTTCACTGATTTGACTTTAACTTCAACAATTCGCAAGTTGCATATAACCTCAGGTTTAAACCGTACGTCGTGGCTCGATACGATTCTTCTTTCAGATGGAATCCATATCCTAAAACCATCCCTGTCGTTCACATAACCAACTAAATAATCATGTATCGCTTTGTCATCCAATTTACTGCGAAGATTCTTGTTAACGTGAACATAAAATTCAGTGCCAAATATTCTTAAATGTTTCAAACTTCCATTTGGCTTTCCATACCACAGTTCATAGGGACTTTTACTTTCAATTGATGACTTTCCTGTGCGATTCAGAATGTACACTGCAGTATTGCATGCTTCGTTCCATAATTGTTTGGACAACTTACATGTGTTTAACATGGAACGTGCACACTCTACAATGGTGCGGTTTTCCCTTTCAGCAACACCATTCTGCTGAGGTGTATAGGGTGGAGTGATACAATGCTCTATACCTCTCTTCGCAAGAAGTTCAGATACTTTTTTATTGTCAAACTCTCTCTTTCTCCATCGCATCTCAGTTGCTTTACTACATGGCTATTTGTACTAGCTTCATTTAAAAATTTTTCTAAGAAAGTACATACCTCACTTTTGTGTTTCATAAAGAAAACTTTCCGAAACTTACTAAAGTCATCTTTAAAACATACGTAATAACGTGCTTTTCCCAGTGATTCTATAGACATGGGCCCATTTACATCTGCATGGATCTGCTCACCAGTGACTTGTGGTCGATTGATCCTAGATTTAAATGGCAATCTATGCATTTTTCCAATTGCACATCCATCGCAAAAGCTTTCTTTACACCCATCAATGTCTATATTCATTTTCTTCAATACCTTCTTTACATGTTGCCTATGCTGATGACCAAATCTTTCATGGTACACTTGCAACATATCTGTTGACTCTGCTAAGTTGACTTGAACGGGATTTGTCGGTTTCATAACATGTATATCAAGTGCATACAGGCTATTACAGAAGTACCCAGTCATTACAGATTCACAAGTGTTTTTATCATATATATTTACACCTTTTTCATCAAGTACTGTAATAAAACCCCTTTGTGCAGCAGCTTTCACAGAAAATAAATGAGCACTTGCTTCAGGAACATAAAAAACATTCTTCAAGTCAGCACCTTTTCATTTATTATTCAGATGCGTTTGAATTTTTACTGTTCCTTGTCCATGGGCTAACATACAGACATCCTTCTTACCAAGTGATATACTTTCTGGTTCAGAAAATTCTGTATAAGATGAGAAATACTGCTTATCTATAGTGATATGATTTGTGGCTCCACTGTCACAATACCATTTTCCAGCTTCAATACAATTGTTAGATGAGGCACTTAAAACAACAGATAAAAAAGCAGTATCATTACTTTTATTCTTACCTTCATTCTCAGCTGATTTTCTCAACGGACACTCTTTCGCCCAATGGCCTAATTTCTTGCATTTATGACATGGAAATTTTTCTTTTGCACGATGTACATTTTTTTTGACTTCATAGTTTGGTTCTGATTGTATTTTGCTGTCGGGCTATTGCGTGCAACAAACGCAAAAGATTCTACAGTACTTTGGTCACGTAATTCAATGGTACACAATATCTTAATCAGCAAATTCAAAGTTTGATTCTTTGATGGTATCGAGTCCCACAAATCTTTGAAATTATCAAAGTCCTTACCCAAAGTTGATAAGATCCGACTATTTAACATTCTTTCGGATAAAACATTTTCATCATGCCTCTGCAGGTCATCATTCAAATCTACAAACAGTTTCTGCAACTTCGCAACATGTGTACTAATATCTTCTTTTTCATCACGTTGGACTCTAAAAAAGGCTTCAATTAACATGTTTAACCGTTGCGTACTGCTATGTTTAAATCTCGCACGCAATTTATCCCATATTTTACTAGCGTGAGTACACGTCAACACGAGCTCGGTAACAGTTTTTCCCAGCGTACCTGCTAACAAACTTGCCGCTTTCGCATCGTCTTTTAACCATTGCTGATGCTTCTGTATTTTCACTGAAGTTGAATCTTCACTAACCTCAGGACACTTACACATATTGTTTACAATGTCTTCAAGTGCATATGAACGTAATAACATCGAAACGTGCCATTTCCACTTTGCCCAGTCTTCAGGACCTTCGAGTTTGTCAACTTGAATTTTATAATCGTTATTGCTGGTCGCCATATTTTATTCACCGATAATAACAACAAAACAAAACTAAATGAAGTACGAACCTAACTTGTTCACAGTTCACACGTGGACTGGGCCCAACACCTGTTATAATTTAAGTTAGGTCAAGTTTGAAGACATCCAAAGACAAGGCAATATGTACTTAATTTCTTTTTGCCTACAGAACAATACAAAAACTGACTGACAGTAGTTAATATATTTTTGACATTACATTAAACTATCAACAATGTCACTTCATAATAGAAACACTATATGACAACATCCACTTTTTATGTTGGATATTCTAACAATTAATAAAATATATCCGGAATTAAATATATTAAATAACGTATTGGTAAAAGAAACAGATTGTTATTACAGATTTGCATACATCCCTGGAAAAATAAGCATAGAGTGGAATGGAAAAATGCATCAATAGTCATAGAGGAAATAGACATGAAAAAGAGAAAAATTCAAGAAGCAGCCCTCATATTACAAAATAAAGAAAAATGTGTAGCAAACTTATCAGCATAATTTAGCAAGCTCTGGTTGTCAATACTAAAAGAAGAAGTCAGCAACAAGAACAAGGTCGCCCCTTAGTTTTAATAACAATTTGTTCTTCGTATGGAATAGATGAAAATCCATTTTTCAAAATAAAATTTACAATATCAGATTTCGCGATCAGAGTTCGCAGTTCGCGACCAATCACCAATCCAAATTAAGCATCGGCAAATTTAAATTTGGTGTACTTAGTAATTAAATTCCTTGTTTTATATTTCTTTTCCTGATGTAATAATCGTTGCTGTAAGTATGTTGTCTATTTCGTCTATATCTTCATCATCGTCTTTGTATAACTCTTTATATTGCCCTAGTTTGTTTCTATCTACTAGATCCCAGTTCCTAATTATTTTTCTTTTCATTTCATAGTTACTGTCAATACTTATTTTTGCTCTGACCATCCTGTGATCGCTGCCTGTTGTGAATCTGTTAAGAACTGTTACATCTTTATTGATATATCGTTCCGTGGACAGTATGTAGTCGATCTCATTTTTTGTGGATCCATTAGGGCTAATCCATGTCCATTTTCGTTGGGGCTTCTTTTTGTAAAAGGAGTTCATTGCCTATAGATGCTTTTCTTCTAGGTAGTTTATCAAAGTAGCACCTCTATCATTTCTCTGACCATACCAGAAATCTCCTATTTTAGTTTCTTCTTTATTTCGTTTTCTCCCCAGTTTGGCATTGAAATCTCCAATTACTAGTGTAAGATGATTTTTATGTTCTTCCATAGCCTTTGATATATTTTCATAAAATAGTTCGATATCTTCGTCATCATAAGCTGTCGTGGGGGCATATACCTAGATAATTTTAATTGATGTTCTTCTTATTTTAGGTATGACATAGACGACACGATCTGATATACCTTTGAATATTTGGGCATGCTTACTTATAGCTTTATTTATTATAAATCATACTCCAAATTTACTATTCTTTTCATTTCCTTTATATTATAGTAGATTACCTAATTTTAGCTGTATTAGGTTTTCTTCTTTTCGTCGAGTTTCTGATAGGCCTATGATAAGCCATTTTATGTTTGTTAATTCTTCTTTTAGTAGTTCATGTACTTTTTCATCTGCGGACATTCATCTTATATTGTATGTTCCTATTGACAGGTTGACGGATTTTTTTTTTAATTTTTGTTGTGCTCGTCTTAGTGGGTTTTGTTTTTATCTATCAAAAGCGAATTATTGCCTCCCCCAGATACCTTGAGGCAGACCTTTGAGGTGTGGGATTCAGAAATTTTCTTACCCAGCTGGGGACCACTTTCTTTTGTTTTATTATTCACCATGATAAAAGTAAGGGGGGGGAGGGGTAATGGCAGTTAAAACACCACGCTTGTCAGGCGGGTTGGTGAGTGAGTTCTCAGCCGCCCATTCTGGTTCAGACGCTGTTTGTAGTCGTCCACTCTGGATCATACGCTACATTTAATTTTATACTAACCCTAAAATTGGGGTGCCACTTCCGCCATACACACCGTACCGAAGATGTTCTTTCCGCCATGTTTACCGTTGTGGTCTTCATCCATAACCCTGGATAAGGGATCATCCTGAGGGTATAGGCATCACTCTTAGAATTTTCAACTAGAAGCATGGCTATATGCTTTCAAAATTAAGGCTAAATAAGTCAACCATCCATTTTTGGAAAATAATAATTACCGCCAAACAGCTTAGTTATAAAAACATCACACTATTTTAAAATAATCCTTTGTTGAAAACGTTTTTATGAGTAAAAATCGATACGTCAAGTAAAAATTATAAAACATAATACTCATTATAGCCAATTGTGGCTTAATCCCATACAAACATAATATTTACCATTCGAATAGCTGACCATCACCGATTTATTAGCTCATGAATGAGAGTAAAATTAATGTTTATCTATGTATGATTTGTTTTAATCGTATCATATAATAATTTGACGATACCTTATTTGAAATTGATGTGATTTGAATGATAATTTAAATATTTGTTGTTGTTTGTTAATTTACTACATACTTTATATTCATAGCTAATATAGCCAATATGAATACTTTTTGGAAATATACACATCCAGGGATCTGAATATTCTATATCCAAATTATTTTGTAAATTACTGTTTTTTTCATTGGACATTAATTTGTTCATTTAGCATAGTGTATGATTGGTTAGTTTGGATTATTTATGATTGCATATATATATATATATACATATATATATATATATATATATATATATATATATATATATATATTTATATATATATTTATATATATATATATATATATATATATATATATATATATTTATATATATATATATATATTATATATATATATATATATATATATATATATATATATATATATATATATATATAAAATGAACAGATGTACAATAGGTACAAGTATTTCTAGTGTCATTTCTCAACTGATTCTGGAAGACTTTCTGTCATGAGTCACTTAAATTTTAATGTATCATTCTTTTACCGCTATATTAATAGCTGTATATGTGCTTGTCCAACAAATAAAATGAACTAAATTTTAGATAATTTAAATAGTTGGATATTACCTTACATCGCATTAATAACACAGTTAAAACCATGTGGTTTACGAAAGAAACATGATCTTCACGATATCCCAACTTCAAAGCTTATCATCCATTCTTCCATAAGTCTGTAGTTATAAGTTTTGCTGATAAATCTATAAAATTAACAAATCCAGAATACAGACCAATTGCAATTACAAAAGCGAAAAATGCACTTCTAAATAATTCATATCCGAACAGCTAATCCAAATTATTTTCAAATCAAAATTTAATAAATTTTACAACAATGCAAATAACAATAAACCCAACAGTATCAAGACTACGTATACTACTCTTCTATATATATATATATATATATATATATATATATATATATATATATATATATATATACATATAAGGTTTATCCGAAAACAATTAAAAAATCTTTTAGCCAAACATAACATAACAGTGGCTCACAAAGGCAAGAACCTTTTAAATAAATATTTCTCTAAACTAAAAACACAATATCCAAAATTTAAAAAATCACATTTTTTTTTTATTTAGAATTTCCGCATCAACCATTAAAGCTTATTAGCGGGTTTTACAGTTGTTATTACAAATACCAATTTACTAATTACAAATTGCGTATTAAATTACACATAATACACAAATTACAAATTGCGTATTAAATTACACATAATACACAAATTACAAATTACAAAAAGATACATATAATATAACTTAAATTTTGTGTAGTATTATGTCCTTAAGGAATTTGATTGTATTAGATACATTACTGTTTAAAATATCTTTACGTTTCTTTGCTTCTTCTGGTACGTTGTTGATGGCTCTTTCGTAGGAATAAAGAGGACATTCAATCAATACATGTTGAACAGTTATTGGACATTCACAATAGGAACATTCAGGTGGTAGTTCTTTTGTTATGAGATGCTGGTGAGTTAACGCTGTATGCCCAATTCTTAGTCGGTTTATAATCACTTGTTGCCTTCTGTTTTCTGGAAATTGTAGTTTAGTGCCAATCCGAGTTTTCACGTTTTTAAGGTTAGCCTTATTAGAATTCCACATTTGTTGCCAATTTTTTACACAGTGCTACTTAATATTGAGCTGGATATCACTGAATGGAATTGTAGTCATAATTTCAGTTTGCTCGTCAGTAGCAGCTTTCTTTGCTAATTCATCTACTTTTTCATTTCCTGTGATACCTGTATGTGATGGTACCCAGAGAAATGTAACGTTCACTTGTCTGTTTTGTAGGTGATAAAGTGCTAATTGTATTTGTTGCAGGATAGCATGTACTGGATATATTTGCCTTAAGCTCTGAAGAACAGATAAAGAGTCAGTAATGATAAGAAAATCTGAGCTTGCATGACTCTTACACATGTCTAAAGCCTTTAAAATGGCGATTGCTTTTCCCGTGAAAATGCTGCAGAATTGAGGGATGCGAACTGCATATTCAGACTTTCCTATAATAAAGGCCGCTGCGTGTCCGTTGTCAGTATTCTACTATCCGTTCTTGATATAATTTGTTAATGATTATGAGATTTGTGGTACTCTTTGGATAGATCAATGGTGGGAAAATTAATAGTCCAGGGAGGTATAGTTCGTTGTGTAAGGTAAGAATGTGTCAGCTGCTCCATGTCAAAACCATATCTCGTTAGACGTTCTTTTAGGGGTGGATATTTAATTTGTTGATGGCAATGAGTAGGTGGATATATTTTATAAAGAAGTGGATAGTTTGTGTTATTAGGGTTGGAAGACAATCTCGCGGCATAATTTAAAGAAATGTGTTGTCTTCGTATTGATAGGGGAGATTTATTTAGGATAACCTGAAAACTTGAAACAGGACTAGTTCGGTAAGCACCCAAAATTACTCTTAAACATGTGTTTTGTATAATGTCTAGTTTTTTAAGTATATAATTACTCGCAGTTGAATAGCATATTGCACCATAATCCAGTTTACTTCGGATTAATGATTGGTATATATGCAGCAATTTTATGGTGTCCGCTTCCCAAGATCGGTTTGATAGCATTTTAAGGAGATTTATTTTAGATTGGCAGGATACGACTAGCTTTTTAATATGTTCGGCCCATGTTAACTGACTGTCCAGTCTCAGGCCAAGAAAGTCAATGCTCTCTACTTGTTTTAGGTTGATACCATTTAGAGTAAGTGTTGTTTTGCTATCAGTTTTTCTTTTATTGAATACGATGAAATGAGATTTATCACGTGAGAACGTAAAACCAGTCTTTTGGGACCAGTCTTCTAGTTTATGCAGAAATGATTGCAAAATGTTTGAGGCTAGTGTAATATTGCAGCTACTAGTATATACAACTAAGTCATCTGCATACTGACCTGCTTTCAAAGGTAGCTTTATGTCTTGAGCGATATTATTAATTGCTATTAAAAATAAAGTGGGGCTTAAGGTTGAGCCCTGTGGAATACCGTTTTCAAAACATTCTGTTTTTGAAGTAATTCCATTTACACATACTTGAAATATCCTATTATTCATGAAATGTTTTACAAGGGCAAGAAAATTTCCCTGGATACCCCAATTGGACATGGTTTGTAAAATGTTGTATCTCCATGCAGTATCAAATGCTTTATTTATATAAAAAAATATGGCAATTACTTTCTGGTTATTTCTAAAGGACTCACATATAATATTGTCAATAGCTACTAAGGCATCATGAGTTGATCCATGATTTCAAGAAACCATATTAATCTGTTATTTAAAATTTTTTCTAGTAGTTTGCATGTATTATTTGTAAGAAAAATTGGTCTATAGGAAAGGTGGTCAGTTTTTGATTTGAAAGGTTTTAATATGGGAATAATTGTTAATTCAGACCAGATTGAAGGAATTTTTTTATTAAGGTAAATGTGATTGAAAATGTCTAAGAGAATTAATTTTCCTATGTACGGCAAGTTTTTGATAAATATGATTGGTATATTATCAGGACCCGATGAAATGTTTTTTGATTTATCTAGAGCTTCTTCAAATTCTTGATATGTAATGGAGAAATTTAGTGGATTATCACTATCTATTATAGATATATCTGTCATTTCAGGTTTATTTTTGAAATCTAAAAATGCGGGATTGAAGTTTGCATTGCTTGAATTATTCTTGTATACATCTGACATAATATTACTAATTTCTTGTTTGGAAGATATTAATTTGTTTTTATAATAAGAGTGTTAATATAAATTGAGTTTGGTTCACCTTTTAATGTACATACTTTATTCCAGATTGTAGTCATAGGTGTTGATGAATTTATGGTAGAGACATAATTTGACCATGTTTCTTTTTTACTTTTCTTAATAAGATATTTAGTTTTTGCTCTAAGTTTTTTAAAATTGATAATATTTTCTGTTGTTTTATGTCTTTTTAAAACATTGAAAGCATGTTTGCTAGATTTCATAGCTAAGGCTATTTCTTCACTCCACCATGGTACTGGTTTTCGTTTACAAGGTTTTGTTTTTCCCACTGCAATATTAGCGTATTTTACTATAGCATCATTGAAATGGTGAAGAGATGAATCTATGCTATCTTCTAGAATAAAGTTCGTAAGATAATTATTTATTAGATCTCTATATAAGTCCCAGTTTGCTGAGTTTAATTTCCATTTTTGGTAAACAGGAATATTTGGTTGATCATGCAAAATGGTTTCAATTGTTATAGGAAAATGATCGCTATTATATAGATAATCAAGACTATTCCAAGAAAAATTTGTAGCTAATGTGTGATCACACAATGAAATATCGATGGCAGAAAAAGTACTATTGTGTTAGCTGAAATGAGTAGATTTACCACTATTCATTAAAATTAGATTTTGATTGTCTATTAATTTCTAAAGAAGTCTACCACATTTGTCTGTTTTTATACTACCCCATGTGATATTATGACAATTCAAGTCACCAAGTATTAGTTTGGGAGCAGGAATATCATCGACTAAGCGATGTAATTCTTCAAGTACATTTTCATTTGGATGATGGAGGTAAATGTTACATATGTTAATAGGTCTGCAGTTGATATTGCATGACACTGATACAGCTACAGCTTCTAGATTAGTATGTAGCTTAATTTCTTTGGTCTGAATGTGATTTTTTACAAAAATATTAACACCTCCACTAGCATATGTTGCGTCTCGATTTTTAAGGAAATGGGAATAAATTTTTATATTAAAGTTATTATTTTTAAGGTGGGTTTCCTGTAAATATATTAAAAAAAGAAAAAGATCGTTTATAAGTAGATTAAGGGATTCTAAATTATTAAAATAACCAATAAGATTCCACTGTAATATAAATGTATTATCCATTTTATTTTACAACGTTGGAAAGGGAGTTTTCGCTTTCAATATCCGAGGATGAATCGGTAACTGAGGATTGTATCTTTTTTCGAAGTCTTGTTAGTTTATTTTTTATTTTGCGATCAGGAATGGTCGTGGGCGAATAGAAGTATCTCTTTAAAAGAACCCATATCGGTTGTGTAATTTTCTACTATGGGGGTAGGATAATTTGAGTTTAATGCGTTACATATCGCGTCACAAAGAACTGTAAAAAGAGGAAATGTCGGGTATTTAGATTCGATTTTAACTTTAATAGATTCAAGTGATTCGAGGATATTAGATTGTGATGATTTTCTCCGCTTAACTGTATTTTTGAGTTTGGTAAAACTTGTTGGATCGGGTGGCGTTTCATGTATCTCAGGAGAGTCAGTAGATATTTGTCCCTTTGTTTTTTGATGGCAGGCATCAGTGTTCAAAGTAATAGGATTGTTATTTTTAGTTGTTTCGTTGTGAATATCTTTTGCTGTTATTTGAAAGTTAGTGGTATTATTAATAGGATTTCCTGCTTCTGTTGTAAGATTTTGAGGTTTAGACGGCAGTGATATTGTAGATTAAGATTCAATGGGTGTTTCAGTTGATGTCAATTGTGATAGAACAGGGTAGTCTGTTTCGCGATGACCTTTTGACATACACTTAGGGCAATTTAAGTCAGTGGATGGATAAATTCGATAGTTGTTGTTGTCGAAGGATATTGTAATGAAATCTGGGATAGTGATATTTTCAATAGGAGTGATAAAAATTTGTCTTCGAAATCCTAAAACGTGGTTATAGGCAGTGTCCAGCATTCCAACTCGCAGAAAAGTCATCTGGGATACAGTATTAAGTCCTAATTTTTTCAGCTCATCTTCAAGTACTGAGTTTGGTATGGTGGGACAGACATTTGAGATGACCAGTCTTGAAGCAGAAGTAATTAGACGTCTTACTTCAACATCTGAATCATTAATGAATATTGATGTATGTGTCTTCAGCAATGTATTGACGACTTCGGTTTTGGAGAGATAAATACAAATTCTGTTATTTGAGATGCGGGATGCAAATAATATATTTTCTGGTTTTACTATATTTCCTATTGCTATCACGTATTTATTTATTTTTATTCCATTGAGAGCAGATAGGACAATGGCTTGGTTTTTTGTTGGATATTTAAATGAAGTAACAGCGTTAGAATATGAACATGGTTGATTGTTGTTAGGAGAAGAAACAGAAACAACAGAATCTTCATCCATTTTTAAAAATATTATTCATATTTTGGTACCTCTATTCTTCAGACGGTCCTGTTTGTCACAACAGAATCGGTAATGAGGTACCAAAAGTTGTGTAGTTGATAAATCCGGTAGCAGGAACTTGTTTTGATATAAGTATCTTTAATTATATTATAATAAATACTACTTACAGTTTTTTTCCAAGTAGTTCAAATTTATTTTTATATTAACACTACACTTTATTGCAATTTTATCAACTGAATATAAATAATATCGCAAAAAACTAGGTGTAATTAGGCTAGCTAATAAACACGTCTATTAACGACAAAGGTTCGAGGTGAAGTGAAAAATCACATGTTGTTTACCAGATACCATATATTAACTGTGAAGGTGTCTTTATCAAGCAACCAGTCAACTGCTTCAATCCAGAATGCGTTCTTACAAATATGATAAGAAAAACGTTACTGCGCTCACAAAACATGAAAATGAGAAAAAGCATAAATTTGACTTCGAAAACATTATAATTTTAAAAACCGAAAAAACAAAAAGAAGACGGAGATATACAAATCAATAGAAATAAAAATAAATACCAACGCAATCAATAACAAAAAAAATACACAGAGCCTAAATAAAATATATCCCTATAAAAAACTCTTAAAATCATAGTATATCTCCACTTTACCTTTTTCGAAAACACCAACGATACGCACATATAAAAATAATTATATACTAATTAGAGTAACCGTAAGATATCAGATATCAGTTTTTTAGTTTATAAGTTTTTTTTATATATTTTACAATAACTGTTTTTTTTTTAGTAACGCTTCAACCACGCAGGGTCATGAGCGTATTTAGGTTAATGAGTTAATACAATAAGGAATATACATTAGTTTACAATGATAAGAATAATAATAATATCTATGTGTGTTACAAAGTACGTTTTAGATCTTTTGAAGAAGTTGACAGTCTTTAAGATAGGAAAATACTTTTCGGCTATCTGTATTTTCTTCTAGGGCATCTCTTAGGGAGTTGGGTATGTTGTATTTGAGTCGTTTACTGTTATATTTGAGACACTGTATTAAAACATGTTTTACCGTTAGGACACTGTTGCACACTTCACACACTGGTTTGCGCTGTAATAAATAGTCATGATTAAGTCGTGTATCGCCGATACGGAGACGGGTAAGTATCACTTGCTCTCTCCTGTCTTTTATTTTTGGTTTCCAAAGATGTGGATGTTTGTTGACTTCGTATAGCCTTTATGGAGTGTTGTTTCAAGTTTGTTGCCATCTTTGAATTATTTTTTGTTTTACGTATGGTTTTAAATCATTTTGTACCAATATGTTACTTTCTTCAGACATCGGGTTAGTTGGTGCGTTTTTAGCCAGCTTATCTACAACTTCGTTACCTTCAATTCCGATATGAGAAGGCATCCATAAAAAATAAACTTGGATGTTCTTATTTGAAATGTTTTTAAGTTCTTTTTTAGTAAGAACTAGAAGGGGTTTGTCACAGTACAATTGAGTCAGTAAGGATAATGAACTTAAAGAATTTGTGATTATTATACATCTTTCTTTTTTTTTGTTTTGTATTAATAATAGTGTGAAAAGATGGTTGTAATTGATGATGATTTGAAACTTACTGAGAAGTCTTTCGAATAAATTGCTGCTCCAACTCTGTCTTCATTTTTTGACTAATAAATTAAAATATCTTTTACAATAGATTAAAAATCAAACTGTCATACGTCAAAACAAACATTTTTAAAACAGGATAAAATTATGACATGACAGTTTAAACCACGCGCTAACATAATATTTATTTTAATTACAAATATTTAAAAAAAAAATAATTTATAAAAGAAAGCAAATTTTGTCTTTTTAAAAGAAAATGTCTATTTTTACTTTACAAATTAATAACGTAAATGTTACCTCAGTTCAGACATATTAACTTAAACTTTTGAACAACTGGCTAATTTCTGTGGGGTATCTAACTGCACATCAACGGAAAGCTTTATTGAAAGCTGAAACTGGCACATTGGCACATTCAAATCAAAACTGCTCCAATATCATTCTACGTGAGGTGAAGAGGCATCTCGGAAAGGAACTGGATTTCTCAAAAAACGAAAAGAAAGCAGGAACTAAACTTGTTCACTGCTCAAACATTTTAAATCTTCAGCCAAATCAAAACAGTGGTGAGTGGTCACTCTTTTAAAAACGACATATTACATAGAGTGAAAATTCCACCATTTTTGGCGAATTAATGCCGGCTTACCACATCACAATTAAACGACCTTTCCCTTCGAGCAATCCTTCATCACTGACTCTCTTGAGTACTCTTGACCTCGATAGTCGATCTCCTCGATAGATACCGCCTCTTTTCCCCGCACAACCATGCCATCTTGTCAAATCAACAAATTCTTTACTCAAACTCGTTCAAACTTCCGGCGTTACTACGCTTTAGAAAAAAAGAATACCAGTCTTGCAATATTTTTCTGGGAACGTTGAAGTTAAAAAGCCATAAATTGTTTCCTTTAGCAAATACGTCTTTATTTATTGAAGAATTATTGCGTATTTAAAAATCTCTACAGACAACACATTTCTAGCATACCAGGGGCGTACTATGATAAATTCTTCTTCTTCCTATGCCGTCCCCATTAACGGAGGTTGGCGACCACATTTTTAAAAGCTTCTCTGTCTTTTGCAACGTGGAATAATTCGTCTACAGTCATGTTTGTCCAGTCTCGAATATTTCGCAGCCATGACTTCCTCTTTCTACCTATTCCCTTTTTGCCATCGACTCTACCTTGCATGATGACCTGCAGAAGACTATATTTATTATTTCTTAGTATGTGTCCAAGGTATGCAGTCTTGCGTACTTTTATCGTTCTCAACAATTTTTTGACTCGACCCATTCTTCTCAGCACTTCCTCATTGGTGACCCTGGCAGTCCATGGGATTCTCAACATTCTCCGGTATATCCAAAGTTCAAAGGCTTCAATCTTTTTAACTATTTGCGCTTTTAGTGTCCATGTTTCTACCCCGTACAATAATTGCGACCAGACGTAACATTCAACAAACCTCTGTCTCAGCGCAATATTCAGATTTTTGTTACAGAACAATTGTTTGAATTTTAAGAACGCTGCCCTTGCTATTTCTATTCGTACCCGGATCTCTTGGTGTGGATCTAATTCTGTGTTGATGTAAGCTCCCAGATATTTATATTTTGTCACTCTCTCTATTTGCTGTCCACCAAGAGTTAGTTGTTCATTATTTATTGGACTCCTTGATACTATCATAAATTTGGTCTTATCTGTGTTGATGTCAAGTCCCATTTGAATGCATTCACTATTTATTGCATCTAGTAGTTTGTAGATCTTCTATACTCTCAGCCATAATTACCGTGTTATCTGCAAATCTCATGGTGTTTATGATTTCTCCACCAATTCTTATTCCCTCTTTTCTTTCCCATAAGGCTTTTCTGAATATGACCTGTGAGTACACGTTGAAAAGCGTCGGAGACAAGACGAATCCTTGCCTAACCCCTCTCGCAATCGGTATATTATTTGTTTCTATATCGTTCACCTTTACTACTGCTTTCTGGTTCCAGTATATAGCCTTAATAAACTCAATGTCTTTTTTGTCTAAATTTATGTTTTTTAATTCATCTATTAACTGCATATGCTGCACTCGGTCAAAGGCCGTCTATGAAGCATACATATGCACTCTTGTTATATTCCTGACATTTCTGCAAGAGTACCGTCAACGCAAATAATGCCTCTCTTGTACCCATGCCTCCTCTGAAGCCAAACTGAGTTTCATCTATCTGTTCCTCACATTTCTTATAAATTCGGTTTTGAACAATTTTCAAAAGAATCTTTAATGGGTGGCACATTAGGCTTATCAATCTATAGTCATTACATGATTTGGGATTGTTGTTTTTTGGTAGAGGTAAAAATATCGATTTAAGCAATTCTTCCGGGATGTTGCCCTCTACATATATGTGGTTGAGAATTCGGGTCTCTTTATATTACCGTCATCTAAGGCTTTTAACAGTTCAACTGGAATTTGATCAGGACCCGGTGCTTTTCCTTGTTTTGCATTCTGTAGGGCATTCTTTACTTCTGAGGGTAAAATTTGTAGGTATTGTTTTTCTTCACCTATATCTTGTTCATTTTCTCTCTCGTCATGGAAAAGATGGATTATATATTGTTCCCATACTTCCTTTATTTTGCTCTCTTCAGTAAGTATTTCTCCATTATTATCTCTTGTTATGAGTGTTTTTCTTTGTCTGGTGTTGCCTGTAAGTTCTTAAATTTTTTTATGTAAGTTTGAGGTGTCATGTTTGTTGCTGACTTCTTCCAATTCCTGGCATTCTTTGTTCATCCATTCCTCCTTAGCCTTTCTGATTTCATATTTGATTTTATTCTTGATGGTTTTATATTTATTTTCATCTTTATTTTTGTATTTTCTTTTTTCAGTTATTAGCTCAACTATTTCCGGTGTCATCCAGTCTTTTTAAGTTATTTTCTCTTCTTCGCCTAGGACCTCCTTTCCCGCTTTTAGTATGGCTTTTTTCATATCTGTCCATTCAACGCTTCCTTCAGTTAATTTATTTATCTCTGCGTTTAGTTGCTGTTGGCAGTTGTCGTCTTTTAGGTTTTTGATGTTAATTTTGGTGGTTTTAACTTTTTTCTCCGGTTTCCTGAGTTTAATGTTGACGTTTGCTAGTAATAGATTATGATCCGTATCTGCATCTGCGCTTGGATAGGTTTTTGCACTTTGTACTCCATTACGAAACCTTTTGTTAATCGTTATAAAATCTATTTGGTTTCTGATTATATACTATGATGAATATAGAATCGAATTTATATTATTATTTAGACATTAAATATAAAACGCTACAAAATATGATTGTATAAGAAAGTAAAAAGGATGATCAATTTGATGTGTTTGTTGAAATTTATTTGTAAATCGATCAGCAAAAATGTTATGCAGTACTGGATTATTTCGGTTTAATGACACTGCCGCTGCATATGTTAGGCTTAGATATTGTCTTCTGAAAAAAAGGAAAGTTCTTTCCTTTCCCTTGATAAGCCTCTCTAGGATAGGATAGGAAGTTCCCCCCTTTCCCAATAAAGACTTTGAATTGGACTTGTGTAGTCAGCACTTAAAGAAATACGTAGACATCTGTTTTGAATAATATCCAGTGATTGTTACCGATCAAATACGGGAAAGCTAGGGAAAAGCTAATTGTTGCTAATAAAAATGGAGTGAGCTAATTGTTGCAAATGAGAAAGCGAAAAGCCTGAAGTGGTGAAGCAAATATTAGAAATTATGTAAGATTTATGATTAAATAAAATTTAAAATTAATTAATAATTATTTAAATAAAAAGGTTAAATAAAAGGGAATGTAACAAATATAAAAGAAAATATAAAATTTACTGTAAGCACTACAATAGAATAGGCTTAGCTCAAGACAATGAGGGTTGTGCTCAGAGAGGAGGTTGGCACATTTGCTTGTCTGTAGTAACTTAAGGTTCAATCAGATCAATCCTAATAATCTGGAGATGGGCGCCAGGGTGAATTTAGAGTATCACACCAATTTGGGATATATGTAATTAAGTAATTATATACTTACTGAAAATAAAAGATGATAGGAAACAAATAAAAATCTGAAATGCTTTATACACTATATATTATAATCTTACTGTGCTATCCCAACCCTATACTTATATACACTAAATAATTATTAAAATATATCTCCAAAATATATATTTACAAAAGATAACAGTTACTAAAAATATAACCCAAAAAATATATATATCTACAAAAGTTTGATCTAACAGTCCTCTAACAATGAGGAAAAAGGTAAGTTAATAATATTTAAATAACTCACATGGAATAAATGGTAATTAAAATACTTATAAAATAATTAAATCCTTATACAATTACAAAGGGCAGGTTAAAAAAAATCTGAGACTAGTCACTTAAGATACTTGAACAATACATACATCAATTCGATATGTGAAAATACATACAAATGACCATCCAATTGGATAATATATCCTAACTATTAAGTTTTATGTAAAATAATAATAAATAAATAAATTTAAAGTAAATAGAGAATAAAATTAAGCAAGTAAAAAGATTCAAAATAAAAATTGAGGGTACTAACCAGGTATTGTGCACAACGCTGTTCGTAAACCCACTTAGGCTGATGGCCTAAGAATCCAAGATATTAATATATATTATAATGAAAAAATTTAAATTTAAATTATTAAGTATTAACAAAAAAAAAAATAAATGTCCTCAATAACCCCTTTGATGGGAAGGGAGTTCCCTAATCCGCTGTCCCAGTAGTGGATGGCTATAGGATGGATCAGCCTATGTGTTTGGTATAAGCCTCTAAGGACTAGTAGACCAACCAGAAAATGAAACCAAAAAAAATTTTTCCCCAAATTAAAGTATACTTCTTCCCAAATCCCAATATAATTTCCTCTAGTATCTTCTTCCCCAATAATAAAAACTGAAATTAATTCCAAATCCCTGAGGTTGGACCGACAGGCTACAAGAGAACAGAAAGCCTTTTTTATTTTAGGTTCTTGTACTTAAAATAGTTTTTGTTTTAGTAACAAAAAAACTAAGATATATTTGTCATTAGGTGACCTTGGCTCAAATATTGAATGTTATGTACTATACTGGAATATTATAATATGTATATAAAAAATAAGAATGATTGTGGGGTATTTCTAATAGTTGAGAAGAATTAGATGATTGAAACTGGCAAATTTAAATGAAAGATATTTGGACTTACCAGAACTTTATGGAAGTTTTATCTTTCATAAGACAAGGTGGTAACGTCTTAAAACGCACATAAACTAGATTTCTTTAAAATAGCAACCAAAAATAAACTCTTCCCCTTTCCCAAGAACTAATAAAATAACTTAAAATTGATTCCTTATTCCTTCCAAGCTCTGCCTGCCACAACTTTTCAACCTGTGTCCAGGAAGGTCTGTTCTAAAATAACCAGAATTTCCTTCAAAAAGGTTAGGTTTCAAATGACAATGGGAATCGATTTTATTGTAAATCGATATATATAAAATGGTGTTATTGGTTGAATAGTTTGCGGCGCAAATTAGTAGCTATGGTAGGTAATGATCGTATCGTTACATGATTTCAAATGTGTTTTTTTTTGAGGAGTTGTAAACGATGGCCCCATAGTCAAGTTTTGATCGAATTATGGAGTTGTAAATAAGTATTAGACTTGAATAATCGGCACCCCAGTTTTTAAAGGCAAGTGATCGTAGTAAATTTATACCAGGTAGACAGGATTTTTTCAGCTCTTGAATATGTGTCTTCCAAGATAATTTTTTATCAAACGTCATACCCAAGAATCGGATTTCTTCTACATAATACAGTTTTTGTTCGTGTAGATATAATTCTTTTGTTTGGATTTGATTTCTCTTTGAGAAACATATTGCTTTCGTTTTTGAAGTGTTACACTGAAGTCCACTTGTAGCTGACCATTTCTCAATGTGTGTTAAAGCTTTTTGAATATGATTGTGAATCATTGTAATGCTTTTTCCTCTACAGAAAATAAATAGGTCATCAGGGTATAATCTAGCTTTGACGAAGTTTTAAATTTCTGTTAATATCGAATTTATTGCTACTAAGAATAAAGTTGTGCTTAAATTTGATCCTTGTGGTATAGCATTTTGTTGAAGTTTTGTTTGAGAATATGTTCCGTCAACTCGAACTTGAAATTGTCTGTTTTCAAGAAAATTTTGAATGTATTTTAAAATGTTACCCCTTATTAACCAGTTGCTGAGTGTTTTAATAATTAGATATTTCCTAACTGTATTATATGCTTTGCTTGTATCAAAAAATATTCCAACACAATGCTGTTTTATTGCAAATGGTTCGTGGATTTCTGATTCTTAGTCAAAGAGGTTGTCTAAAGTTGAGCGGTGTTTTCGGAAACCACATTGTTCTGGAATAATTAATTCGTTTGATTCTAAATACCACATAAGCTTACTGTTTATTATCTTTTCTAATATTTCACCTATACTTACATGTGAGTGATATCGGTCGATACGTTTGTGGATCTGATTTTGGTTTAGTTGGTTTTAGAATAGGTATTATGATTGCATTTTTCCATGATTTAGGAAACACATTTCTGGATAGGATTATATTATAAATTTTGAGTAGATGTTCTTTAGATTGAGGGCCTAAATTTTTAAGAAATATGAACGGTATATTTTCGGTTCCAGGACAAGTGTTCTTACAATTCTAAAATACGTTTTCTAATTCTTCCTTTGTTATTTGTATATTTAGATCGTTATTGTTTTGATCGTAATATTCTATAGGATTTTTTTTCTTTTTTTTATTTTGATTTTTAAGAAAGTGGAAGTATAATTTAAGTTACTTGAGTTATATTCATAAGTAGATGCTAGTATATTGGGTATTTCTTCTGGGCTTTTATAAATAGTGTTATTTTGAGTTAGAAAGTTGCTTTATTTATGGGGTTTGGAAAAAGACATTTTGTTGACTTTTTTTCCATATATTTGTTATATGAGTTGAACTATGTGTTTTCGTGACATAATTCTCTCCAAGAGTCACGTTTGGCTTTTTTAATGGTATACCTAGCTACTGCTCTTATTTTTTTGAATTCTATAGAATTTTCTTGAGTTTTGTGTCGTTTGAATTTATTAAAAGCTTGCTTCGATTGTTTAACCCTCCAGTGGTGACCTACGATATGCGACACCGATGACAAAGAGAAACATTCATTATTACGCCGACGCGGGGCGGAGCGCTGCTTCCGTCTAAGTACATGCATCATATTTAACATGATATTTAACCATCTATCTAGTTACCGCGATTCAGTTCCTACGAGAGATAATGAGGTATGACGCTTTCCACAGATGGAAGCACAAAAGACCAAAACAACAAATATTAGACTAACGCAAAACCAGAGGGAAAAATAAAAAACCCCCAATAGGGACAAAACATTACAACAAAAAGCCCAGAGTGAGAAGAAAATCTAATCAAAACACACACACATAAAGAAGACAGTTCGTAGCTCAAATCACCCAGAATATCGCAAATCGCCTCATTCACAGTGGGCCCTGTTGCTCACACTAGGATGCAGTCTACATTGTGGTAACGTATAATATTTAAATATTTTCTTTATTATAGTGTAGACTATGTACTAATAATTATGACTTTTCTTTTCACA
Organism: Diabrotica balteata; assembly: GCA_918026665.1. Lineage (NCBI taxonomy): Eukaryota > Metazoa > Arthropoda > Insecta > Coleoptera > Chrysomelidae > Diabrotica > Diabrotica balteata. The sequence goes on from OU898285.1 coordinate 35,303,226, forward strand.
GGTGACCTACAAAAAAAATCACAAAAAACACATAAAACGGCTTCGGCCACCAATAAAATCAAAAATATACTAACAAAAACCGGCTTCGGCCACCAAAAAAATTAACAAAAACCCCAAAACCCGGGCACGTAGGGCCCAACCCCCTTGAGCACCAAGTCGCCGAACTGAGCCGGGACTCAGAGCGGAGACTTGAGGCCCAAGTAAGCAATTTTAGTTCGCGGATAAGCTACATTAAGATAAACAGGAATAAAGCGGAGATGCGCTGTCCTGAGTTTTCACATACGGTTAGGAAACCATGTTGGGGTTCAATTACCCAGGACCTCCACATGAAGAGCACTTGGCTGATTGTTGTGCCTCTATAGCGAATCAGATTGCTATAGGGGGAAAGGGATGGTCTAGAGCATTGGAGCACGGTGGGGTGATTCCTGTTTTTAAACACGAATTAAAACACCTTGCTCCAATGAATTGTTACACCCGATCGTACTACCTGGGTGAACATGTCTCATAGGCTGGGTTCAATCAAATTGCTTGCTTGCTTGCGCGATTCAGTTTGGTAGCAATTGTTTTAGGGTACGTACACGTGTTTCGGTCTCTCAAACCGTACGTCACCTAAGTCATATACGGAATACCAGACCGACGTCACCAAAATTGGAGTGTTTTTTCATAAGGTAAGATAGTTTTCCAAAAATTATTATTGATAAATTTGAACCCTATTCGATTTATAACTATTACACAAAAAATATACATTCATATCCTATAATAAAAACTATTTCAAGTTATTTTTATAGCAATATGCAACATCTTATTTTGACAGTAGATAACCCACTGTAATTTTTGTTATTTCATTCTGTCCAGTAAATCAACTTACCATTGCCTCATTTGCGGCCGGTAAATCGAACATTACAGTACCTGATACCGTAATGTGTTGCCTAGCAACCTTTTTAGAAAGCAATTACGTTGGTCATGATTGGAAAGGATCCATCTTGTGACATTTTGATTTTATCTATTTGACAGTGGCAAGCAAATATTATTAAAACTGTCGAATAAAATTTTTAATTTAATATATTCCAAAATATTATAAATACAGAATGACATAAAATGTCATATGAAACACGTCCGTTAGGTATTATTACAGTACTCGTTTATATTCCAGACTCGGCTCCTATCGTCGCCTCGTCCGTAAAACAACTCGTACTGTAATAAGTCACCTACCGGACTTGTAACGTAAAATACTATTATTTTGTTTTAGAAAAAAAAAAAAATGAATTACGAGAAAAATGAACTGTGGTTACAGCAACTTCTAGATGAAGTTTTGTCTGATAATGAGGAAGACATATCCCAGTATGACGACAATAGCGATGATAATGAGGAAGATTATGTTGAACAGAGAGATGGAGATTCCGAAAGCGAACAAGAACTTGATAATACAGAAGCTGAAAACGAAGAGGTATACACTGACAGAGAACACAATGAAGGATATACTGAAAAAGAAGATAATCAAAAGACGTCCAACGAATCCAGAGCATATAAACGAGGCTCATTTTATACCGGAAAAGACAAAACAACACTTTGGAACAAACACTGTCCACCAGTGAAACTAAGATCCCATAGGACTCGATCAAAAAATGTTATTACTCAATTACCAGGTCCAAAAATTCCTACCCGAAATTTGACTGACGTAGAAATCTGGAAAAAGTTTTTGATGAGTTTGTTATTGGAACTATTGTAACATTTACAAATCAGCACATCGATAAATTTGCCAGAGGAAAATATGCAAGAGAAATATATACAAGGCCCACTGATGTATTAGAAGTAGAAGCTTTGATAGGCTTGTTATACCTAGCTGGAGTAAAGAAGATGAATAGACTGAATTGTGATGAAATTTTCAGTACTAACGGGGATTCGCCTGAACTGTTTCGCTTGACGATGTCACAGCAACGTTTTCTGTTTCTTCTAAGACATCTTAGGTTTGATGATCAAGGTACAAGAGATGCTAGAAAAACTGTAGATAAACTGGCTCCAATTCGCGACGTTTTTCAGCAAGTGAATGAAAACTGCAAAAAAAACTTCAGCCTCTCTCATCACACAACGATTGACGAAATGTTGGTTGGGTTTTGCGGAAAATGCTCATTCAGACAGTATATTCCTTCGAAGCCAGCCAAGTATGGCGTTAAGATTTTTGCGTTAGCTGATGCTATAATGTTTTATACAGCAAATATGGAAGTGTATGTTGGCAAAGAATCCATAGATTCTCCACAAGCCATCAGCAATTCTGCGATTGATGTGGTATATAGGCTCGTTGAGCCCATTAGCGGAACTTGTAGGAACCTGACGACCGACAACTGGTTTACCAGTGTAGAGCTATGTGAAAAATTACTAAATGAGCACAAGTTAACACTTTTGGGGACAATTCGCAAGAACAAGAGACAGCTACCAATACAGCTTTCAGTGGGTCAAGATCGACCAATTCCATCAAGTATATTTGCATTTAGGGAAAACTGAACTTTAGTGTCACATGTTCCAAAACCCAAGAAAAATGTCTTACTGATCTCGAGCATGCATGATGATGACCAAATTGACCAAACAACGCAGAAGCCCATGATGATAGTAGATTACAACAAGACGAAAATAGGAGTGGATATGATCGATCAGCTATCTTCAAACTATAATGTAGCGCGCAACACCAGGAGATGGCCTTTGGTAATTTTTTATGCTTTGCTCAATGTAATGGGTATTATGTAACAATAAAACACTGAAAACTTTGTTTTCAAACTTCCACAAAATTTATTTTAACTATTATCACTACAGCTGTTTCGGCTGATAGCCTTTCTCAAGTGATCTATTTTTGGCTTGGGTTTACAAATTTGTAGTCTCTAATGAAATAGGTTGAGGAGGGGAGAACTGTTTGTCTCAAGTTGGTCATTCAGAATTATATCTGTGTTTTTTAATTTGTTGATTTCCATAGATTCTAACAAAGATAGCTTAAGGCCTTTATTTTGAATGTGAAGATATGATAAGCTGCCAGTTTATGTTGTGTTGGATCATCATAGTATGTTACATAGATTAACAGAAATTCCGATGTCAAAAGACAACTTTGAGACAGAATTAAATATAATTAAGCAAATAGCAGTAAACAACGGATATAACGAACAAACAATTAATAAAATGTTAAATCAAAAACTACACAAGAAAGCCCTGAAAATAGTATTTCCACCACCAGAGAAAAAACCCAGTACCTTCTGCTCGATTACATATACAGGCAAAATAACAACAAAAATTGCCAAACACATAAAAAAGAAAGGAATAACACCAGCTTTCCGAACAAATAACAACCTAGGTAAATATATTAAAAATAACAAGAGCCAAAATAAAAAACACTTAAATAGTGGTGTGTATAAACTTCAATGTGGCGACTGCCCAAAAACTTACATCGGTCAAACTGGTAGAAACTTTGAGAAACGAATAGCAGAACATAAAAGGGCTTTCAAGAATAGAAAAACAGATTCGACATACGCACTTCACCTTCTAGATCATAATCATTCTTTTAATGACAAATTTAAAATTCTTCACATTCAAATAAAGGCCTTAAGCTATCTTTGTTAGAATCTATGGAAATCAACAAATTAAAAAACACAGATATAATTCTGAATGACCAACTTGAGACAAACAGTTCTCCCCTCCTCAACCTATTTCATTAGAGACTATAAATTTGTAAACCCAAGCCAAAAATAGATCACTTGAGAAAGGCTATCAGCCGAAACAGCTGTAGTGATAATAGTTAAAATAAATTTTGTGGAAGTTTGAAAACAAAGTTTTCAGTGTTTTATTGTTACATAAAATGAATTTCCATCAAGTAACGGTCGAATCCATCAATTATTTAACGGGTATTAGTTCATTTGTTATCTACAAATGCAATAAAGAACAAGATAAAATGTATGTCAGAAGAACATTTTTGACCCAACCTGCCATTGGTCTTACAAAGAATCATATGATAAGGAGACAAGCTGATCAACATATAGCCCGACCTATTCGAGAAAGGATACAGCAACTCTGGAAACTCCCAATCGAAAATCAGAGAACTGATGATCCACCACGTGCTGGACGTTGCCAAGTTTGCACATCCAAACAAAACAGGAAAACCAAATATTACTGCAAAGTGTGCAGTAAGTTTCTATGCCTCGAACATGCTTACATTATTTGCAGTCAATGCTCAGAGGAAAGAGGGTGCAATACAAATAAATAGGTCGATTTAGATTAAATAATAAATGTGTTTTGTTTTTGTTTTATTGTCTATAAGAAATATAGATTATTTTAATATTTTCATTCGTGGTGTTACAAAATACTGTTCTTGTTTATGTTTTTATTATTGGACTTTGGATTAAACATATTATTTGCGTATTATATAGCCTTATATAGCCTTTTTTTATTAAAAAAAAAAAACAATAGATGTGATAGATCATTCTTTAAAGGGGTTTAAGACCACATAAGTGTATATCGGTCTGAGAGTCCGTCGTTACCGGTAGTGTGGCAATTTGTCACGTCACCTCTGGAGGGTAAAATGCTTCTTTGGAGTCATGATTTCACCAAAGTACCGACTGATGTTTGTAATCGTACTTAATTATTCCAACGTACTTTTGTGCTGACTCTGTGATTACGTTTGTCAGAGAGTATATTGTTTTGTCTATATCTACATTGTCATTTAGGTTTTGCAAGTTGTCTTCAACGTAATTTTGAAATTCTGTCCAATTTGCGCCTTGTAAAATCCATTTTAGTTGTTGCGGGGTAGTTGATTGTAGTTCATTGCTTATTATGATAGGGTAGTGATCACTATCATATAGATCTGGTAACACATCCCACGTAAGAGTATGTGTAATTGATCGTTCGCAAATACATAGTTCTATACTAGAGCCTTCACCTGTTCTTATGTCAAAGCGCGTATGTTGTCTATTTGTCAAGAATATTTAGGTTGACTTCTTCTATTATTTTTTCTATTTTGCGACCTAGAGATGTTAGTTTTGCTGAACCCCATAATGATTATGTGCATTGAAATCTCCAATTTTCATCCATGGAGCAGGTAGTTAATTTAATAGGTTTGAAATTTCTTTTAAATCAGGTTCTTTATTGGGAAGAATGTAAATATTGCAAATTAAAAAAGAAATTGTGTCTGTGACTCTAATTCCAATTGCTTCGATAATTGTTGTGAGTTTTATTGGTTTAGCGTCCAACCTTTTTTTTTTGTAGATTGCTACCCCTCCGCTTGCAATTTTCGAATTTTCTCGATTTCTAAAAAACCAATTGAAATTCTTTAAGTCGTGAGCTTTGTTGTTTTTGAAGTGGGTGTCTTGTGAACATATCAAACTAGGTTTATGTTTTGAAATTAATAATTTTTACATTTTAACAATTCTAAATGGGTATAATACCCATTTATGTTCTATTGAATTAAAGAATTAAAAATTATGTGTTGGTAATTTTCTGTTGATGTGTCGTTCTCTAAGTATGTTTGAAGGTTTAAGTTGATTTGCTTTAAGTAATATTTTATTTTTTATTCAAGTGCATTTGACTTAAATTTTTCGGTCCTTTAGGTAAGGGTATATATTAGTTAATAGATTTGTGATCTTTGTTGTTTCTTCTGTAAACATTTTGACGATACTTAACGGGTTTGGTTAGTTCTCACAGTTTTCAAAAAAGTCTAATAGCTGTTCGTAAGTTATAGGGTAGTTGGAATTTGGGTTTTCAAATAAAGTTTTACAGTATCTTAGTATTTCTTCTAGTGTTTTTGTGGTTTGACATTTTGATCTGATTTTACTTTCTTCTCTTTTTTTGTTGATGTAATAAAAGTAGGTTCCTCTTTAGATGTAGTAGCTGGTGAAGAGATTTGGGAGATTGTGCGTTTGTTTTATGCTTTGTCTGTGTTTATATGCGTTACCTTATTTTCTAGATCTATTTATGATTCGTTTGTTATTTCTGAATCTTCTTTGGTTGGTTGCATATGTGGTTTTTCTTGTTGGGTGGTTGGTAATTGGGATTCTTATTGTGTGCTTTCTTCTTTTGATTGTTGTTGTTTAGTGTTTGTCTGGGTTTTTTCAGTTGATAGATTAGTTGTATTTTCAATTGGGTCTATATTTGGAATTGGATTATTTAGTGTTGAATTATCTGCTGTAATCGCAGTTAGTAGACATTGGGCAATTTTTTGTTAAGTGGTTGGTTTGTTTACATGTTTGGCAAGCTTGGTTATCTAATGAAAGGAAAATCCTGTATGTCGTTTCCTCATGTGTGATAAGAAAATAATCAGGTAAGGGCTGGTTATTTAGTGTAGATATGTATATTTGGCGTCTGAAACTCAAAATATGCTGGAATGGTGGTGTTGATGTGCCTATTCTTTTGAATGTTAAAGGTGACAGAAGATTTAATCTATGTGATTTTAATGCAGATATTAGGACTGAGTCTGGGATTGAGGGACAGACATTGGACAATACTAATCGCTGACTGGAGCTAATTAGTCTACGAGCTTGTAAGAGCTGCAGGCCTATTTGAATTTTTTCATTTCTGTTTATAAAATCGTCAGCTAGTTTTTCGTTTGCTAAATAAATACATACTTTATTATTTGATAATTTTGAACAAAAGATGATATGGGTTGGTTGTATCAGACGACTTAAAGCGGACAAGTAATCATCTAGTTTGGTATTTTTAATTGAATCAAAAATAATTGCTTGTTTTCTTGTTGGAAATATATTAGATTGTGGTGTTTGATTGGTTACGGAAGAAAATGTAGGTGATCCATTAAATTAATATGATGAGGAGCTGTTTGGTGTATTATTAGTTTCAGGAATTTCAGATTGAATAGAACTATCCATTTTTAATTATCATTGGTAACTTGGATACGGTCCTAACAATCAACCTTCACAGTCTGTAGTGGAACAAGTTTGGTATAAATACCTGTCCTAGATTTTTTAGGTTATCCAAAATAATATTTGATAATATGTAGTAAAAACTGTTATGATTAAAGTAACTTACTATCTCTGTTGTATTTATTGTTGATATTTTACTGCTGGATAACTAATTAACGAAAATATTTATAGTATTTCACTAGTTTTTAAATTAATTTTAAGAGCTCGATTTTAAAACACGTATTAGCTACTGTGTTCAGAGTCGAATCCTACATTAACTTTCTGTTTCTAATCTTGTACATTTTAAAATATTAAAAAAGGCAAGGGTGTCCTGCCAAAACGTTGGTTTCAATGGACAATAAAGTTGTTCTAAAAAATCAGTCAAAATCTAGTTCCAAATTTAATATTACTTATTGAACCTAAACCCAAGAAATACTATTTATTATATATTATATATATATATATATATATATATATATATATATATATATATATATATATATATATATATATAGAAAAGGATAAAGCGAATGAATATTAAAAGTAAAAATTAATGGCATGTCTCGCACGCAACACTTAAAACCAAAAATGGTATATAGATGGAAGGCAACCGTATATACGTATTTCTGACTATTTGTCGTCTTTAGTACGGTACAGCCAAGTAAGAAAGAAGCATATTAATTTGGGAAAGGATAACTACAATGCAACCAATTTGTGGCATTAGAGTTAAAAGACCCTGATAGTTTCTTGGGCAACAACTACCTCTGGAAAGGAATACCAAACGTTGAAACGTTTAACACAAATGGAAAATGATATATATATATATATATATATATATATATATATATATATATATATATATCCGTATCTAGGCGGCACACGCCCTTCCGGTAGGGATCTATGGAGGAGTATCACCGAGCCGCAAGCCCTTATCTCTTGCCATACTGCTCCACCATAGGCCGATTAGACACCAGCATATTCTAGTGTAAGCCGCAGCTTCATTTAGAATTTTAAACTGCTGCGTTAGCCTTTTTGTTTTCTGTACACCGAGCTGGGGATCGAACTCACTTCCACTGAACCACTCGCAGTGGAGCGAGTGAGAAACCGGCCACCCAGCCCGCTTGGCTATGTGACCGACAAAAGGATAATGCGAGTGAATAATAAAAGTAAAAATTAATGGCGTGTTTCCCTTATCTAAAAACCAAAAATGGTATATAGATGGAAGGCAACCGTATATACGTATTTCTGAGTATTGGTCATCTTCAGTACGGTGTAGCTAAGGTAGAAAAGAAGCCTGCAGTTCTTCTTGTTGTGTCTTGTGTAAAGTAGAAGCAAGGATGCTCAATGTACCAAGAAAGAGCTAAATTAAATCATTATAAATGTAGTAACATCAGTGACTATTAAAGATTCCTTGAACAGCACATACAACTGACAGCAACATAGTTATAGTCAATAAAGTTAGTTAGAGAGTTACTTAGGGGAAAAAATTCGAGATTAGACCAAAATATAAAATACAGGATAACTTTTTTATAGTAAGAGGACCGTTAAACATTTGCTATGGTGATTGCGAATGTCAAATAATTATTATATGCTACAAAAAATAAGAATAATAAGGCATGCGTGATATAATAGCTGAACTAAATAGGGAAATGGTTTGTAAATGGAAAACGAAGCACGGCTAGAACAAAAATGGTGGGTCACAAATAATTGACATAATGAAGCAGATAAAACAAAAACATCTAAAAATTAAGCATTATGACAGAGATAAATAGTTTTCTGAGTAAAAAATGATCATGTTTCCTGTTGAATGGAAATGACGTGGATACTTAGTAGCTTAGCACTGATGCACACTTTTAATCTGCTTAGTATATAAATTTTAAACTTTATCTGGTCGGGAAGATTTTTAGTGAAAGAGCTCTTACGTAATATTAGACACTTCTGCAGTAGTAAAGGTAGTATTAATGCGGTATTAATGTAGTTTTTATAGTTGCGTTTTATCTTTTCGACCCAGCAACATTGGTGTAATGAGTAACTTTTATCACAACTTAATTTATTTAAAAATCCTTGAATTTATATCCTATTTGATTATGCTTAGTTTAAACTTTCTACCATAAAATTTAATTCCTTGTAGAAAAATGTATCAAAATACTCGAAAAATATATGTATTATAATATTTTCTTTTTGTCACTTTTAATTAACATTTTTAAACCGATATATAATTTTTAAACAGAAAATGGTTGATATAAATTACTAAATTCAACACTTTTATGTGGGATTCCCTCTTACAGAACGGAATCGCTTAATAGGTAATAACAAAGAGTGATAAAAGAGAATTATGGTTTGAATTAGTTGAGGTCTCTTGAAAAATCGTATGTAGCAGCATTTGCGAACAATAGTTGGCAACCATCTCACTGGATAACGCCTGGTTATTAGCACTGCTTTTAAAAGTGTTGAGATTCCAACAAAAGTAGTTTATAAGATAAGGCCTTTAAGAATTGGATTTTACGGACTATAAATTTTTAAACTTACTAATCGTATATAAAATACCAGTAATGCCTGAAATATTTTTAAAAGCACATTAAAAATATAAATATAGATCGTCTACAGGCTGAGTCAGCGTTGACCTGATGCGCAGAGTGATACTTTCCATAAAAAACTGACCAAAAAATTATCATCAGTTTCAATGAGTGTAGTTGTTTTTTCTATAATATAGTGGTACTACTAATAACCTCCTCAGTCCCAGGAAATTTGCTGTTTTTTAATTTTTATATTTTAATGTGTTTGATGTTATATTAGGCATTAAGATAAAAAAAAATAATAATAATTTTTTATGGCAGCCACCTTTAAAATCCAATGTCTCTTATGGGCGACATTGGGTTTCACGATAATCAAAAATTCCCAAAAGCAATTTGTGTTTTATAAGTAACGTAGCCATGCCTTTTATGAATACATTAAAAATAAATACACAACATTACTTATATTATTTATTATATAATAAAATGTGATAAAAAATATCTGGTAGATAATGCACTGGTGTCAGTTCATTTACAACCTGGATGCTGTTTGATGCAGAGGAACACCTGGCATGTACAACACCTGATTCTGACTGAGTTGGCTTAACATCCTGGCATTGGGCATCTATTCTTCTTGGTTGGGGTTGAGATTTCTGGTAAATGCAAAGTGTGCGTTTTATGGAGCAAGTCTGGAGGGTGAGATACCCTGGGTTGCTTTCGAGGAGAAGGCAAGGAACACTTATAATCTAGATTAGTATCCTCCGAGCTCTCCCAATGACAATGGAGCTAGGAAATATGCAATACTCTTCTTTAAAACTGAAGAGATCCATAATTCATTTTCTGTGGGTTCCTAAAAGTCGCTTGTCTCGTCGGTATTTGATCCATGATGCTGAAATTGCGAAGTCAAACATCATAATAACTCTAACTACTGTCTATTTCCTAGTTCGCGCAGAAGTCCTGTACTTTTTTTTTTGGAAGGTGAGAATCTTCAAAAGACCGTCAGGGAAGGTGTCCCTGGTGTGTCGGATTCAGTCTGTCTCGCTGTACCGCGTGTCGAGACCGCCTACCGACTAAACTCACCTCCTCTTCCTCCAGCCGGCGGGTCTGGAACCGCTCTTAGCGAGCATGTCTGACCCGTCGACCTTACTCATAGCTCCCCTAACACCCCCGGCGTGAATTCCATGGGTTGGTCAGCTTCACGGACGCCTTCCCCGCACAGCGAAGTGACCGAGGACGGGAAAGAGGGCGGTCGGGACGCTTCCCAACCCATGATGGAACCAACCCTAAGATGTCAGTCGGCAGTTACGAACTCCAGTCGTTCATACCTTCATCTATTCACTCTTTCTCATCCACCCCTTATTCTACACTTAGTCTCATTCAACTCCAGTCATTCCTTACTTTCATCTAGACACACCTACTCATCCATCTATTCATTCTAACATTTAGGTGGGGCAGTCTGTGTAGGTCGGATGTAAAAGGTCCTTCCCTGCTGGCTGTCTCCATACGAAACATGGCAATTTAGAGTAATAGAGAAAGAAATTAAAAAAGAAATAGAAAGAGAGAAAGGATGAAATGAAAGATAGAAAAGAAGCCAAAGAAATAAGAAGAAAAAGATAGAGAACATTAACAGGAAAAGGAAATTGAAATTGTTCAGCAAACAATAACGTATAAATAAAATCGGATCAAGAATAAAACAACGATAAAGTAAATAAATATATAAAACTATGATAAAATAAATAAATAAGTAAAACCGTGTAAAAACAAAATAGGATAAATTAAAATTAGACAGTCAGTGTGGTTTGGGTGTATATGGTCCTCCCCCCACTGACTGCCTTTTATGACACAAGACACGTTAAAAGATAAATATACGGTTATCTTGTCTGCAGTCGCCACTCTTTTTCTTCTTTATGCTTTATGCTTTATATGTGCAGAAGTCCTGTACTAACTTATTATTTGATCTAAGAAGTCAATGCCTCCCATACTGACATTATAAACCTTAACCATCAGAGGCCTGTTGACTTCAATGAATCTCTTTTGTATTTTACACCATCTTCTACACTTATCGACATGTTTTGAGCCCTTTCTATTTAATATTAAAATTACGGCTTTATTATCAAACAATTTTACAACAAATACTTGCCCGTCTGATGTTATACTCTCATCAATTGCCTTCCTACCTTCTTTTTTCGAATCAGTATCATTTCTTAGCTTGGAGTACTTGGGTACTCTTATTTGTTTCAAAGTGCCAGTACCTGTAGCTTCTCTTTCTGAATGTAATAAATCTAAAATATGTTCAGAATTAAAATTATCTATTATCCAAGTTTGAAACGTTCATCGTCAACTACACGGTCAACTTTTTCCTGGTAAAAAAAATCCAGTGGCAGTCCATCTGCAGCGGCTACGACAAAATTTTTCAACCTACATGGATTGGGCTTTGTTTTGATTACTTGTCTGGCTGGACAATGCCCCCAAAAAGGAATCATTTGTTCGTCTATGGCTACTACTTCAGCAAACAACCTGTTTTAACCAACATAATCAGCGGTTTTACTTTCCTAAATTTGTTGGTGTTCTTTTGTTCATCCGTTACGTCACCATCATACAACCTTCAGATTCTTTCGTATACAAAAATATTTATCCCTTTTCATTAGGTTACTTTAATTTTTTGGGCCCAATTCATTTTAATCCGAGGATATCCCATAATAGACATCATTAAACTTGCCGAAAAATACTTTTTTACATCTTCCACACCATAAAAAAGAACTTTTCCAGTTTTTTCCACAAACGTTCTGTTTGGCTGTTCTAAAATAACTCTGAAAATACTTTAAGAAATATTTTTGCTAACATTAGCATTAGGTGGAAGATTTACAGAATTTATTTATAAAGGAGTACTATCTGGTGCCTAAAAGAATGGTTCAAAATCTGAGATTTTTGTCCAGAAGTATCTTTCACTGCTACTCACGGCTTGTGTAACTAGAGTGTTGTCTTTTCCAGCAGTCCTATTAGAAGCCGTCCTGTTTAAAGTAGTTGAGGTACCATCCGATACCGTTTCTTCCTCTTCTTCGTCAATTACCCCAATACCAGTGGCCTCCTGCTGTGGTAGCCAAGTTGGATCTGCATCCAAATCATCATCATCGCTGATGTCCACTTCACTGTTATCTCCATTAAATCGGTCGTCGACATATTCTTAAATCCGCTTAAAACCTATAAAAAAACCATACGCAAATAGTACAACGCATACACATATTACAAATTAAAAAATATTTAGTTTATCATTTCCAGCTGTAAACTTGGTTTACAAAAAGTATTCCAGGTTTAGAATAGCATATAAAAATATTTATCATAAAAAATTAATCTGCCTAATAGTTTTTTTAATATTCACTTTAAAATGTTACCAGGATGTCACAGGTTTAAAAAAAAAATTCTAATTGTATATTTTAATAATCAAATCCAAACGGTAAAAAAATATATCTAAAATTCCTGTCTCCGTCAGACGACATAAACGTTTCTATGGTAACAGCTTGAAAAATAATCTATTTACAGATAAAAAGAACAAGTCTTCAAGATCAGTGTTTAGTCATTGAATGAGAATTTTATGCAAGTAAAAAACCGAAAAAATACTTACAGAAACTTGAACATATAATTGGCCGGTCAGGACAGGTCGGTTTTTTTTACTTCTCCTTCATAGTCATCAAATGCGAATGAATGAAATAAAAACTCACTCTAGCAGGTGATGATACCTATAGTCTTTCCAGTGAACTACTTTTCAAGGCTGCCAACTTAAACTGACATTCCAGAAAAAAATCCTAAACAAAGCATGTTTTATGTCGCGTGTAGACGACGACGTTGGGACTATGGAAGATAATAAACGCCTAATAATAATAATAATGAAAAATAAAAATAATAATGAGAAATAATACAACATTGTATAATATTGATACATAAATTCACATACTTGGTATTAATTGCAGTACACAAATTTGTGTACTGCATCGGCATGACTCATAGCTCTTGTTAAAATCCATTACCTCTATCTTTCATCATACAAAACAAATAAAAAAAAACCCTTACAATACATGAACTTCATTTGCATTTTTTTTCTCCATTTTTTTTTAACTAATACTCCAAATTGGTCCATTTTCCATTGAGTATAAGATAATAATATATATTTTCTTTTCCCTTTTCGTTGACCAAATCCCTCATTAATCGTACCTCGCTGCATTTCAAATAAACACATGTACAAAAGCAAGCCACATGTGAAATTATGAAATTCTACTACGGATAGAAAACAATCAAAAATATTAGTGTGGTTTGATCCTTGAAAGAACTTAAACTAACAGTCCAATGAAACCATCGGTCAGAATTAACATAAATCACCAACAAATAATATAAATGAACAATAGTGCTTATACAGAGTTTTTATTGTGTTTTTTTTCTTTTCTCGTGTAGTTAGTTAAGTTTTAATGTGAAGTTTTAATGTTGTTATGTAATGAAGTTATTATAGAGTTTTTATAATATCTAAAAAAATCCTACAAATTGATTTTGTAAGTATGAACCCTGTTCGTTGTTTACTTATATTCTAAGATCATTTCTATTTGTAGAGAACTGATGATGCTTTTATAAAGTGTGAAAGCGAAACATATTCTAGTAAACCAATGAAGTAGTTGACGACTGTCATTCGCTAATTATTGACCGATAAAAACCTCTGCAATTCAACCATCGAATATATTGTAAATTTAATTAACGGTCGTAATCTTTGCAAATATATATATATATATATATATATATATATATATATATATATATATATATATATATATATATATGTCTATATATATATATATATATATATATAAATATATATATATATATATACATATATATATATATATATATATATATAACGGAGCTTTGAGGTTTATTGGGATTTATTCAGCGGTGAAATAAGTGTACTCTTTTAACTAAGTTTCAAGCTTTCGAAAATGTTTATTTTCATCATCAGGAAAAACTGAAAATAAAGTGCGACTGTTAGTAAATCATCCTCGAAATTAGTTGTAGAAGATGGTTTTTTTTTAAATAAAAAACGATAAAAACTTACGTTATTGAGGTTCGTCTTTCGTGGATGTTTCACTTACAGGTGACAATATTACGCACCACTCATTGATTGAGTCAATTTTTAAAATATTAAACACATATAAAACTTTCATGGTGTATAAGACCTCACTTAATAAATTATTATACTTTTAACACATAAGAAAAAGACAGTTAAAAAAGTTTACAACGGCCACGTGTGCCGGCCAACTGTTGAATGAAAGGTTAAGAGTAACTGTCATTCCTGGACATGGCAAATGACAGAACTTCTTCTTCTTTCTTTGTCTTATGTAGTACTACTGTTGTTACACATCAATTTATTGACAAAGGTCGAATTGGAAAAAATATATACAGAATTTAGTAAAGAAACTGTGAAAATATAACGAAACCTGGAAACTTTACAATGAATCAGTCATTGAAACATCATTGAAATGTGATGATCCATCCAAATATAATAGGTAGGAGTATATAGTGCTCAATTGATTAATGTCACTCCTTTTGTTCATTGCATTTGAGTTTTGTGCAATGAATGCCATTTCTAAAAAGAGTCTTTTATTGTAATTGGACTCCGTAGCTAAAATTTTAACTGCATCGTAATTCATAATATGATGTTCTTTATTTACATGTTCTGCCAGTGCAGATCTTTCTGGGTATAGTCTACTGTCGCTACGATGACTGGTTAGGCGACTGCCTAGATTGCGTGTGGTTTGTCCCACATATATTGAATTGCAGTTATTGCAAGGGATTAGGTAGACGACGTTGGAACAATCTTTGATGTTACTTTTGTCTTTAACTTTAGAACATATGGATCTTACCGTTAATGATGTTTTATAAGCTATTTTCAAATTGGTGAAATCTTTAAAAAGTCTTGTTAGTCTGGGTGTTATGCTTTTGATGTATTTCAGTGAGGTATATGAGCAATTGGTATTTTGTTCTCCATTTGTGGCATTGATTTGTATCTCATCATTTCGGCGTGTTATGTTAGGGGTCAAACTAAATAGAATTTTGGTGACTAAGGGTTTTGGATATGAATTGTCCATGAATAGGTTGAACAGGATTCTTAGGTTCTTCTGGTGGAAAGAAGGGTCACTGATGGCAATGATTCTAGCCTTCATTTGTTTAAGTAGGTTAATTTTTATTGAATGTCTATGGTATGACCAATAGTTGAGGAAGCGTCCAGAACTATGAGGTTTTCTATGCCAGTCGATAACAAGGGAGTTATTTGGGGTTCTAATGAACCGGGTGTCAAGAAAGGGGACTGAGCATAGATCGTCCTCATGTTCGATTGTGAACTGTAGTAGAGGATCATACCTATTAAATACATTTAGGATTTCTGTGGATCCATTGCTGGGGATAGCTAGGATTAAGTCATCCACATACTTTTTTACGAAAGGAATATGAAAGGACAATTCTGGGATAACCATATCTAATAGATGATCCATCACATAGCAGGCTAAAATGGGTGAGATAGTAGCTCCCATCGGAGTTCCTTGTGTTTGTTTAAACACAGTATTATTGAATGTGAAATAGGTGTTATTAAACAGAAAAGATATGAGTTTTTTGAAGTACTCCAAGTTGATATTACAGTGAGAACTGATAAAATTCCAATTGTTTTCAATAGCTGTTAAAGCTGCATCTAAGTGAACATTGGTGAATAATGAAACTACATCCAGACTGACAATCACATAGCCATCCGGTAATTGATAGTTGTTAAAGTTATTGAAAACATCAAACGAGTTTTTTATGTAATATTCATTTGAAACATATGCATTGGATAAAATTTCAGTTAAAAAGGATGCTAATAAGTTGGTGGGGGCACCAATACATGCAACAATGGGACGCACTGCAAGCTGTGGTTTGTGAATTTTAGGCAGAGCGTAAAATTTAGGTATAACACCCTTGTAGCTAGTTAGTTTTTTCTTTGTAGCTTCATCTATCTGCCTTGAGTTACACAATTCCTTAATGAGGTTGTTACATCTGGTTTGAACATTGTTGGTTGGATCTCTGTTCAACCTTTCATAAACATTGTCGGAATTTAGTAATTCAAGACATAGATCTAGATATCTCTGCTTTTCCAGAACTACAGTTACATTACATTTGTCTGAAGGCATGACAATAATGTTAGTGTTTTCACTAAGAAACTTGCGAGTTTTTTTTAACATAGCTCTGAAAAAGTTAAAGTTATTCTTGTTACTGTTTTTATGTAAGTAATCAGTAATATCAGTTTCATTATTCACCAATGTTCACTTAGATGCAGCTTTAACAGCTATTGAAAACAATTGGAATTTTATCAGTTCTCACTGTAATATCAACTTGGAGTACTTCAAAAAACTCATATCTTTTCTGTTTAATAACACCTATTTCACATTCAATAATACTGTGTTTAAACAAACACAAGGAACTCCGATGGGAGCTACTATCTCACCCATTTTAGCCTGCTATGTGATGGATCATCTATTAGATATGGTTATCCCAGAATTGTCCTTTCATATTCCTTTCGTAAAAAAGTATGTGGATGACTTAATCCTAGCTATCCCCAGCAATGGATCCACAGAAATCCTAAATGTACTTAATAGGTATGATCCTCTACTACAGTTCACAATCGAACATGAGGACGATCTATGCTCAGTCCCCTTTCTTGACACCCGGTTCATTAGAACCCCAAATAACTCCCTTGTTATCGACTGGCATAGAAAACCTCATAGTTCTGGACGCTTCCTCAACTATTGGTCATACCATAGACATTCAATAAAAATTAACCTACTTAAACAAATGAAGGCTAGAATCATTGCCATCAGTGACCCTTCTTTCCACCAGAAGAACCTAAGAATCCTGTTCAACCTATTCATGGACAATTCATATCCAAAACCCTTAGTCACCAAAATTCTATTTAGTTTGACCCCTAACATAACACGCCGAAATGATGAGATACAAATCAATGCCACAAATGGAGAACAAAATACCAATTGCTCATATACCTCACTGAAATACATCAAAAGCATAACACCCAGACTAACAAGACTTTTTAAAGATTTCACCAATTTGAAAATAGCTTATAAAACATCATTAACGGTAAGATCCATATATTCTAAAGTTAAAGACAAAAGTAACATCAAAGATTGTTCCAACGTCGTCTACCTAATCCCTTGCAATAACTGCAATTCAATATATGTGGGACAAACCACACGCAATCTAGGCAGTCGCCTAACCAGTCATCGTAGCGACAGTAGACTATACCTAGAAAGATCTGCACTGGCAGAACATGTAAATAAAGAACATCATATTATGAATTACGATGCAGTTAAAATTTTAGCTACGGAGTCCAATTACAATAAAAGACTCTTTTTAGAAATGGCATTCATTGCACAAAACTCAAATGCAATGAACAAAAGGAGTGACATTAATCAATTGAGCACTATATACTCCTACCTATTATATTTGGATGGATCATCACATTTCAATGATGTTTCAATGACTGATTCATTGTAAAGTTTCCAGGTTTCGTTATATTTTCACAGTTTCTTTACTAAATTCTGTATATATTTTTTCCAATTCGACCTTTGTCAATAAATTGATGTGTAACAACAGTAGTACTACATAAGACAAAGAAAGAAGAAGAAGTTCTGTCATTTGCCATGTCCAGGAATGACAGTTACTCTTAACCTTTCATTCAACAGTTGGCCGGCACACGTGGCCGTTGTAAACTTTTTTAACTGTCTTTTTCTTATGTGTTAAAAGTATAATAATTTATTAAGTGTGGTCTTATACACCATGAAAGTTTTATATGTGTTTAATATTTTAAAAATTGACTCAATCAATGAGTGGTGCGTAATATTGTCACCTGTAAGTGAAACATCCACGAAAGACGAACCTCAATAACGTAAGTTTTTATCGTTTTTTATTTAAAAAAAACCATCTTCTACAACTAATTTCGAGGATGATTTACTAACAGTCGCACTTTATTTTCAGTTTTTCCTGATGATGAAAATAAACATTTTCGAAAGCTTGAAACTTAGTTAAAAGAGTACACTTATTTCACCGCTGAATAAATCCCAATAAACCTCAAAGCTCCGTTTTCTAACGTTGTCAGCAAAGACTCCTTTTCGTTTTCTTTTTTAAGGCATGGGATTCTATCGAGACATCGCATATCGCTATGGTGACCCCGCAGTACGAGCACTCAAAGATTGGGCTAAGACCAAACATAAACTTGCAAGAGAATATAACAAGAGGTGTTTTCTATTACGCTGTAGATCATCCAACATCACACCTTCACACATCACACATTCCACTTCATCCATCACTAAATTGTTACAAAGACAGGACATCCAGTCGAACAAGGACACTTTACAATTTACCAGGTTAGAAAACAGAATCTTGAATTTAGAAATTTCTAATTGTATTAAAGTCATTAACAGTTTAGAGTCCAACTTAAATAAATCAAAAAGAAACATCATTGAACTAACTTCTGAATTCATTTTTAATAACTTTTCTAGTAAACAACAAGTAACATATAACAGAATTTTTCACAAAACCAAATTAAGCAACACTAACAAATATAATAGGCTATTCAATCTTGAGCTCAACTTAAAACTTAAGACAAAACCGGGTTGGATTAAGAACCTTTCCAATGTAACTTTACCAGATGATATCTCTAGATTTTTGTCTTTGGGTCCTAAGTTCAGCATAGAACCAATCTTAGGGAAAGATATCCCTATTAAGGATATGTTAGCTGACGTTGAAACAATCTTACATTCAGTCACTGATGTGCATCAGAGGGACATACTTATAGCTAGGTCAACATACATTATTACTGATTACTTACATAAAAACAGTAACAAGAATAACTTTAACTTTTTCAGAGCTATGTTAAAAAAAACTCGCAAGTTTCTTAGTGAAAACACTAACATTATTGTCATGCCTTCAGACAAATGTAATGTAACTGTAGTTCTGGAAAAGCAGAGATATCTAGATCTATGTCTTGAATTACTAAATTCCGACAATGTTTATGAAAGGTTGAACAGAGATCCAACCAACAATGTTCAAACCAGATGTAACAACCTCATTAAGGAATTGTGTAACTCAAGGCAGATAGATGAAGCTACAAAGAAAAAACTAACTAGCTACAAGGGTGTTATACCTAAATTTTACGCTCTGCCTAAAATTCACAAACCACAGCTTGCAGTGCGTCCCATTGTTGCATGTATTGGTGCCCCCACCAACTTATTAGCATCCTTTTTAACTGAAATTTTATCCAATGCATATGTTTCAAATGAATATTACATAAAAAACTCGTTTGATGTTTTCAATAACTTTAACAA
Source organism: Diabrotica balteata (assembly GCA_918026665.1). Lineage (NCBI taxonomy): Eukaryota > Metazoa > Arthropoda > Insecta > Coleoptera > Chrysomelidae > Diabrotica > Diabrotica balteata. The sequence continues at coordinate 35,323,032 of OU898285.1, forward strand.
CTATCAATTACCGGATGGCTATGTGATTGTCAGTCTGGATGTAGTTTCATTATTCACCAATGTTCACTTAGATGCAGCTTTAACAGCTATTGAAAACAATTGGAATTTTATCAGTTCTCACTGTAATATCAACTTGGAGTACTTCAAAAAACTCATATCTTTTCTGTTTAATAACACCTATTTCACATTCAATAATACTGTGTTTAAACAAACACAAGGAACTCCGATGGGAGCTACTATCTCACCTATTTTAGCCTGCTATGTGATGGATCATCTATTAGATATGGTTATCCCAGAATTGTCCTTTCATATTCCTTTCGTAAAAAAGTATGTGGATGACTTAATCCTAGCTATCCCCAGCAATGGATCCACAGAAATCCTAAATGTATTTAATAGGTATGATCCTCTACTACAGTTCACAATCGAACATGAGGACGATCTATGCTCAGTCCCCTTTCTTGACACCCGGTTCATTAGAACCCCAAATAACTCCCTTGTTATCGACTGGCATAGAAAACCTCATAGTTCTGGACGCTTCCTCAACTATTGGTCATACCATAGACATTCAATAAAAATTAACCTACTTAAACAAATGAAGGCTAGAATCATTGCCATCAGTGACCCTTCTTTCCACCAGAAGAACCTAAGAATCCTGTTCAACCTATTCATGGACAATTCATATCCAAAACCCTTAGTCACCAAAATTCTATTTAGTTTGACCCCTAACATAACACGCCGAAATGATGAGATACAAATCAATGCCACAAATGGAGAACAAAATACCAATTGCTCATATACCTCACTGAAATACATCAAAAGCATAACACCCAGACTAACAAGACTTTTTAAAGATTTCACCAATTTGAAAATAGCTTATAAAACATCATTAACGGTAAGATCCATATATTCTAAAGTTAAAGACAAAAGTAACATCAAAGATTGTTCCAACGTCGTCTACCTAATCCCTTGCAATAACTGCAATTCAATATATGTGGGACAAACCACACGCAATCTAGGCAGTCGCCTAACCAGTCATCGTAGCGACAGTAGACTATACCCAGAAAGATCTGCACTGGCAGAACATGTAAATAAAGAACATCATATTATGAATTACGATGCAGTTAAAATTTTAGCTACGGAGTCCAATTACAATAAAAGACTCTTTTTAGAAATGGCATTCATTGCACAAAACTCAAATGCAATGAACAAAAGGAGTGACATTAATCAATTGAGCACTATATACTCCTACCTATTATATTTGGATGGATCATCACATTTCAATGATGTTTCAATGACTGATTCATTGTAAAGTTTCCAGGTTTCGTTATATTTTCACAGTTTCTTTACTAAATTCTGTATATATTTTTTCCAATTCGACCTTTGTCAATAAATTGATGTGTAACAACAGTAGTACTACATAAGACAAAGAAAGAAGAAGAAGTTCTGTCATTTGCCATGTCCAGGAATGACAGTTACTCTTAACCTTTCATTCAACAGTTGGCCGGCACACGTGGCCGTTGTAAACTTTTTTAACTGTCTTTTTCTTATGTGTTAAAAGTATAATAATTTATTAAGTGTGGTCTTATACACCATGAAAGTTTTATATGTGTTTAATATTTTAAAAATTGACTCAATCAATGAGTGGTGCGTAATATTGTCACCTGTAAGTGAAACATCCACGAAAGACGAACCTCAATAACGTAAGTTTTTATCGTTTTTTATTTAAAAAAAACCATCTTCTACAACTAATTTCGAGGATGATTTACTAACAGTCGCACTTTATTTTCAGTTTTTCCTGATGATGAAAATAAACATTTTCGAAAGCTTGAAACTTAGTTAAAAGAGTACACTTATTTCACCGCTGAATAAATCCCAATAAACCTCAAAGCTCCGTTTTCTAACGTTGTCAGCAAAGACTCCTTTTCGTTTTATATATATATATATATATATAAATATATATATATATATATATATATATATATATAAAATATATATATATATATATATATATATATATATATATATATATAAATATATATATATATATATATATATATAAACAAAAGTCTTTGTATTTATTTGTTTTAAGGTTAATCGCATTTATTTCGCATTGTAATATTCTAGCTGCTGTAAAAATTGCACTTTCTTTTCCGCTATTTATTCCGTCCAATGCTACTAAGGTACGGATCTTAACAGTAAGAGCGTATTTATCTTTCTTAAGAAAACTTTCTACAAAACTATTTCTACACTAACAGAAGTAGTTAGTCCGTACTTCTGCTACTTCTCCTGATAATTAACCAATCGGCAACAAAGAACTGACTAATATAATGCCATAATTGGACAGGCACCTATACGTAGGATGTTAGTGATATGGATAGATTTAATTTATTTTGCTATAATTTTCCTGGTTTTTAGCTAAAATGAAATAACATCCTAGTGAGTTTTCAATATAGAGTTGGCAAATAAAAAAGCCATGACCGGATCTTTGTGAGATACCGTAACAACGGTATCATCAGCATATGTTGCATTGTTTATATTTTCATAGTACAGGCTTGCTATTTATTGTATACCTGGCAAATTTCTACACAGCTGTGTGAAATCTTAAAGATTATACTTCTTATATTATTTTAAATCTTTCAAGTATGTTAATGTCAATTCTCGTGATCGTCGTGAACCTTTGATATATCCACCAAACATTCTACCTGTTTTCTTAAATTCCCTTTAAAATTTTGCTTTTACAGATTTTATTTTTTCTTTGTCATTTTCAATATAGCACTACCTTGTTTAAATTCTGAATGTATTTTAAGGACAAATGTTGAAGGAACTTGAAAAATCTTTTCCGAGCATAAATTACTGATGATCCAAATTTGAAGGTTTCTGGATCTGTATTTTTCCAAATGGATCCATATTGTTGAACTTATTCGAAGTTCTACTGCAAAGATAGCAGCCCAGTGAGGATGCCATTTTCGTGACTGCATAACAGACCGTTCAGTTAACCACTGTTGATACTAGGACATGTTTATTATTTATATTTTTTTAAATAATTGTTCATAAATCATCTGCTACTACTCAATGTATTTTTTTTTATGTTACTTTGTGAAAACTTTAGAAAATGTTTATAAAAGTAGATCCTCTAGGTTTTGTTATGAAATAACTCTTATGCAGTATTGATGGGAGAAGGGTAACTAAAAACTTTATATTGAAAGTTATACAACAAAAATGATTAATTTCAATTGAAGTTCTAAAAAGTAAGATATCAAAAAATTGTTCAATATTGAGTAATTAACTTCCTTAACTATCTCTTTCAGAAAAAATCCCTTGAATTTAGTTAACTATATTTAGCTTAAACATGTTACGAAGTGGATACTGTAAAATTTGTTTGGTAAGGATATTTGGGGTGAGGATACCATCACATATTATTATAATTACCTGGTTTAGAGACAAGAATAATTCAGACAAGAACAGACCAACAGACAATAAAAAAATGCTAGTTTTTGAAATTTCCATTTTTGGCCAGCGTTTTTATGCAAAATACCAGTATTCAGTGCAACGAGGTTAGATCAAAACTATTTTTGAATATAGTTTTAAATATACAGAAAGACTCGTTTCATCCCATATATTTATAAATGTATAAGGGAACAATACAAGGTGTTCAAATGATGCACACTGAGTATATAAACATATAGAAGGAACTGTGAATTAAAGAAGAAATTTAGGTTGGCAGTGGCAACAGATGTGACTGGTGCTAATGCTTACGTGCCACAAAAAAACATCAGAAATGAAACTTACTACATATTACCTAGGGTAACTTATGGCACAAAGGTTAGATGTAGTACTAAAAACAACCGCATCGCATCTTCACCTACCTCTATTCTTCAGACGATCCTGTTTGTCACAACAGAATCGGTAATGAGGTACCAAAAGTTGTGTAGTTGATAAATCCGGTAGCAGGAACTTGTTTTGATATAAGTATCTTTAATTATAATATAATAAATACTACTTACAGTTTTTTCCAAGTAGTTCAAATTTATTTTTATATTAACACTACACTTTATTGCAATTTTATCAACTGAATATAAATAATATCGCAAAAAACTAGGTGTAATTAGGCTAGCTATTAAACACGTCTGTTAACGACAAAGGTTCGACGTGAAGTCAAATTATAAGCTATTTGGCTTCTATTTCTTCTTCCTTTTTTATCTAGGCTTTAAAGCCTGTCTCTTCTTCAATATTAACCTCCTAAATTGTTTAAATTGTCGCATCATCTTTTTCTTGGTCTGCCAATACTTCTTCTTCCATTTGGTGACTTATCTTATGCTATTCGTACTATTCTATCCTCTGTCATTCTACTGATGTGTTCCTTCCACTGCTGTTTTTGTTTTGTCCCCCATCCATTTATGTCTTTTATATTGCATGCTCTTCTTATGTTTTCGCTTCTCTTCCTATCCAACAGACTTTTCTCTGATATTCGTCGGAATATTTTTATCTCTGTTTTATCTAATAGTCTTCTCGTTTTAGCTATCTCAGGTCTTGTCTCCGCCGTGTATGTTAATATAGGTCTAATTGCTGCTTTATAGATTCTTGTTTTTGTGTCTTGTCTTATGTGTTTGTTCTTTCACATGGTTTTATTAAGTGATCCCGCCGCTTTACTTAATTTTAAGCTTTGTAGTCGTACTTCTTCTTCAACATCTCCATAACAAGTTATATCTATTCCCAGATATCTAAACCTTGCTTCCTGCTTTATAATTTTTCAATCAATTTTTAATTTAGATTTCGATTTTTGATTTTACACCGTAGTGAGTATTTAGATGTTGTCATAAATTTGGTTTTTTACTGCTGATATTATCATAATGTATTTCTTAGCTATTGTATTGAAGATATGTGTTAATCTTTGAAGCTCGTCTTCTGTCTCGGCGATTAATGCGGCGTCGTCTGCATAACATAATAAGTTTATTTCTTTTTTCCCCATTCTGTAGCCATGACTTTTAGGTACTGCTTGTATTATTTAGTCCATTATTATATTAAAGAGAAGTGGACTTAACGAGTCACCCTGTCATGACTCCGCTTTGTACTCGTATACACTGTGTTAGTTTTCCATTTATCTTTGCCTGTATTCGGTTATGGAGGTAGATGTCTTCGATGGTTTGTATAATATTGATTGGTATGTTTCTTTTATAAAGTAGGTGTAAGACGTGTTCGACTTGAGTGTGATCGAAAGCCTTTGTCAGGTCTATAAAACATAGATATGCTAGTTTATTGTACTCGATGGCCTTTTCTGTAATTTGTCTTAGTGCAAACACGGCGTCTACACAGGATCTTTCGGATCTGAATCCTTGTTGTTCATCTTATAAAGTTATGAGTTTATTGGTTTTGTTATTTAGGACTTTTGTGGTAAGCTTAATGCGGTGTTTAGTATATTTATACCTCTATAATTGTTGGGGTCTTCTTTATCTCCTTTCTTGAACATTGGTATTATTATGCTGTTTCTTCATGCGTCTGGTATCTTTCAGCGCCATATTGGTTTTTGTATAAGTTTTGTCATCTCTAGGGTTATACATTATTCCCCGTGTTTTAGAAGCTCGTTGGTTATTTTATCAGATCCTGATGATTTTCTAATTTTGAGTGAATTTATGGCTGTTGCTACTTCCTCAGAACTGATTTCTATTTCATGTCATAATTTATGTACGTTATTGTGAATATTAATATTTTCGTTTACTTTAAATAGTTCCGTCAGGTATCTTTTCCATTCGTTTACTGGTATGTTATTGTATTCCTTCAATTCTGCCATTTCTTTCCGATGGTTTCTTATGAATCTCCATATGTCAATTCTCGTGATCGTCGTGAACCTTTGATATATCCACCAAACATTCTACCTGTTTTCTTAAATTCCCTTTAAAATTTTGCTTTTACAGATTTTATTTTTTCTTTGTCATTTTCAATATAGCACTACCTTGTTTAAATTCTGAATGTATTTTAAGGACAAATGTTGAAGGAACTTGAAAAATCTTTTCCGAGCATAAATTACTGATGATCCAAATTTGAAGGTTTCTGGATCTGTATTTTTCCAAATGGATCCATATTGTTGAACTTATTCGAAGTTCTACTGCAAAGATAGCAGCCCAGTGAGGATGCCATTTTCGTGACTGCATAACAGACCGTTCAGTTAACCACTGTTGATACTAGGACATGTTTATTATTTATATTTTTTTAAATAATTGTTCATAAATCATCTGCTACTACTCAATGTATTTTTTTTTATGTTACTTTGTGAAAACTTTAGAAAATGTTTATAAAAGTAGATCCTCTAGGTTTTGTTATGAAATAACTCTTATGCAGTATTGATGGGAGAAGGGTAACTAAAAACTTTATATTGAAAGTTATACAACAAAAATGATTAATTTCAATTGAAGTTCTAAAAAGTAAGATATCAAAAAATTGTTCAATATTGAGTAATTAACTTCCTTAACTATCTCTTTCAGAAAAAATCCCTTGAATTTAGTTAACTATATTTAGCTTAAACATGTTACGAAGTGGATACTGTAAAATTTGTTTGGTAAGGATATTTGGGGTGAGGATACCATCACATATTATTATAATTACCTGGTTTAGAGACAAGAATAATTCAGACAAGAACAGACCAACAGACAATAAAAAAATGCTAGTTTTTGAAATTTCCATTTTTGGCCAGCGTTTTTATGCAAAATACCAGTATTCAGTGCAACGAGGTTAGATCAAAACTATTTTTGAATATAGTTTTAAATATACAGAAAGACTCGTTTCATCCCATATATTTATAAATGTATAAGGGAACAATACAAGGTGTTCAAATGATGCACACTGAGTATATAAACATATAGAAGGAACTGTGAATTAAAGAAGAAATTTAGGTTGGCAGTGGCAACAGATGTGACTGGTGCTAATGCTTACGTGCCACAAAAAAACATCAGAAATGAAACTTACTACATATTACCTAGGGTAACTTATGGCACAAAGGTTAGATGTAGTACTAAAAACAACCGCATCGCATCTTCACCTACCTCTATTCTTCAGACGATCCTGTTTGTCACAACAGAATCGGTAATGAGGTACCAAAAGTTGTGTAGTTGATAAATCCGGTAGCAGGAACTTGTTTTGATATAAGTATCTTTAATTATAATATAATAAATACTACTTACAGTTTTTTCCAAGTAGTTCAAATTTATTTTTATATTAACACTACACTTTATTGCAATTTTATCAACTGAATATAAATAATATCGCAAAAAACTAGGTGTAATTAGGCTAGCTATTAAACACGTCTGTTAACGACAAAGGTTCGACGTGAAGTCAAATTATAAGCTATTTGGCTTCTATTTCTTCTTCCTTTTTTATCTAGGCTTTAAAGCCTGTCTCTTCTTCAATATTAACCTCCTAAATTGTTTAAATTGTCGCATCATCTTTTTCTTGGTCTGCCAATACTTCTTCTTCCATTTGGTGACTTATCTTATGCTATTCGTACTATTCTATCCTCTGTCATTCTACTGATGTGTTCCTTCCACTGCTGTTTTTGTTTTGTCCCCCATCCATTTATGTCTTTTATATTGCATGCTCTTCTTATGTTTTCGCTTCTCTTCCTATCCAACAGACTTTTCTCTGATATTCGTCGGAATATTTTTATCTCTGTTTTATCTAATAGTCTTCTCGTTTTAGCTATCTCAGGTCTTGTCTCCGCCGTGTATGTTAATATAGGTCTAATTGCTGCTTTATAGATTCTTGTTTTTGTGTCTTGTCTTATGTGTTTGTTCTTTCACATGGTTTTATTAAGTGATCCCGCCGCTTTACTTAATTTTAAGCTTTGTAGTCGTACTTCTTCTTCAACATCTCCATAACAAGTTATATCTATTCCCAGATATCTAAACCTTGCTTCCTGCTTTATAATTTTTCAATCAATTTTTAATTTAGATTTCGATTTTTGATTTTACACCGTAGTGAGTATTTAGATGTTGTCATAAATTTGGTTTTTACTGCTGATATTATCATAATGTATTTCTTAGCTATTGTATTGAAGATATGTGTTAATCTTTGAAGCTCGTCTTCTGACTCGGCGATTAATGCGGCGTCGTCTGCATAACATAATAAGTTTATTTCTTTTTTCCCCATTCTGTAGCCATGACTTTTAGGTACTGCTTGTATTATTTAGTCCATTATTATATTAAAGAGAAGTGGACTTAACGAGTCACCCTGTCATGACTCCGCTTTGTACTCGTATACACTGTGTTAGTTTTCCATTTATCTTTGCCTGTATTCGGTTATGGAGGTAGATGTCTTCGATGGTTTGTATAATATTGATTGGTATGTTTCTTTTATAAAGTAGGTGTAAGACGTGTTCGACTTGAGTGTGATCGAAAGCCTTTGTCAGGTCTATAAAACATAGATATGCTAGTTTATTGTACTCGATGGCCTTTTCTGTAATTTGTCTTAGTGCAAACACGGCGTCTACACAGGATCTTTCGGATCTGAATCCTTGTTGTTCATCTTATAAAGTTATGAGTTTATTGGTTTTGTTATTTAGGACTTTTGTGGTAAGCTTAATGCGGTGTTTAGTATATTTATACCTCTATAATTGTTGGGGTCTTCTTTATCTCCTTTCTTGAACATTGGTATTATTATGCTGTTTCTTCATGCGTCTGGTATCTTTCAGCGCCATATTGGTTTTTGTATAAGTTTTGTCATCTCTAGGGTTATACATTATTCCCCGTGTTTTAGAAGCTCGTTGGTTATTTTATCAGATCCTGATGATTTTCTAATTTTGAGTGAATTTATGGCTGTTGCTACTTCCTCAGAACTGATTTCTATTTCATGTCATAATTTATGTACGTTATTGTGAATATTAATATTTTCGTTTACTTTAAATAGTTCCGTCAGGTATCTTTTCCATTCGTTTACTGGTATGTTATTGTATTCCTTCAATTCTGCCATTTCTTTCCGATGGTTTCTTATGAATCTCCATATTTGTTTTTGTGTATTGCACAAGTCACTTTCCATCCTTTTTGTAAACTGTTCCCAGTGTTTATTTTTTGTTTTTCTTACCAACTGTTTTGTTTCATTTCGTATTCTTCTATAGTTGTCTCGGGATTCTGGGGTATTTGATGTTTTGTACTTCGTTTATGCCTCTCGTTTTTCTTTACATTTCCCTTTTATTTCTTCTCTGAACCATGGTGTATTGTTGTTGTTTCTTTTCTTTAGTATGACTTTTCGTTTTCCTAGAGCTTCTGTTGCTGCTTTTTCAATGTTGTTTTTAATTTTTTCCCAGGTTGCATTTATATCTTAGATGTCATCTATTTGTTTCAGCTGCATCTTCTGTGCTAGCCTCATTTGGTACATTTCTCTTGTAAAGTCGTTCCACAGCAGTTTACATTGAATTTTTCTTGAATGATTTCCTGTAGAAAATTTGTTTTGGTGTTATTTTCATTCTTATCTTTGCTAGTACTAGTTTGTGTTTACTCCTTAACCTCTGTTGAGGTTAAAGTTCGGATATCTAGAATTTGCTTTAGGTGAATTTTTCTATTAGTGACTAAAAAATCATTCATAGATTTATGCCCCTGGAGTTTTTAAATATATATTAATACTGGAGCTTACGGTCGAAAATGTATTATTGATTCCCAGTTCGTTAAAGCACAAAGATTAGCCATAAGTTCTCCATTTGCGTTGACATGGTTTTCATTAAATCTTTGTTTTACTCCTGGAACTATTCATTTCCGATTTGTGCATTAAAGTCATCCATAAGAATTTTATTTTAGTCCACCACTCACATATAAGAAGGTATTTTGCCAAAAATAATATTGCAGTTCCTTAAGGGTAAAACGATTAGTACGTCTTCCATACTTAAAGATTTGATCGGTACTGAAATTGTGGGAATTTACCACAATGAGTATAATTAAAATTATATGATTTTTATATTGAAGTTTCCAGTTTCAAAAATTAAAATTTTAAAAATTAATACAAACCCTAAAATATGTATTGTGTTTATTAATTGGAGTTCAAATTAATTCATAGCAGTTTGGCTTAGTTTGCCTCGATCTTGGAGGCAGCTGCCATCTACTACACTTCAAAGTTTTGAAATATATTGTTATATTCTACATTCACGTCAAATTCTGAACTTCGTGTGCCTATTGTTAGTTATGTATTATGTAATATCTTTAAGTATAAGGAATGTGTTTTATTATGTTGTTACCTCATTAGTGCTGGTATTTTCTAATTTAATTAACGAAAGCTGAGAAGAGAAGGCACTAAATGTCGTGACATATTATCATGCACGTTTCGTTTCCAGCCCGTAGCGTTTAGTTGTCGAAAAATATAACTTAAATGGTGTTAAATATGAACAATTCACACTGTCAGGGACGTATCGTATCACACAAAATACGTATCCGTTCAGTATGGTGGAAAACAATATTTTTCGGATGCCTACCTCTACGGAACGAGTCGAAACCTGTTGGTACGGATAATGTGAATTAGGAGACCGTCGTTTTCCCCTCGTTGTATTTAGGTCTTTGTTTGATTTTGATATAGAGTATTTAAAAAAATCATTTTCGAGGCTATTTTGTCATTTATGCACGTGTGGTTATTGCTTTGTGACAAATAAACAATTCGGTTTCAAAGAAGGACTAGGAACAAGGGAAGCTTTGTTTTAAATGCTAACACTACTTCAATGATCATGGAAAGTACAGAAACCGATTTACGTCTGTTTTATAGATTTTGAGCGTTTGATACGGTTTGATACGGAATATCTAGAAATGATTGAAATAGATGAGAAATATCTGAGTCTTTTACAACATCTATATTGGAATCAACAAGCTTATATTCTGGTAGACGGTAAAGAAACAGACAAAATTTGTATTCAAAGAGGTGTTAGACAGGGTGTGTTGTGCCTAACTTTGTTTAACGTTTCTTCTTCTTCTTCTTCTTCAGCCTGTGTTTGTCCACTGCTGGACATAGGCCTCTTCCATTTGCTTCCATCGATTTCTACTTTTGGAAATTCTCATCCACTGCTTGCCCGCGACTTGTTTAATATCGTCTGTCCACCTCTTCTGCGGTCTGCCTACTCCTCGCCGGTTCTCTCTTGGTCTCCAGTTTGTTAATCTTTGTGTCCATTTTTCGGAATTATCTCGGGCAACGTGTCCGACCCATTGCCACTTGAGCCTTGCAATACGTTCTGAGACATCAGTAATTTTTGTTCTTTCACGAATGACGTTATTTCGATTCCTGTCTCTCAAACTAATCCCTAGCATGGTCTTCTCCATTGCTCTTTGGGTTGTACTGAGCTGCTCTAAAGTTTTCTTTGTGAAGGCCATGGTCTTCAGTCCATATGTAGTTACAGGCAAGATACATTTGTCATAAACTTTACGTTTTAGACACATTGGTATATCTTTATTCTTCAAAATAAAGCTTAATTTGCCGAAAGCTCCCCAAGACAGTTGTATGCGTCTTTTTATTTCGGCTATTTGATTTTCTTTGCCGATTTTAATGGTATGTCCAAGATATATATAGTGGTCTACATTTTCAAGACTGACGTTCTCAATAACAAGATTAGTTTGTAAATTACTCATTATTTTTTTTTCTGAAGGTTCATTTTGAGACCTATTTTATTTGAGTGCTGGTTTAATTCCTTCAACATTTGCTCCAGTTCCTTGATATCTGTACTAAATAATACTATGTCATCCGCAAACCTCAAATGACTCAAACGTACACCATCAATGTTTAGACCTTTTTCCTCCCAGTCAAGCTGTTTAAATACATTTTCCAATGCTAAGGTAAAAAGCTTTGGTGAAATAGTATCACCTTGTCTAATACCTTTATCAAGGCGCATTTTTTCAGTTTTTTCGTCTTCATTGATTTTGATGTCGAATGTGGCCTGTTCATAAATGTTTTTAATGAGTGTAGTGTACCGTGAGTCTATTCGAGCATCCTTCAGGGCTGACAAAAAGGACCAAGTCTCAATACTATCGAAAGCCTTGTGAAAGTTGATAAATGCCATATGTATAGGTACATTATATTCTGTGGTTTTTTCTACTAGTGTTCTGATGGTTTGTAAGTGATCACTAGCACCAAACCCTTTTCTAAATCCCGCCTGTTCAACCGGTTGATATAAATCAAGTTTTTGTGTTATACGGTTGGTTATTATTCTTGTTAACAATTTGTATAAGTGTGACAACAAACTTATAGGTCTGTAGTTTTCAATATTAGTAGTGTCTCCTTTCTTGTGTAAAAGTATTATTTCGGCGTTTTTCCATAGGCTGGGTATTCTTTTTTCTGTTAGACACTTATTCAGTAAGACTTCCACAATTTCTACAACGATGTTGCCGCCCATTTTTAACATTTCAGACGTTATACGATCCTCGCCAGGAGCTTTTTTGTTTTTCATTTGCTGAAAGACATGTCTAATTTCCAAAGAGGTTATTTTAGGGAGGATTTTCGAGCCGACGTTTAGAATTGTTCTGTGGTCTGTTTCGGGGTTCTGTATAGTAGATGTATAAAGATTCTTATAGAACGTTTGTATTTCCTTGATTATTTGAGTTTTTTCGGTCACCGTATTCCCCTGTTGATTTTTGATTTTAGTTATCTTTGATTTTCCTTTATTTAAATTTGATTTCAATACTCTCATGTTTCTATTGTTTTCGATGGTTTGCAATATTTGTTTTGTTTTATAAGCCCGCAAGTCTGACCTTATGCTCTTTTTAACTTTATTGTTGATAGCTTTATACTCTGGTAATTCTTTCGATGTTCTTCTTCTTTCTTCCATTAAATTAAGTGTTGTTTGTTTAAGTTTCGTTTTTCTGGGATTTTTATTTTTATCACAGATCTTTTTTGCAGTTGATGTTATCTCATTCGTTATTTTTTGTGTTATTTCATTTATATTTTTCGTGTTGAATACTGGTAGAGGTCCTAGTTTCTTTTTTAGTTCACTTTCATATTCCTCTTGATTCATTTCGAGTGCTTCTATGTTTGGCAATTTATCCTGTGTTAATAGTTTTCTTCTATCTAATTTCGTATTTATTTCTATTCGCGTCCTAACTAATCGATGACCACTACCAGTGTTGAAAGAATTTAGTACAGTAAGATCTTTAGCAATGTTTTTGAAGTTAGAGAGTATAAAGTCAATTTCATTTTTTACTTTGCCATCTGGGCTTAACCACGTCCATTTTCTCTGCATCTTTTTCTTGTAGAAGGTATTTAAGCAGAATAGTTTTTCTTTGCTGAGAAAATTTACGAGCATATCTCCCCTGTGATTTCTACTTCCCAGTCCAAAATTTCCAATATATTCGTTGTCGTTGTTATTTTCGTACTTTCCTATTTTAGCGTTGAAATCTCCCGTAATTATTACGTATGTTTTCTCTAGGTTTCTGGCTCTTGAAATGTCTTCATAAAGTTGTGCTACCTCTTCATCATCTGCAGAAGAAGTTGGTGCATAACAGTGGATTATTTGAATGCTCTATCTACGATTTAGTTTTATTACCATATAGATAACTCTATTAGAAATCGCTTGCAATTTGGTTACCATGATTTCAATTCTCTTATGTACTAAAAAGCCTACGCCTCCTATACCTTGGTTATTTCCTGAATTGTATTGATACAAAGTGAGCCCTGATTTTAGTAGAGTCGATTACAAGCCTTTAAACCTTATCTCGCATAGACCTACTCTGTCCCATTTGATGGTAAGTTCTTCTTGCAACTCTTCTAGGTTATCTTCTGTCCTCATGGTTCTGATATTATATGTTCCGATGTGCATTCTGTGTGTACTAAGCGAATTCTTGCCTCCCCCATATTCTACGAGGCAGACCCATTTCTGGGTGTGAGATTTGGCATAACATACTCCACCCACCTGGGGACCGTTCCGTTTCGTTTTAGTATTCGCCATTTCTGTATTTGGAAGTATGAGTAGCCTTGAAACACTACGCTGGCTAGACGGGTTGGTGAGTTTTATATCAGCCGCCCATTCTGGGTCAGGCGCTGTTCGCTGCCGTCCATTCTGGATCAGACGCTACTGTTTTGATTCTATATCAACCCTAAAATCGACGGTTGCCATTTCCGCCATCCACACCGTATCGAAGCTCCGCTTCTCCGCCATGTCTGCCGTTGTGGACTTCATCCGTAACCCTGGACAAGGGACCCTAACCAGGTACTGGTTTCCCGGGTCAGGAAACCCCCGGAATCTGCGGAGGGCAGGGATTGATTCATTTTTTCTGATAGGACTATCTTTAAGAATTTAAAGAGTTCCTACCCGCTACCCTGGTTTAACGTTTACTTAGAAATATTTTTTAACGAAGCCTTGGAAGGGCAATGTGGAGTTCGAATCGGGGGAGAAACTATTAACAAAATCAGATATGCAGATGACACCGCGATCATGGCTAAAACTATCCAATATCTTCAATTTCTTATAGATCAAGTAACTAGAGAATGCTCTAATAACGTACTAAGTATAAATACAACAAAGACAAAGTAACATGTGGTTAGTAAACAAGACCTCGGCGCTATACAACTAATTGTCAATAATGAACCGATAACAAAAGTTAACCATTTTAAACACCTAGGATGTTGGAAAAACGAGACAACACTAAATCCAGATAAAGAAACCGATTTGACCATATTGTTTTCAAGATTACTTTTGAAACGTAGACTGACGGCACAAAACATCTGGTTTTTAAAAATGTGTTTACAAAATAAAGTGTTCTTGAAACATATTCAGTTGAAGACCAAAAACCAAAGCCCCGCCGCACCAAAGGGGATACATCACGGTCAGACCAGATGGCTGAAACAAAACAGACAATACCAATACAAGAAGCGAGATGTTATAGCTGTTTATCTTAAGGTATATCATTCAGAATTAAATTATAGATTATATAATATAGAATTTGACATCCTAGATTCTAACGTGAGAATTAATATAGATAGTATAATAGATAAAAAATTCAATACACAGTGTAAAAAACTAAATAATCTAATTTGCAATAGTAAAAAATCCAATATTTATTATACAAAAAGTTTTTCGAACCATACTTTTTTCAATAGATTTATAAATTTAACAGATACTCAATTTAGTAATAGCGAGATACAACTTTTAAAGAAAGGATTTAAACACAATTTGCCCCAACATAATAATGAGAGAACTTTAGAATATTTAGGTGTAGAATGTGAAGTAGCTTTAAAAAAAACTGCTAACAACATCAAAAAAAGTATAATTACCAAATCTATTACAGATGTGTTTAGTGAAACTAAGAATTCCTATTACAAAGAGAATAAAACAGCGATTTCAATTAAAAATAAATCAATAGAAAACAACATAGTGTTTACAAAAACAGACAAAGGTAACACTACTATTGCTATCGATAAAATAGAATATAATAACAAAAGCAATAGAATTCTTAAATAATCAAAATATAGAAAAATATTAAAAATAAATTAAGCTAGCGTTAGAAAATTCAAAATCGATAGTAAATCCAATAGAACAGAAATACCTCAATATCATGAACGCACAGCCTCCTAAATTATACTCATTAATTAAACTACACAAACCGGATCATCCAATAAGACCTGTGGTTTCTTTTTATACTGCTCCGTCATATAAACTTTCAAAAAAACTGTTAGAGATTATTTTAGAACACACTAAATTTTCACCTAAATTTACCATAAAAAATACAATAGAACTAGTTAATAAAATACAACATTTTCAATTACCTAACAACTCCAGATTAATTTTATTTGACGTAAAAAATCTTTTTCCTAGTAGCCCTACTACAGAAACTTTTATTCTAGTAAAAAACCTTTTAGACCAAAATAGTATAAATCCAATAATTACATCTGAAATTTTACATCTTCTTGAAGTTTGCATAAACCAGGACTACTTTGAATTTAATAATCAAATATATACAAATAACAGTGCAGGACTTATAATGGACAATCCTCTAAGCCCATTGCTATTAGATATTTTTATGGATCATCTAGAGACAAAGATTTCAAAACATCCCGTATTTAAACAGTTTTTATATTGGTGGGGATACGTAGACGACGTACTAGTATGTTTCACAGGAACTAACAGGCAACTCGACCAATTTTCATCGTATATTAACTCACTTCATAGTCATATTGAATTTACAATAGAAACAGAACAAAATCAATATATAAATTTTTTAGATTTAAAAATTATGAGATTTAAAAACAAACATGACTTCTCCATATTTCACAAACCTACCCATACTGACACGACTATACACAATTCATCATCCCATCCAACACAACATAAACTGGCAGCATATCATAGTATGTTACATAGATTAACAGAAATTCCGAGGTCAAAATACAACTTTGAGACAGAATTAAATATAATTAAGCAAATAGCAGTAAACAACGGATACAATGAACAAACAATTAATAAAATGTTAAATCAAAAACTACACAAGAAAGCCCTGAAATTAGTATTTCCACCACCAGAAAAAAAACCCAGTACCATCTGTTCGATTACAAATACAAGCAAAATTACAACAAAAATAGCCAAACACATAAAAAAGGAAGGAATAACACCAGCTTTCCGAACAAATAACAACCTAGGCAAATATATCAAAAACAACAAGAGCCAAAATAAAAAACGATTACACAGTGATATGTACAAACTTAAATGTGGCGACTGCCCAAAAACTTACATCGGTCAAACTGGTAGAAACTTTAACAAACGAATAGCAGAACATAAAGGGCTTTTAATAATAGAAAAATAGATTCTACATACGCACTTCACCTTCTAGATCACAATTATTCTTTTAACGACGAATTTAAAATTCTTCACATTCAAAATAAAGGCCTTAGGCTGTCCTTGTTGGAATCCATGAAAATCAACAAATTAAAAAACACAGATATAATTCTGAATGACCAACTCGAGACAAATAGTACTCCCCTCCTCAACCTATTTCATTAGAGACTATAAAGTGTAAACGCATGCCAAAAATAGATCACTTGAGAAAGGCAATCAGCCGAAACAGCTGTAGTGATAAGAGTTAAAATAAATTTTTGTGGAAGTTTGAAAACAATGTTTTCAGTGTTTTATTGTTACATAAAATGAATTTCCATCAAGTAACGGTCGAATCCATCAACCAGATAAAGAAATTAAAACTCGTATAAAAATTGCAATAGAAGCATTTATAAAAGTTAGATATATTCTGTCTGAACAATTCTCAACTGAACTTACAGCTAAGAATTAAGTTTCTAAAATGTTATGTGTATCCTGTATTACTGTACGGATATGAAACCTGTATTATGAAGGTTAACATGATGAACAAATTAGAAGCCTTCGAGATGTGGTTAAATCGTAGAATGCTCAAAATATCATGGGTTCAACCACAGCCACCTTTACTTCCAAGCCATGAAGTAGAGATTTGGCAACAACGCGTGGTAGTCCGACCGTGGTTTGTTTTGTTTAACATTTCACATAGGACGGCTTGTAAAGTTTGTTGAACTTAATGTTTTTTTAACTTTATTCTAAAGTTTTATTTGTAAATTGTGTTTAAATCAATTAGAAAACATTAATGTAAGTGAAATTTCATTAAGTTTAGAACTTTTAGAAGATTCTTAACGACAATTTAAAAGGCAAGTATAAATATAACCTACAAAAAAACTGAAAATAATAATACTTTTGCTTCTTGTTACAAAGTATGTAAACTAAAAACAACAACAATAATACTTTTGTTTATTGTTACAGTTGCCCCGGCAATGTTGTGTACCTGGTTGCAAAACCAATTATGCCAGTACTTTAAAAACGAAAAAGGCAGAAAGTAAGAAAGTAGGTTTTCGTTCCCCAAAGATCCCCAAAGAAGGTATACTGGGTTATGCTCTATTCATAGAGAAGGCTATACAATTACCAAATCTTTCGTAGTATGTGCCAAACATTTTCATGAAGATAATATTCAGCGGACTGAACAATGAGAAGATAAAGATGGAAACGTACGCATTGAAAAGTTAATATTTCCCAAATTAAAAGACAATGCAGTTGTCCTAATTGCATTTCCACCTAATATATTTCCTGAAGTACCATCATATGTAACTGTTCGTCGTACTAAAGAAAAAAGGAATCCCGAAAATAGAAGAAACTTTTTGCATAAGAAGAGTAACAAGAGATAACAGAAATCTTAGACAATGATTTAATAGGTTCATTTGAATCATTTCTAAGAGACTTAGACAATAATATCCCATTAAAAAACTGGACAATTAAAATTACAAGTGACTGTATATTTCTATTTATTAAACAACATTAATCAGTTGGGATACGAGTGTGATAGTATTTGTGTAATAAGTAGTGTAATAGTTAACAGTGATTTTAGTGTAATCGTCAATGTAGGTAAGAATAGATTAACTAGTAATGATTTGAAATGGATTTTACAATATAGTAAATTAACAAGATGGCCACAATTAGAGAACTTACTTTCTCGATATAAATCTGTTTTTTAGATAAGTGATAACAAATTTGAATATTACATTCAAAAATCTTTTGAGAATATAGGCTATTTTAAATCGATATACAAGTTATAAATGGTATGTAACATTCAACACATTTTTCACGTATATATAAATATACTAAATTGGTCTATATGACAACAAACCTATTCATATTAAAACTGCTAATTTCGTATAGGTACCTAAGTATGAAAATTCAACAAAAGTTATAAGTAAATAGTAAACTATTTAATTTTCAATTAGATTGATTTAGAACCATACTTATATTGTTTCTGATTTCTTCGGATTAATTTTTTAATCATAATAGTTACACTAAGTTTTTACTTAACAAATTTTATATCTTTTGTATTTTTAATAATTTTTTTAAATGTCGTGTTAATGTTTTGTGTTATTTATATGCTTAATTACGTAATATTTAAAATTTCTAAAAATTCTTGACTGCATTTGATTGAAAGATTAACTGTTTGAAATTGTATTTTAAGTGCAATAAATTTTACTCTAGTGATTATTTTATTGATAATATAACCTTAATAATAATAAAACTTTATATATATTTATTAGGTATTTATAAGGTTTTATTAATTTAATTTCCTACAAATATATCTGTAATGAATTGAAGTTTTCAAAATATCAGTTTCCTAAAATTCAAATTAGTTTAATTTTCTAATAGACCTTACAGGACTATCGGGACTACCGACGTCATAGAATGCGGTGTTGCCTTTTTTTAGTTCATGGCTTGGAAGTAAAGGTGGCTGTGGTTCAACACATTTCAAACACAGAAGTCTTAAGCAGAGTAGGTCAAGGTGAAGGTGACTTAACAAAGATGATAAAAAAGAGAAAACTCGAATATCTGGGGCATAGAATGATAGGAAGCAGATACAGGATAATGCAGTTGATATTTAACGGAAAGATCGACAGAGAAAGAGGAATTGGTAGGAAGAAATACTCATGGCTCCAAAACCTTCGTCAATGGACTGGCTTACTAGCAGATGAATTATTACATACCGCGTAAGATCGAGAACGATTTCGGCAAATCGTCATGGAAGCTACCCACGCCTAAAGCTTGGCACGGTACTCAAAGAAGAAAAAGAAGACAAATAAACACGGAAGTAATAAACAATTATGACTTTTGCCCGAAAGTGATACCAAAGGTTGGATATTTACAGTTTAATAGTATAAGTTATAATTTTAATTTTTTGGATTTTCAAAAATTAATTGAACTCGTACGAGCTGAAGAAATGTTATATAAATACAATGATACATTCTATTATGATGCAAATAAAAAAGATAATATTTGGAAAAGCGAGAACACATCTTCACCGAACCAACCTGAAACGGTCTGCGTATGAAAATGTGAACGTGCAATCCGATTGCTGGACTGGAAACGCTACGTACCGGAAATTATACGTGCATGATAATATGCCGCGGCCTTAATATTTTTAATCTGTAGGAAATATCGATGAGGTACTTTAAGACATTTTATAAGAACAGTTGGGCAATGTAAACAGTTGCAAATACTTATCGGGGCGTTTACTGAAGGCTGAAGGTTATATACTGGATTTAAATTTTCAACTTGTAATAATCGTTGTTTGATTACCAATCGTATTGGAAACAGTAAAGATTTTGCTAACTAAGGTTTGTTAAAATTTATTTTAAACTCTACTAATGACTATCATGAAAATATGATATCATTTTTACGAAAATTGTTTGGATCAAATCTTATATTTTCTACCGTTTAATTCTGTGCTAGTTAGTTATCTACAATGCTTCTTCTTAGAGTGCCGTCTCCCTACGAAGGTTGGCAATCATATTGGCTATTTTTGTTTTTGAACTTGCTGCTCTAATCAAATCAATCGATCTGCATTGATACCAATTACGTAGATTCTTTAACCATGAGTTCTGCTATCAGATTTTGTTCCTTGAATCTTTCCCTGTATTATGATTTTCAAAATTTTATATTTTGTTCCCTTCATCACTTTATATCTTTTATATATCCTTGCTGTCTATTTCGACCCATTCCAGTCACTCTTTTTATTTTTTTGTGCATATATTTCTAAATATATGCACAAAATATATAAATTTCTAACTTATTTTTTTTTCAGAGTTCCAACTTATGAGTGATTTTTTTGCAGCAAATAATTAGCAAGTGGAACGCTAGTATATAATTTGTTGGTGATAACAATTTGATTGCTATTTTCTATCGAAAAAACTAGTCTCTTTAAAATGTCAGTTTGTGAGTTAGATGTACCTAATGTACGACCATCTGGCTATTTGCCGCAGTATATTTCTAAATTTAAAGTATAATGTCTTTGCATCACATTATCCCCACACAGTTCGGTTTCAGACAAGGACTTGGCACAAGAGAAGCACTTTATAGCTTAACTGTCCTACTTTAGAAATGCAGAGATCAGCAAAAAGATATCTTCCTATGATTATATAGGTTATACAGATTTACAAATTACAATTTACAGATACAGATTTACAATAATTACAGATTTACAGATTTTATAGATTACCAGAAAGCGTTTGATTGTGTTAATTATTCAGAATTAGTAAGATTGCTCCAGGAACGTTCGACAAATGTGAATGACCTTAAAATCATAAAGAACCTTTATATGAATCAAGCGGCATCTGTGAAAGAAGGACTAGAATCTACATCAAATTTCTTAATCGAAAAAGGTGTACAACAGTGTTGTGTTCTGTCACCCCTCCCTTTTAATCTTACTTCTGAAACGATTTTCGATAGAACCTTAAGTGACACTGAAGATGAAATCAAAATCAACGGACAGACTATTAGTAATCTTCGCTATGCTGATGATACAGTCATAATAGCTGATATCCAAGAAGAGCTACAATGACATAGATAAAATAAATACTAAAGGAGAATGACTAGAATTAAAGATTAATAAAGACAAGGCGAAGGTTATGGTGGTTAGTAGAACACGAAATATGCAATTAAGAGTAAATAATAAGAACATCCCAAAAGGTTCCAAGTTCAGATATCTCGGTATTTGGATAACTGAAGATCTAGATCCAGATATAGAGATACGCAGCAGGATTGAGCAAGCCAGAACAGAATTTACTAATATGAGAACCTTGCTAAGCAACAGCAGCCTTTACTTAACACTTCGATATCGCTTTGTAAAATGTTACATTTACTCCACACTGCCTTATGGTATAGAAACCTATACCATAAAGGCCAATGTGATGAACCGATTGGAGGCCTTTGAAATATGGGTATTTAGAAGTATCTACTTAAAATTCCCTGAACAGATCATACAACAAATGTCGAAGTTTAAAATCGAATAGGCAGAGAACGAGAATTGCTGCCAATAATAAAAAGAAAAACTGCTTATGTGGGTCGTGTATTTCGAAATTTCCAGTATGGGTAAAGCTTATTATGGAAGGGAAAAAAGAAGCAACACGGAGCATCGAAAGAAAGAAATACTCACAGCTTCAAAACATAAGAGATTGGACAAACTTCGATGTCCATGCACTCTTTAGAGCCACACAAGCTCGAGAGGAGTATGCCAGAATTGTCGCCAACATCCACTAATTGGATGTGACACTATAAGAAGAGAATATCACGTAAAGCTTACATTTGATGCCGTATTTTGCTGGTTGGCGTGGTATGTATTACATCCAACTGCAACTATTTACCTTAAAAAGGATGAAGCATTTTGTCTATAGTAACGTATGCACCAAGTTTGAAGGATGTTTAAATATTGGTCATAAATGCATAAAAAATCATGGATTGCAGTCAATTTGTAAATTTTTCGGCGCTCAAATCGGGTTGTGCTATCATTAAATCTTAAGACATTTTCGCAAAATGCGATTTTTTATCCCAATCAAAATCAGCAAATCGAAATATTCCCGCAATATATCTATTAGTGCAGCATAAAGTATCGATCATCACGTTAGTATCTATTATTTTTAAATAGGCTTCCTGCTCATTGTTGATATTTCGGGCTCCATGAGTGACCAGGCTACTCTTGTACAATGTTAATTTTTTTTTGTCTTAGATGACGTTACCGTTCTCATTTTGTACTATTTAGCAGTTTTATCGTCTGCTACATAATAGTCAGATTATAAAACTGTTACGGATTCTTTATTAAATAATCCCTCTTCAGAACAAGTATCTACACCTTTTTCTTCACTTTCACTTCACTTAAAAATTACTATCACTAGACACAGCTTGATCTAATTCGTTTTTACTTTCATCCCATAAATGCTCAGCTAAATATGCAATCTCCTCTGTGGACAAAGGATGTTTGAACATTTTTTTGGTTTATCTGAAAAATAAAACAAAATTAAACAAACAAAAGAACAAAACATTATTATCATCATTATACAACTACAAGCTATCATCATTATTATTATTACTTATTTAATTTCTATACTTACAATCTGATACAGAATGCAAATAAGTGAAACAACATTGTCTAAGTTAAATAGATACTTACCTAAAAAGATAAAAGATACTGACATAAATAAAAATAATTGCTACAAAACTCGCGCGCTATAAAATTAATGATTTAATTCAAATCTCTCACAATAACTAAATTCAGTATCTAACCAACCAAATTCGTACCTATTAACAGAACATTCCAGAAATAAAACGGCAGCTAAATTTCGAATAACAGTGGCGTACACTATTTTGTTAAATTGTCATAAAATTTATGTAGGCGTGCGAGCTGACAGGTTAAAGCTAGTCGTCGACTACTACATGATTTAATTTTAAAGATTTTTTTTTTAATTTTTATTTTATTTATCAGCATCAAATAAGTTACATTTTAAAAGTCATGACTTACAACAATATGGTACAATGTATATGTATGTACATGTAACAAAAATTAAATCATAATTTATTATACAGTTCACAGTAATTTAAAAAAGACAGAACGAACATCATTGAATTTTGAAACCAGTGCTTCTTTCAGGCTGTTGGGTATCTTGAATATCGCCTTGGCTGAGGTGTTCTATTATTATATCGTTTACTGTGAAAGATGGTTGGTATCTTTGGCACAGTGGTAGTGGTTCTTTGTAAATACGTAAACTACCTGGTCTTTTCGTTTTGGAGGTATAGGAAGATTTTTTAAAGATATGCCTGGTTTAATGCTTTTAAGATTTTTGTTTGTTTAATCCTATTTTTTGCCAGATTTTATTTACATGAGTCTTGAATAAACTTGTATTATCCGATATTGGTATACCTGTTGTGGTCGGAATGTTCACATTGTTTATTGCTTAAAACGCTGTTTTGTCTGCTAGCTCATTTCCAGTTGTTCCGACATGTGATGGGACCCACATAAATGATATGGTTTTCCCAGAAAATTGGAGCTGTGCCTAATTAGGAATATATTGATGTGTGTAGGATCAACATAGAATATAATAGAAATATGCTTTATTGTCACTGAAAATTATTGAACAATTTTATGGACGAAGCTAAAAAATAAATCAGTCAAATAGTACAAAAAGTATAAAACAAAAACAAATATAGTAAAAAACAGAATAACACAATTTTAAATTAGTTACATTATTGTATAACCTACATAATTTGTACATACAACAACAAATGAGACAAATTCTAGCCACTGCTTGAGACACCCTAATGTAATTATAAACAATACTAATTTTGTTTCTTTGTTATACATTAAGAAACTCGTCAAATGAATAATATGGTCTTTCTGAGAGATAGATTTTTGTCACCTTACGGAACTTAATGAAGGATGTTGCGGATTTAATTTCTCTTGGAAGGTGATTATAAAGTTTCTTTGCACGATATAGAATAGAATTCTTTACTAGCTGAGTGGACGGGATCGGCAAATAAACGTTACAATCCGAATTTCTAATGGAGTAGCCATGGTCAGGTCTATCGGAAAAAATGTTTAGATGCTTTCGAATCAAACAAACCGTTTCCAAAATAAATAAAGAGGGAAGCGTCAAAATTCCGTGATTTTTGAAGTAGGTCTTGCAATGAGTTGTTTGTTTGACACCAAATAGATAACGGATTGCTCTTTTTTGCAACTTAAAAATAGTACCAAATTGGGCCGCTGTACTAGAACCCCAAAATGGAAGCCCATATCGAAGATGGGACTAGAACAATGAGAAATATACCATTTTGGCAGAAGATAAATTTAGTTCCTTCGAAACAGATCTTATTGCAAAGCAAGCTGAGGCTAGTTTCTTCCTTAAGGAGTCAGTATGCAAGGACCATTTGAGATCACTGTCAATGAGAATACCTAGAAATTTCACGGAATTTGCGATATTGATTTGGCTCTAATTCAAAAGCAAGGGTTGCATGACTCCTTTATAATATAATGCTACAGTCTTATCCACGTTAAAGCTAAGTAAGTTGGAGTCTGACCAAGCTTTGATTATAAGTAAATCAGCGGTTATAATTGAATGAAGCGTTGAAATATCAGAGCTGCTCCAAGTAATACTGGTATAATCAGCAAATAGAAAAATTTTCCCTTTAATTTTCAAGTAAGTGATGTCATTAATGAAAAGTAAAAAAAGAATGGGACCTAATACTGAACCTTGCGGTACTCCACACTCAATATCTTTACAACTAGAGTCGGTGTCATTTATTCTAACCAATTGTTTCCTACCTACCAAGTAAGTTTTGAACCAGTTCAAAGACACACCCCGAATTCCATAGAAAGTTAATTTTTTTAATAGAATGTCGTGATTTACGCAGTCAAAGGCTTTGGAATAGTCGCAGAAAACGGTGGCTGAGGAGAGGTTACTGTTTAGTGATAGATATATATCATGTAACACAGAAAATATGGCATCACTAGTGCATTTATTAGACAACAAGCCGAACTGATTTTGCGATAAAATATTATATTTAAGGAGAAAGGGCATAAGTCGAACCTTTATAAGTCTTTCAATAATTTTTGATAGTGCTGGTAACAAGGCAATAGGTCTATAGTTGCAGGCATTAGATTTTTCTCCACCTTTATGAAGAGGAATGACGATGACAGTCTTTAGGCAGTTAGGGAATGTAACTTTTTCAAGGGAATCATTTACTAGCGAGACCATGACCTCCAAAACATTGTGCGGTAGATTTGAGAAAATTTTAATAGATAATCCATCTGTACTACAGGACGATGTGCTTTTTATACTACGAATTGTTGAAATGAGTTCCGTCTTATCAACTGGTCTTAAAAAGAAGGTATCAGCAATGTTTTTTGAATTAGAGAGATAGGAAACTGGATCTTGTTGTGGCAAAATAGTTGAGGTTATATTTTTACTCACATTAACAAAGTAATCATTTAGATTTTCGGGGTTAGGAAAAGAAAAGGTTTGATTCACTGTACTGGTTTTATTTCAAAAATCGTTTATTATTGACCAAGTTTCTTTTGAAATATTTTTGGAGCTTGTTAAGCGATTATGAAAGTAGGATTTTTTGGCTACTTCGAGTAGTTTTATATAGCATTTTCTGTACTTATTGATATAATCAGAGATGGGGATACTGTCATTTAATTTTTTAATATATAGCAGAGAACGCATATTTTTCGCAGATATGCGAATTCCTTTGTTAATCCAAGGTTTGTTAGGTTTTGGCCTGATGTTTAATAGAGGAAATGCTTTATTAAAAATAGATACAAGTTTATTTAGAAAATCACTAACATTACAGTCAACGTCCCCAGAAGAAAAACTCCAGTCAGAAGTCAAGCATGAATTATAGAATTTACGAAAGTTTTGGGTGAAAAAAATCCTACCTAATCGTCGGGTTTTTGAGTGAGGTGTTTGTAAACTGCTAAACTTGGTATATGCCGCTTCATGATCAGAAAGCCCCCCACTAATAACTGTAGAATGGACGTCAGCGGGTGGAAAATGTGGAAAAACATGTTTAATGGCCTGTAAAGAACTTAATGTGTCTGATAATATTAGTATTTCTTTTTCATTTTTGGTTTTACAATGATTTAGTGCGTCAAGTATTGCTTGACGTTTTTTGATATAAATACTACAGCCGTCAGTTATTCTTGTGAAAAAAATTACGTTTTCTGAGACAGTAGCCGCTGATACTCCATTGCAATCTTTGGAGGCACCAGTGAAGAACAATTTTTAACTGGAATATTTGAGTAAATTTGCATGATACTGAAGCCTGACCTTAGCAGAAATGTGTAAATGCTTATCATGATTAAGTAAGGAGAGGCCTACTATTGGTAAAGAAACTGTCCAGGGAGGTGTGTGGTATATTTTTATGGGTGCCAAGGTGATTTGATTGATTGAATACGGTAGTATTTTAACTCGTTCATAAAATAGTACTCTTTTGATGGTGTAATTTGTGTATTGTTCTAGTGATTCGTTCGATACTAAACTTGTGAGAAAGGTGTGATCTTTGCTCTTAAACTTTTTGAAGGGTAGCATGATTGGGTTGATTTTTATTTGCTGTTTCATTACAGATGCATTCGTAGTCGAGTTTGCTTCTTATTAATGTCTGATATAAATTTAGAAGATTTTAGTATCTGAACCCATCTATGATTGGATAAAACTATTAGTAGGTAAATTTATTCTTTGTTGACAAGATTTAATCAAATTGTTGATATGTGAAGTCCATGTGAACTGTGAGTCAAATATTACACCCAAAAATTTGATTTCGCGGACTTGTTTCAGAGAATGACCATTAAAATACACGCTTAATTTGTATTCCTTTTTTTTTTTGTCAAACATCATTACTTTAGTCTTCTCAGTTAACAACGTTAAACCAGTCTCAAAAGACCACATTTCTAAGCTGTTTAATGTTCTCAGTAAAATGAGAAAAGGCAGCAAATATTTGATTTCACGCAAACAAATCCTATGTATCTCTTGATACGTATTTCGACCTAATAGGTCTCGTCAGAAGAGCTATTCATAGGGGTTCTCAACGTGAAAAATCAATATTTTCTGCCTTTTAAGAAGCAACAATAACATGGCTTCAATACGTAGTAGAAGAATTCACTTCTTACTTACTTATATACTTCAGTAGAAGAATTACAAAGATTACTTATAGACATAAATATTGCTTGCAACAATTATGGTATAAATATCAATATTAAAAAAAACCAAGTATATGGTCTTCAGTAAAAATATGACACAATCGGCGTATATTAGTATAAACGGCACTCAAGTTGAAAAAGTATCAAACTACAAATACTTGGGAACTTTAATAAACGAAACTGGAGACCAAAACAGTGAAATAAAAAGACGTATCGAAATTGCCAGGGCCACCTTAATAAAGATGAGAAAATTCTTCTGCAACAGAAATATAAGCATCCCTCTACGATTAAGAATGCTGAGAGGCTATGTATTTAACACGCTATTATACGGTGTAGAGGCCTGGACTCTCAAACAGAACAACATGAAAAATATTGAAAGTTTCGAGATGTGGTGCTACCGTCGAATGCTGAAGATTAGTTGGGTTGAAAGAATAACAAACTGTGAAGTAATACGAAGAATAAGAAAAGACACAGACATTTTGTTAACGCTAAAGCGAAGAAAACTCGAATATTTTGGTCACCTGATGAGAGGACATAAATACGCATTACTTCAAAATATAATGCAGGGAAAAATAGAAGGAAAACGGAATCCAGGCCGTAGAAGAATGTCATGGTTGCGGAATTTGAGAGAGTGGTTTGGCTGCACCACCAATGAACTCTTTAGGTCAGCCGTAAACAAGGTCAGAATAGCCTTGATGATTTCCAATCTCCGATAGGAGTGGCACAAAAAGAAGAAGATTGCGTCCGTATTGAAGCCATGTTATTGTTGCTTCTTAAAAGGCAGAAAATATTGATTTTTCACGTTGAGAACCCCTATGAATAGCTCTTCTGACGAGACCTATTAGGTCGAAATACGTACCAAGAGATACATAGGATTTGTTTGCGTGAAATCAAATATTTGCTGCCTTTTCTCATTTTATTCGTATTTACTCTGTGTGAGTACTAGAAGCACAATTCGCTAAGGATTTCTGCTTAGTTGTAAAAGACATGTCGTGGAATGCAGATTTTGGATTCCCCATGTCTCTTTTAACATCTTTTATCAACGTCTGTTTGCTTTGCAATTTTTAGAAGGCTCAGATTATAAAGCAGAAATCTGAATTGTGTTTCGAAACTATTTTACGATTGTTGTTCTCTGTAAAATTTGCGTAGCTAGTTATATATTTTTGCTTCTACGATATATTACTAAATCATCAGCAAAAAGATTAGCTTTTACGGGAGATTTATGTGGTTGAGGAATTCCATTATGGAGTGATTTCGATGTTGACATGAATCCATTCGTTTTTATTTGTGTCGACCTGTTTTGAAGAAAGTTTTTGGTGTGTCGAAATGTGAAATTTTTTGTGTCAAAAGCTTTTTTGAAGTCGACAAATATTGCGATAACTTTTTGCTAATTTGTTACAGCTTTATGAATTTCGGATCCCAGTGCAACAAAGTTATCAGCTCTGAACGGTCTGAACGATCTGTCTGAACGGTATCCGCTTTGTATTGTAGTAAAAAGTTTTCTCTTTTCCAAGTGCCATTTCAGTTTTTTACTCAATATTCTCTCCAGTGCTTTGCAAATTTTACTGGTGAGCAATATAAGACGATAGGAGGATGGTAAGTTTTTGATTTATTCATTTTTAAAAAAGGAATTGTAGATACTTGACGCCATATTGAAGGAAACGTTTTATTTGTGTAAATATTGTTAAAGATGTCAGTTAAAAATTTTTTAGTAGTAGTTTTTTTATAATAATTTTTGGAATGTCATCAGGTCCTAAAGAATTTTTTTTAGCGTTACCTGGGCTTTTATTTAACTCGTCTAGTGTAGTTGGTATATTGAGAGGGCATAAAATATCTTCTATTTTGATTTGTGACAATTCGGTTTTTTCTTTATATTTTAAAAATGAAGAGTTGATTAATGCTCAAATATAATGTTTTGAAGCCTTTCATTCGTTCAGTTATTAAACTAGTGTACTTTTCACAGTCTGCTGATTTTAATTTGCATGTTTCATATGGTTTTGTATTAATATTTGTGTCTTTAATGTGAGTAATTAAAAGTGGTAGATGGTCGCTGTCAAATATGTGTGAAAGTGTATTCCACTCAAGTAGTGGTACTAAAAATGAATTGCTGAGGGATAAATCGATGGTTGAAAACGTGCCATTGTATGAGTTGAAACGGGTAGGCATTCCTGTATTTAATAGCATTAGTTTGAGATTATTTTTTATTTCTAATAGAGTTTTGCTGTTTTTGTTAGTTTTCGCAGATCCTCAAGATTCGTTATAACAATTTGTGTCAGCAAGAAATAATTTAGGAGATGGAATTTGTTCGATCACTTTTTTTAGTTCTAGGTTTATGGATTCTTCCGGATGGGTAAATATGTGTGTGTGTGTGTGTGTGTGTGTGTGTGTGTGTGTGTGTGTGTGTGTGTGTGTGTGTGTGTGTGTGTGTGTGTGTGTAGTTTTATTTTATGACTAGAGACATAGTCCAGTAGCCTATTATGTTTTGAGTCATTAATTAATTTTTTAAACAATTGTTATAGAGAGAACCCGTAACAATAAAATCTTAACTTCTACTGACTTACATATAAGTACGTACCGTATAATGGGGTGAATCGGATCGCTGTGGTGAATAGGATCAAAAGTACGGAATGTGTTAATTAAATCCACAATGTTTAAATAACGCGCCAAAACCGTTCCATTTCAGCGTGATGGGTTGCGATCATCATAGTCGCATAAAGGTTGGTGATATCTCGACATGCGCAGCATGTAATACTGAAGGTCAACACATAACCTAAAAACATTGTTAGTCACGTATTTTTGAGCGTACAAAAACTTTGTGGTAATATCGTATTGTGTAGTAATATGTTTGTGGGTCCAATAGGTTAGTAATTATTGTACACAAAGTAGTTTTTGTTCATTTTTTATTCCATAACAAACTGGAAAATTATTTGTAATTTGCTGCATTTGTTTTAGATATTTGGGGTGAATCGGATCAATAGCTGGGGTGAATAGGATCGATAGCTGGGGTGAATAGGATCAATAGCTAACGTAAATAGGACAATTAGCCGCTGTGAATAGGATCAAAAACTGGTCTAAATAAGGTTATTCTAGGTATCTACGTCTTTGCTCAAAATGCCTAGAGTTTAAAAACCTAAAGTTGGTGGCAAAATGTACAAAAAACCAAACCAACATGTCATTGATGCTGCGAAAAAGGATGTCAGTAATGGTTACAGTATAAGACAAGCCGCTAAAAGAAACAATGTTCCTTACACCGTACTCCATATGCATCTTAAAAATTAAAATGTGCGTAATCAAGGAGGCCAGACTGTTTTAACGGAAGAAGAAGAAAGATATATTGCTGCTAACTTGCTCAAATGCAGTGAATGGGGTTATCATCTTGATACCTTTGATTTAAGAATGCTTGTCCAGCACTATTTAATTTATAGAATTGGAAGAGTTGTTCCTCGTTTTAAAGATAATCTCCCTGGTAAAGAATTTACGTATAGTTTTTTAAAACGATATTCCAATGTGTTATCAGAAAGAATGTGCCAGAATATAAAACGAGCACGTCCAGGTGTTACGAGGG
This sequence comes from Diabrotica balteata, assembly GCA_918026665.1. Taxonomy (NCBI): domain Eukaryota; kingdom Metazoa; phylum Arthropoda; class Insecta; order Coleoptera; family Chrysomelidae; genus Diabrotica; species Diabrotica balteata. The sequence continues at coordinate 35,354,055 of OU898285.1, forward strand.
TGACAATTTCCGAATATTTTGAACATCTATCTAATGAATTGGATGGTATTCCCGCTAGCAACATCATAAATTATGATGAAACCAACCTTTGCGATGATCCTCGCAGGAAAAAAATAATTGCAAAACGAGGATGTAAATATCCCGAACGCATTATAAATCATAGCAAATCATCTACATCAATAATGTTTGCAGCTTCCGGTAGTGGAGTTTTACTGCCATGTTATGTAGTCTACAAAGCGTTGAATATGTATGATTCTTGGACAACTGGAGGACCATCTCGGACCAGATACAACCGTAGCAAATCAGGATGGTTCGATAGTTACTGTTTTGAGGATTGGATACATTCCATTGCAATTCCATACCTAAAAAAGTTACCAGGAAAAAGGGTATTAATTGGACACAACTTGTCGTCCCATCTTTTTGTAGAGTCCATAAAACAGTGCTCAGAAAACAATATAAGATTTATTTTTTTGCCGAGCAACTCCACACACCTGACGCAACCTTTAGACGTTGCTTATTTCAAACCATTGAAAGTTGCGTGGAGAAAAATAGTCGAAACGTATAAGAAAGGACCAGGAAGGAAGGAGTGCAGTATTCCCAAAACTGTTTTTCCCAATCTACTGAAACAGCTGCTTGAGTCTATTGAGGCTAACAGTTCTAACAATATAAAGGCAGGGTTTGATAAATGCGGAATAATCCCTTTAAATTCTGATCGTCTGCTGCGTATGCTACCTGTGAAAGGCCCAGAAAATGAAACACAAGAAGAGGAGATCAACAACTCTTTTACTGATATTTTAAAGACTATGCGGTACGATGACAATCAGCCCAGACAGCGCAAAAAGAGACTTAACGTTCCCGCTGGTAAGAGTGTGGCAGTTGATGACGTTGAATCTTCTGATGAAAGTAGCCAACACTTTAGCACTCATGATTCAAATTCAGATTTAGATTCCATGTCTTACTCTGAAGAAGACAACGCGTCCATATTTGATGAGAATGAAAAGTTTCTTCAGTCACCAGTTAACTTTGACCAAGAATCTGTAACGAATGGTCTGCATAAAGTTACAAGAAAAGCTATCAAGATTGAGGACTGGGTCCTGGTAAATTTGCCTTATTGCAAAAATGATAACAGACCGGGTACATCGAAATCTTTCAGTAGACTTTATATTTCACAAATTGTAACAATAACTGAAGACGGATATGAGGGAAATTTTTTACGTGAAAAAACTGACACAAGGGATTATTCCGGATATATATACACATTTCCAGATGTAAAGGATGAGTACCTGTTTAAATTTGAACAAGTTGAGGGCAAGCTAGACTCCCCAGAAAGACATAGAAGAGGATCTTTTAGATTCCAAATTAATTTACAGGAATATTCTAAACAAATAAAATAATAATAACCTGTTCAATATTACTTCTTTAAAAAAATGTTCATTTTTGATGTAATTTTTTTAACCTCCTTATAATTTTAAGCCAATTTTTAATCATACCTAACGAAATTATATGATTCTATTAACCACTAAGGTAGGTGAATGCGATTAAACATTAGAAAAGCACGGTCGATCCTATTTACTCCAGTGGCAGGTGAATAGGATCATTGAATAAAAAAAATTCTATAGTGCGCCACTGGGCAGTATACAACAAATTTGCACCGAAAATGATTAATACTGATGTAAACTAATATTTCGATGTATATAGCTAAATTCTATACCTAATAATCAGGAAGTTACACATTCCCAAAATTCAAAAATGATCCTATTCACCCCATTCTACGGTACCTACATTAATTTTTTTTCCCATTATATTTTTTTTTTATTTTTTTTTATTTTATTTTTTTTTATTATTTTTTTTATTTTCTTTTTATTTTTTTTATTTTTAGATTTTTTTTTACTGGAAGGAAAAGGAAAATATATGGTTTTGCTGATTTATTACATAGGTACGCCTAGGGGTCTATCAAGGCGATTTGCACAACACAAAATTAGACCACGGATAGCAAGGTTAACAACTGGGTTAAAACAAAGGACTTATATAACTAACTTTTTATGTTTGAAATATATACACTGTTACCATAATACATTTATAAATTCAATTTCATTTCACGTACGTGGCGAAAAATTATTTCATAAATATGCAAGTTATTGGTTTTTATTAAATCTGATAAATTAAAAGGTCTTTTAATAAGAATTTTTTCCTTATTGATATACTCGTATATTTTTATTATAAATTGGTTTATAAATCGTGCATTTAATGAGCAATTTAAAAGTAAATGCTCAATTGAGCCTTCTTCGCCACATTCGCAAAATGGAGTTTCAGCTAAATTAATTCTGAACTTATGTAACGGAGACAGAGCATGGTTAAACCTTATTCTACATAGTATTTTAATCATATCTTTAGTAAAATTTGAGGTTTTGAACCACGTTGAGGACTGTATTTTTGGTTTTATATCTTTATAATATAATCCTTTGTTGGATAAATTGTACATTGTTTGCCATGAATTTAACATTTTTTTCCTTAGATGAGAATTTAGATCCTCAATTACACATTTATATTCTGATTCTTTAGATGGTTCATTATATTTAGCAATTTTGTCTACTATTTCATTATTTAATATTCCACAATGAGATTTTATCCAACAAAACATTACATTAGATCCTCTTAATTTCATTGTACCCACCAGGTTTATAATTTCAGATAACACATAATTAAATCCAATATTGTTATCAATATAAGGTTGAATGTTCGAATAATTAAACTTTGAGGGTATACAAGGCAACTATCGAACACGGAATTGTGTTCGAATCCGTGTTCGATAGTTGCCTTGTATACCCTCAAAGTTCAATATTGTTATATTTAGAAATATTTTCAATTTTTTGTATTGAACTTTTACTATCAGAGAACATAACTTAATTAGATTTTGTTCTTAAGAAATTACTAATGTATTTAAGAGCTTCTAATATTGCTATTAGTTCAGCGGTATATATCGAGGTTTCAATATTTAGATCTACTACCGTACTAAATTTTCGATCTGGATCGTAAAAGGCAGATGTAACCTTTAAATCTGATTTAGATGCATATATTGTGGGAATTATGAGTAGTCTCTAAGATTTCCTACTTTTATGCTGTCCAAGTGTTCTAATTCTATTTTAAAACAGGGTAATTCTCTTGAAGTCGAAATGTCCTTACTAAGTTGTATCCTTACGTATTTGTACGATTCAATAATAGAAATTGTAGGCTTTTTTGCCAATATTCCTTGACTAGATCGTAAATACTGAGCTCGAAGCATTTTTGGACTACCGGACTTTTCTTTGCATACATTTTTAATAAAAACTTCTCCGTTAAGTAATCTCTGCTGAAATTTAGTGGAGGTTCATTGCATGCCTATACTTATTCTTAAGACTTTATTTACTAGCCTATCTAATTTCTTCAGATGAGTCTTCGCTGCTTGACTATAAAAAATTGACCCATAATCTATTATTGAACGAATATAAGCTTTATAAAAGGTAAGCGTAATATTTGGATCAGCACCCCAACTTGTATGACACACTGATCTTATTGCATTTAATCCTTTTTCTGTTTTTGTTATTAAGCGGTCTATGTGTTCGTTTCACAATAACTTCCTATCTATTACCATACCCAAATAGTTAATGAATGATTGAACCTCAAAATTAACGTTATTGAATACTATGGATTGTGGTAATCTATGTTTTTTGGAGAATATACATGCTTGGGTTTTCTTTGTAGAGATATTGAGACCTATATTAAAATAATACTCTTCTATCGTCGAAAACATTTCACTCATTATATTGATACCTTGATCGATTTCAACTTTAGGTACATATATACACACATCATCAGCAAACTGTAGAACATTTCCTCTTGTATTAATTTTTTGTGTAAGTCTGAGGTATAAATGAGATATAGTAAAGGACTAAGGATGCTTTCTTACCCTTTAGACCCAACATTAGAAATTCTTGGATCCAATAGTTCATTATTGATTTGAAGTTGTAGATTCCTATTTGAATACAATTTTAATATTCTTTTACCAAAGTAACTGGGTATTCCTATCTTCTCCATTTGTTGATAGAGGATATTTAATTTGATATTATCATATGCACCTTCTACATCTATGAATAGAGATACCAGGGATTTACGTTCAGAAAAGGATATATTAATGTCTAGGATAAGGTTAGCTATATTTTCTGATGTCGATCTTAATTTACGAAACCCATACTGTGTATCACTAATTTTGCTATTTTTCTCTAACCATAATTCAAGTCTTCTCTTTACCATCCGTTCGAATGTTTCTAAAATACACGATCCTAACGAAATTCCTCTATATGAATCCGCTGACTCTATATCTTTATTTGGTTTTAAAATCGGTATAATTACATAATCCTTCCATGAATCCGGAAATTCAGCTTTCATAAATATTAAATTAATTATATTTAACAATTTTATTTTCTGACACCTTGGTAAGTAAAGCATAATATAATGGACATTGTCTAAGCCAGGAGCAGTATTTTTAAGACACTTTAAACTATATTCTAGTTCTTTTAGAGTAAATTCATTTAACAAATAGTTTGAATTATTATTATTCACTTTGTTAGGATGGTTTACATTTAAATTTGGTGAAACCCAGGGCGGAGCTAACTTATTTAAAAATTCTTCAGTCCAATTATCTTTTTTTATTTGATTTTTTGGGACATTATAAGTATTTTTGATTTTTTTAATTTCTTTCCAAATTTCTTGGACCGGAGTATTTTTATTTACTTTATTACAAAATTCTCGCCAAGAAGCTTTTTTACTTTTTAATATTGTTTTTTTCTTAATTGCCTCTGCTTTCTGATATTTTATGTAATTTTCATATGTACTATTTCGTTTAAATTCTAAAAAAGCTTCTTGCTGAAACTTTATAGCTTGTGCACATTCTGGGTTCCACCATTTTTTATTAAACTTACTATTGATCGTCATTTTTTTCTTAGGTATTGATAATTCACAAGCATCATTAATTATATTGATAAATGTATTATATATGTTATTAATATTTTCATCAGTATTTATATCTTTGGTGTCAATAGTTTCAAGAATCGAAGAAAATAACGACCAATCTGCTCTGTTCACGTTCCATCGGGTTCTCTCATTAACTATTGTTATACTATCAACATCGCTTTCAATTATTATTGGAAAGTGATCAGAACCTAGAGCTACATTTTTTACGTTCCAATCAAAACAGGAAGATATGTCACTGGAACATATAGTTATGTCCACAGCTGATTTATTTCTACTGTATAATCTAGGTATTATAGTTTCGGCCCCATTATTTAAAAAACATAACTCACAGTCTTCTATTGCTGTTAATAGACTAAGTCCAGCCCTATCATTCTGATCGCAACCCCATGCATTATGGTGACAATTAAAGTCTCCTGCCACCAAAAATGGTGTACTTAAATTATTAAAAAATTTTTTCCATTCACTCTCTGATACGTTTAAATTTGGTTTTGCATACACTGAATATATATTAAGAACTTTATTTGATTTTAATTTGACTGTCATTGACATACTCATAACCAGATTGATTTTATGATGATTTGGATGACCTGTGAACTGAATGTATTTTTTAGTTAAAATAGCTAATCCTCCATAACCATCATCTCTATCTCTCCGAAATATATTATAACCACTGAAATTAATATTATTTTTTTCTTTTAACCACGTTTCACTAATTATAGCTATATCAATATTTTTGTCAAAAATAAATTTCTCAAAATGACCTTTATTGTGTACAATGGACCTAGCGTTCCACTGTACAATTTTGAACTTATTCATTATCTGCGAGAATACGACTTAAATTATTTTTAAAATCGTCAAACATTTTTATATTGTCTAAGGTTATTGAGGTATTCTTTAATACATTTTTAAAAGTGCTTATAATCATATCACAAACAGAGTTTATTTTACAGTTTTTATTTAAATTTGAGCTCATTGTTGATTGGGAATAGTTCGGGATATTTCTATAATTTTGATATACCGGTTGACTACTAGTAGATGGAGATTAAAGAATCTCCTTATGCTCGTCGGAATATCCTGAACGGGGATAATTAGGATAACTTTCTAAATTTCGTCTGCGTTTAACTGGTACTGAGTAATGAGTGCTTTTATTTACATTCATTGTCACCGTTGCGTAACTATGATCATATTTTTTATTAGCCTCACTATAGGATAAATTTTCTGTGGCCATATATGTTTTAATTTGTTTTTGACGATGAAATTCTTCACAATTTTTCCTATCCGTTGCTTCATGATTTCCTTTGCATAAAATACATGATGTCAATTGCGAATTACATGAATTTGTTTCATGTTCATTGCCACATTTTCCACATCGAACTTTACCTCTACATTGTGCATTAACGTGGCCGTACCTCATGCACTGCCTGCATTGAATTACTCGTGGAACAAATATATGTTGAAGGGATTAGAAGAAACCATAAAGACTGGACTGTATATTTTGCGCTGTTTATGAACTTCTTGTTGAAATAAACTTGAATAAATTAATTAAAACTTTGACCGAATGAAAAACGTGTTTGTCAACTTGAAAGGAACAATTTATTCTGACATTATTTATTTTGACATTTACAATGTGCCAATTTTTTACTAGTTGGCGTGTAATTTGAAGTTCAAACATGCCCCCCACCTTGAAAGGGGTAACTTTCAAAACAATTTACATTATAACAAAAAAGAAATACATACATAAGGTGAAATATACATACATAGGTGAAATATATATAATATATATATATATATATATATATATATATATATATATATATATACATAAGCTAAAATAGAGTTCACTTAAAAATGTACTTTCACATTATTTGTCCGTTTCAACCGGAAGAGGACATATATTTGACACTGCCCTCCGAAAAACACTATTGGAAGTCTGCACTGACACAACCCTAGTAATGCCATCATTTCCAGGGTGAAGATCTCGTACTCGACCAAGAAGCCATTTCTTGGATGGTAGCTGTCTGTCTTTGATGATAACTAAGGTATTTATCTTTATATTTGAACGATTCACCTTCCACTTCTGCCTCTGCTGAAGTTCTGAAATATATTCTAAAGACCAACGTTTCCAGAAATGTTGCTAAAGGAACTGGAGCCTTTCGTGTAACTGTAGACGAGTTTCCTTTTCATTGGATATGTCGACTTCAAGAATTGAGTTGATTGATCGGCCAATTAAGAAGTGAGAAGGTGTTAGCGGATTCAAATCGGAAGGATCATTGGAAAGAGGAGAAAGAGGTCTAGAATTTAGTATTCCTTCTATTTGAACAAGAATTGTTTGAAAATCTTTATAAGTCAGTAAAGAATTGGAGAAAACTCTTTTCATATGTGATTTCATTGATTTGACCCCTGACTCCCAAATACCACCGAAGTGAGGAGTATAACATGGAATAAATTTCCCAGAAATTTGGTTATGAGTGCATTCATCATTAATTTTATCTTTATTTAATTTTAAAAATTTACCTAATGCATTGAGTTCATTGAATGTACCAGTAAAATTTGATCCATTATCTGACATCAGCTGAGTGGGTTTGCCCCCGCGAGAAATGACACGTTTTAAGGCTGACAAAAAAGTTTGAGTTGAAAGATCTGATACAAGTTCCAAGTGTAAGGCCTTTGTGCTGAGACATACAAATAAGCATACATAGCCCTTATAAATCTTGCAGCCACGTCCTCGCCTGTCCTTAAAAAGAAAAGGACCGACATAGTCGACCCCAGTAATAGCGAAAGAAATTGAAGGCTGTACACGGGCTGCAGCAAAATCACCCATTATTGGATTAATAGAAGAAGGATGGGCCTTGAATGAAACAAGTTACACAGTTACGAACAACAGCCTTAGCAGTGTTTTTACCATGAATTGGCCAAAATTTTTCCCTCATGAGGTATAACAATTGCTGAGGACCACAATGTAATGATCGAATGTGAATGTCCTTAAATAGAAGTTTGGTAACATGATGACTGGAAAGAAGTAGGACAGGATGTCTTTTATCCTGACTAAACAATGAATTTCTAAGTCTACCTCCTACACGAAGAAGACTATCATTATCGATGAAAGGATATAAAGAAATTATGTTAGACTTAGTATGGAGAATTCCCTTTGATGACAGTGTTTGAATTTCAAGCTTTAATGCTTGATTTTTAACTACTTTAACTACATATCTTACGGAATTTTGCAATTATTCAAACGAGAGAGGACCAAACTGTCTAAGTGAATGATTCGAGCATTTTACATTATGAATGAATCTAAAGCAATATGCTAAACTACGCTGCAAGCGGCTGAAATTGGAAAAACGCTCAAAAGAAAGTAATTCTATAGTAGGTGATATTTTCATTGATATGGATTCTATCTTTAACTCAGGTACATCTTTAATACATTGAACAGGTTGAATTGGTGTGTCAAAGGGAACGACAGAAAGAAAACTGGGACCTTCCCACCACAAGCTAGAAGAATGTAGAAGTGAAGGTTCAAGGCCTCTAGTGAGTAGGTCTGCAGGATTCTGCTTTCTACCAACATGAAACCACTTGCTGGAATTGCTATTGGAGACAATTTCTGACACTCTGTTTGCAACAAATGTTTTAAGAACGTTTGGTGGTGTATTGATCAATCGAAGATCTATAGTGGAATCTGACCAGAAAAACATATCATGAAATTTAATAGTCAATGAATCAATAACCTTGGCGGCTAACCTAAAAAGACTAAGAGCTCCACAAAGTTCTAGTTCTAGGAAGACTTATTTTCTTAAGAGGTGCAACTTTGCTTTTTGCATAAAGAAGATTGACACAAACAACTCCAGAAGAATTAACACTACGAACATATATACAAGCTCCATAAGCTTGTTCTGAAGAAGCAGAAAATCCGTGCAACTCAAGCCCAATAGCTTCCCTGCATTTGAAATTGCGGACTATCTTAAGTTCATTTAGAAGTGAAAGTTGGCGTCTGAATGATGACCATTCGGTATAAATGCTAATTGGTACTGACTGATCCCAATTCAACTGCTCTAACCACAATTTTTGAATTAATATTTTTAACTTTATTACACAAGGTGCAAGAAGATCCAAAGGATCGTAGATTTGTGCAATTGAAGAAAGGATTGAACGTTTCGTTACCAAATTAGATGTGGGTTCATTTATATGATACATGAGGGTATCTGACTCATAACACCATAGAATACCTAACGTTTTCGTTATCTCTCCAATGCGAAGAAAGTTAGAATCAGTAGAAAAGATAGAAGAAGAATTAATATTATCGAAGATATTATCTTCAATGCTTCAGGGAACTCTGTGGCAGCTTCTATTGAAAGTTGTAGAAGACATCTAGTAGAAAGAAATGAAGTAGCTGCAGTACCATATGTAACTGTATTTAGCTCATATTTACATAAATCTTCTGATTGATCGAATCGCCATAAGATCTGTTGAAGGTTTCGCTGTTCAGGAGCAATGAGAACTTGTCGGTACATTTTGACTATGTCCGCAGAAACTACAAATGAATGCTGCCTGAAGCAAAGAAGTATTGAAAATAAGTCGCTTTGTACATTAGGGCCAACCATTTGAATATCATTTAATGATAATCTAGTTAAAGAAGTGGAAGACCCGTCAAAGACGACACGAAGCTTAGTAGTCAAACTATCTTCCTTTAGAACTGCATGGTGTGGAAGAAAGTAAGATATACTGGAAGAAGAAATTAAAGGAGATTTTGACATGTGCCCTAAATCTATATACTCTTGAATGAAATTTGCATAAACTGATTTAAGAGAAGAATTGTTTTGAAACCTTCTTTCTATGCTATAAAACGTTTAGAAGCAGATTGACTGGAGTCACCTAATTTGTTCGGAGATTCTTTAAGAGAAATAGAAACTATGAATCAGCCATTGAAACTTCTTTTGAATGTTGAGATGAAGTGCTGTTCACACAGCTGTTCTTCCTCTGACAATATAGGCCTTGAAGTAGAACACTCCTCTATTTCCCAAAATCGAGAAAGTTCCTGTGTCTCCACATTTTGAGAAAAATTGCAATTAATATTATTTGTATGAGAAATTGGCAATGGACCTGAAATAATCCAGCCAAATTTAGTTTTTTGAAGAACTGGCATATTTTGCCCTAAACGAATTTGACCAACTAGAAGAAGATCCCAAAACACAGCAGAACCAATTAAGAGATCAATCTTAGAAGGTTTAAAGAAATTTGGGTCTGCTAGACGTATATTTTGAGGTATATTGAATAAATTGGTATCTAAAGGATAACTTGGAATTAAGTTACATATTCTTCTACTACCAAACAAGAGATTGAGAGATTGAAATTAGAATGAGTTGCTTGAATAGAGACAGAACATTTAGAACTTATACGTGAAGGTACCTGACTGATACCAGAAACAGCAATATTCACATGTTCCTTTTTTATATCCAACTTGTTGCACAGTTCATCAGAAATAAAGTTTGATTATGAACCAGAGTCTAAAATAGCCTTACACGAATGATAACGGCCATGAATATCACTCATAAGGAGAGTAACTGTTGACAGCAATACCTGAGTATCAGAAAAACAAGAAGAAAGAGTGATAGAAGCATTTGGAGGCTCCACAATGTTCTGAGAAGAAGAATCATGCTGTGGATTTGAAGGTACACTTGAAGCATGTGAAGAACCAGAAAACTCAATATGAAGTAGTGTATGATGCTGCATACCACATTTTTTTGACATTTTCCGTATTTACAGTTTTTATTTATATGCCCCAGATGTAAACAGTTCAAACATAATTTACGACTTTTTGCCTCATTGGTTCTTTGCTTTACAGATAAATTAAGAAACTCTGGACAATTTGAAATGTTGTGTGAATTTTGACAGAATTGACATACATCTAGTCGGTTTTCAAAGTGGCCTGAGAATTTAGGCAACTCTATTGTAGGCAATTTAATGTTGCTATGGTTGCCATTATTTGAACAATTTTGACTTGAATTATTTGACATTTTATATGATTTATCAATGACAGATTTTGATATAAGTACTTTTGCTAATGCTACTGCAGAACAAAAACTATTTTCAAACTCTACCCTTGAATTAATATCATCTTCAGACACAGAATCTTCCAGACAGTCGATTTCATCTTGAATATTTTCAAACGTTTCTATTAAATTATTTATTTTAGAAAGACGTATTTCTATCTCCGTTACTGGAAGATTCTGCTTGTCCAAAACTTTTATTTTATCTAAATAATTATTAAAGTTTGTTAATTTTGTTTTGATTACTGACCGTTTCTTACGTAGCATTTCAATATCTGACATTTTATTAGTTTCAAGTCAAATATTAGGAATAATAAATTATATTGAAGGAAAAACAAAGAAAATTATACTAAAGAAAAGTTTAAAAGGATATTACTTCGTAGGACTTCGTAATACTTCGTACTTTAACAGCACCAGACCGATTCCTTCTGAGGGGTATATTAAATTGCATTTACCGCAGCACTGAAGAAAGTAGGTGTTACTGTTGATGTTGATTTCCGTTACGAAGAGAACTGTTGAATATTTTAATGGACCAACAATACTTGCTTTCTCGATGTATGAACGCTAAATTTAGGTTGATTACTTGAAATTATGAATTATATTTTTCTTGCTAATAACGAAATCCTGTGTAGAAGAACCAAACCATTACTTGAAATTATGAATTATATTTATCTTGTTCACAACCAAATCCTGCGAAGAAGGACCAAACCATGAAGGGATTAGAAGAAACCATAAAGGTTGGACTGTATATTTTGCGCTGGTTATGAACTTCTTGTTGAAATAAACTTGAATAAATTAATTAAAACTTTGACCGAATGAAAAACGTGTTTGTCAACTTGAAAGGAACAATTTATTCTGACATTATTTATTTTAACATTTACAATGTGCCAATTTTTTACTAGTTGGCGTGTAATTTGAAGTTCAAACATATGTCAACATCGTAAATAATTTTTTCTATTACTACCTGTTTAGGTATCATTTGCCCCTTTAAAGTAACAATAACTACCATTGTCGGGAGTAACTCACCATTTACTTTTCGTTTTATTCTCCTTACTTCATAAACTTTAAAATTATTTCCATATTTAGGTTTAATTTTGTTTAATAAATCATCGTCTTTGATATCCTTGTCAATACTTTTTATTACACCTTTTTTGTATGTAAAGAAAGTGAGTATATAAGCCTCGTAATTTTTTTCCTGAAATACTTTAAACTCGACTAACTTGTTGGCACTATTGAGTGAATTTAATTCGACTTTAACTTTACTTCTACCAGTTACAGAAATAATTAAAATGTTATCCCTGATCTCCGGTTCTGCGTTTAAAATTAATCTTGCAGTAGAAATTTTATGAAACTTACCTATGTTTCCTTCTTTACTTTGCACAAATACATAATATGGACCTTGGTCCATTGAACTATATTTATTTTTTTGTTTTATTATTTTTTCAATACCACCTGTTTCGTCGCTTTTTCCATTTCCACTAAATTCCATATTCACTTCATCTATAATTATACTTTTTCCCCTATCAGGAGGTTCATGTCTTCCGTCCGAATCCCCGATCATAACAATCAAAAACAAATAAACAAACACTTAATGAAGACTCGTTCACGCACTGATAAGAACTTTACCTGACCACTGCCAAAAACGAACTGGGGGTAAATATACACTGCAGATGTTGATTTTAAATTAATGAAATATTGAGACTGCAACAGCTTACAGATTTGCATCTAACGAAGTATCTTTGGACTCGACCATAGATTTCACAAAGATGTTAACATCACCGCTAGCTATTTGCTGCACTGTTCTATGTTTGATGTATGATGTATATTTTTCAATTTTACATTATTATTAGAAAGTCGTTCTTCTTGTAAATATATTACTAAATCTGATAATACATTGATTAATATTTTTAAGTTTTCGACGTGGCTGTAAAAGCCATTCAAATTTCATTGAACTATGAATTTGGTTATTGAATAGCGTTGCCGTCGCTTTCTTCCTCAGTAATAGAAGAGTTGTCTGTTCCATGTATATTTTTTAAGATCCTTGAAATGTTGTTTTTAAGACGTCGATCGTTTGTGTTTGTGTGTACCATTTGCAATTTAGCACTAAGTCCTTCTAGGTCATTTGTATAATCCTTTACTACGTTTTTGGGAAACTTTGAATTTATAGCATTTGTAATATTGTCGCAGAGTTCTGTGTATTTTAGTGTGTAAGAAGTTGCAGCTAACGATAAAATGGCTTCTAGAGGTTTCATTGAGGTTTCTATGGTCAAAGCTTTTTTAATCCTTTTAGGCGCAGATCTCTTTGGGACAGGAATTATTATTTTTTGATTTTCTGACTCTATTCTTGTTTTTTATAGAAGTATGTGATAATATGTTGGTATTATTAGATAGTAATTCGGATAGGTTTTGTGAGTTAGAGGAGTTATTTGTTAGTGGTCTGGTTGAGAAGTAGGAGGAGTACTGGATTGATGAGTAGTTGGGGTTTATGATGTAAGGGATGTTTTATTTATTGGATAATTTTTTGTTTCAGAAATATTAGTATTCATAGATTCAGATAGCTACTCAATATTTTGTATATTAATTTGTTTAAAAGTAAAGTTTTCATCTTTGTGTCCTATGGTATTACATTTATAGCAATTTAGGCCATCTAAGGAAATATACATTTTGTAGGGGGTCATGACATGTGACATTAGAAGTGAATTTGAGATATGAATTATTAGTTGCTAGAGCAACAAATTCTTGAATCTTAAAGCTTAATAGATGATTGTTTTCAGATTTAGGCTTTCTAACTTAAAAATGTTATTTTAGACACTGCAATAAGTTCCAATTTTTTGAGCTCTTCTTCGATAATAGTGTTTGAAATACTGTGGCAGACATTTGATATCACTAGTCGGCTCGCAGGGGTAATTATTCTTCTAATTTCTATGTCGTTTCCTTGTATTGACACGGATTTATGATTATGTAGTAATTTTTCTAAGATTGTAGTGTGTCTAAGATTAATGCGTACTCTATTATTTGAGATTCTGGACGCGAAGGTGATATTTTTTGGTTGTACTAAAGTTCCTATTGCTGTATGCTTGTTTTTGGATGGAAAGTTAAAGTTGCTTATGGCATTAGAGCAGGTTAATGTGGAAAAAAAGGTTGGTGCTGAAGATGTGAATAATGATTTGGTGATTACTGTTTCAGTTTTCAAATTGATATTCATTTTAAATTTTTATTTTCTTTATTTAATGCTATTAATACTAGAGCCGCTACTGACTTAAGGTAATGATGCCGGCTTATCGGAGAGCCTTTATTTGAAATAAAAATAGATAGTCTGTTGTTTAGGTTTCAGTAAAATTCTTTAAATTGTTTTGATATGGATCAAATAAATTGATCTTTAAATAAAATAAAAAAATAAATAAAAAAACTAAACAATCTTTTCTGTAATTAGAAAACACTTTAAATTCACTCTCAGTACAAACTTTAAAAATAGTATTTAAATCTTTGGTATAAACCAACAAAAAACACGTTTTATTCGGAGCTGAAATTTATCGACACTTTTCTAATAAGTACCTTTTGTCCTCTCCAGTAAATATGTTTATTATACCTCATTTTAAAGAACTGCGTGTTCGCGTGTACAAGTTTATTCTAAAAATACTCTTTTACCGTTAATTAAACGTTTTAGACTTTCAGCAACATTTTTTTAATGTTTTCGTTACGTAAATTCTATTTTCTGGTTAAAAGCTGCGTAGAGCACCAAAACAATCGTACTGATTCATCTACAGACATTGGTGTCAAGTTTTTGGTGCCACATAACGTCGGATACAACAGGGAATAAATAAAATGGATAGTAAGGCAGAACTGCTTAAACTTTAAACTTCAAATTGAATAAGCAAGTTAAAGCTTTGCCATAAGAAAGCCACCTAACTGCTGTATGAAGTACTAAAGAGATGTGGAGACTTGCTAAGTTCTTACGAAGTTCACGGAATATACGAGAATTTTTAGTACGGGATTTGATATAATTTACAATTTTTACAGAGTTGCTAAAACTACCGGCTAACACTTGTAATGACAATTCTTGCATATGAACACAACAATGAGATTAAAAATTGCTGCACCAGTCGTATAACTTTTCAGTGGTTTTGCAAATAAAACATCTTGTTAATTTTTAAAAATATATCTAATATACACAAGCAATGTTGTTTAGTTTGCTACATCGATCGACTCGTCAACTAGACAAGGTAAATAGCAACATAATTTTTGTCGTTTTTCTCCAAGATTGAAACTCTTATTAATCCTGTCCTGACATACGCGTCAGAGACATGGACTATGATAAAAAGCGACGAAGAAATGTTAGGCCGCTTTGAAAGACGAATACTTAGACACAAGAGAAGTACAAGAAAGCCAGACATAGCGCAGGCGCTACAATTTTGAGTTGTATCACTGGATACCCCCAAAGACAGATCTTATATCAAGAGCCAGTAGGAACCACGAAAAGAGGCAGGCCAAGATCTAGATTCAATACTCAAGTCGAAGATGACTTAATGAATCTAGGGTTCAGAAATTGGAAATCCAGGGCTAAAGATAGGGGAATGGAGATTAATTTTTGAACAGGCCAAGACCCACCCAGGGTTGTAGAGCCAAAGATGATGATTTTCTCCAAGATTACACATAGTGATGTTTTTAGCACAAGATCAGATTAAATATTTTGCCTTCATATAAGTGTATCCAGTAATTTAAAACTTAAATAGGAATGATGCTTTGAGAGCCATTTTACTACCTTCGTTGAAATTGAACAGGAAAAAATCAACACACAACTTTTAAAATTTTCAATAGTTTTATACTTTTAATCCGAATGTCTTGTCTCTAGTTGTCCATAAAGAAGGCATGGTTTTAAACTAATGTTGTCTAGAACTTCATTACACATTACAGAAAGCGGTTTAGGTTCTGGCTCTTCCCCGGAGAAATAAAAACCCATTCGCAAATAGTCGGTCTTTACTTATTTTCCCTTTTTGTCTACGTTCTCATTTATTTTATTTTGGTAACAAGGTACCTCACTATAACATTCAATACCACCACCCTTTGTTGACCAAAAAAAAACAGTACCTGATTGTTCATTTAGTTTTTCCTAAGACTTTAAAAAACTGCCTGTTTTAAACCAACCATCCATCTTAAATTTACAGAATATCAATATATTTTATTTATTTAATTTCTAGTATGACATGGGTATGGCTCAAGATCCGTAAGTGCATTCGACAGTACTACTACTTGCGGGACTGCGCCTTTTTATATATCCAGACGTTATACTCGTTCTTTCGAGTTCCAGAAAAGTACTGATTCCATTGCTATAGTATTTTCGTGAACCCCTTTCATATAGCTCGCGAACCTTAGAATAATATGAAAAGACGTCCAGTAGAGTGGGATGCATATAGTAGAAGAAAGCGAGTAGTCTGTTGTTAGAAGTCTGTTGTCTGTTGTTCTAGTTTGTGCTAGAAAGACTTCAATGAAACTGAAAGGAAAGTTCTACAAAATGGCCATAAATCTAACTACAGTGTACAGTCCTGAATATTTTACAAGAAGAACAACAACTTCACGCTATTAAGGGGTGGCACCAAATTGAGAGAAACTAATTTAATATAGTTTTCTCAAATTCAAAACGCTAATCATCCATTATGAAGAAATTCCAGTTTTCTCCTTCTTCTTCTCTTGTCGTCTCCACTAATAAAGGTTGGCTATAACCATTGCAAATTCATCTCTATCTTCTGCTTTTCTTAACCCTCAGTTACTCGCGCGGGGTGTTGTGAACACCCCATGCGTATATAACTGTTAATATTTTCTACGCAATAATATCATCGTCGCCGTGGGCCTGTGTAGCTGCATATTTTCGTCGTCTCTACCACCTGGAAGAATCTGATCAGTGTACTGTTAGTCGTTGTACCGTAAGCAAGTGCTTGGGGTGCTGCAAACACCCCGCGAGTAGTTAAGTTACATTTTGTTTATCGATATTTATTTTTTACCGGTAAGTATATTTATTCTTTTTACACATATATGGTAGTCTGAACATGTACTTTGTCTATATAGTATTTCCAATATTATTTTTAAGAAAAATGGGCGAATATGAGGCCGAACAAGTGTGATTACTCAAACTTTTTGATGAATGTACGAGCGGTGATGAAATACAATCAGAAGAAAAATATCCTTCAGATGAAGAACTGACCCAAATACGAAGTGATTCTGAACCAGATAGTGAGCATGAAGTTATGAATGAATCTTCTAGTGACGAAAACTTGACAAGTCATGACGAACAAGAAGACGGAAATCGTTTTTTATCTTGGAAAAGACAAAATCACTAAATGGTCAAAGGAAAAGAGTCGTGATCAGAAGAGAACTAGAAGTCATAATCTAATTTCCCATCGACCAGAAACAATAAATAGTGCCAGAAACTGTAAGTCTGTTATTGAATGTTTTAATTTGTTTATAATTACTGAAGACATAATCAAAGAAGTTACAAAAAGTACCAACATATTTATAACTAAACTTTAGGCCCATTACAAACGTAAGAGGGGCTGCAAAGAAACCAATGAGACAGAAATTCGTGCTTTAGTTGGATTACTAATATTATCTGGCATTTGTAAATCCCCCATAGGGATATCAAAGATTGTGGGATATTTCAAGGCTTGGAAATTCAAATGTTTTACAAAACTCTTTGTAGATGGTCTTTTCGACAGTATCTACCAAACAAGCCGGCACGATGTGGTCTTAAATTTTTCGCTATGTGTGATTCCAAGACATTCTATACTTTACAATTTTACCTTATATTGAAAAGTAGCCAGATGGTCCTTTCCAAGTTAGCTATAAGCCCATTGATATTGTGCAGCGTTTGTGTCGTACACTCTTCGGTTCAGGAAGAAACATCACAACGGACAACTGGTATACCAGCATACCATTAGCAGAAACATAACTGTCTCATTAATTATCGTTAGTAAGTACATTCAGAAAAAACAAAAAAGAGATACCACCATGCTTTGTCACTAATAAGGTTCCTGGACAATCTCTATTCGGATTCCATTAAAAAATACCAATGACTCTCGTTTCATATTGCCCAAAGCAAAATAAAAATGTTATTTTTTTATCAACTATGTTATATATTATGTTATGTTATATATTGTATATTAACAATACTGTAGTTGAAGTTTCTCCAAATGTGAATAAGCCTGACATAATATTATTTTATAATAAAACCAAGAGTGGGGTTGATAGTGTAGACTAAAAATGCCAGACATATAATGTGTCAAGAACTTGTCGTCGTTGGCCCTTAAGGATATTTTATCATTTGTTAAATAAAGCTGCAATTAATTCCCACATCATTTATTTCTCTAATAATCCTACTATAAAAATTCCCAGATCGAAGTTTCTAACAGAGATTGAATTTATTCTGGTACAACCACAGATGGAAGCTAGGTCACAAATACAATCTATTCCAAACTCTTTGAAAAGAGTCCTAGGTAATGCAGGAACAAACAGTAATAATATGACTATAAAAATGGCAAGATGCACTATATGTCTACGAGTCAAGGACATTAAATGTAAGAGTAGTTGCAAAAATTGCAATAAAACTATGTGCCTAAGCCATATGAACACAATATGTGATGCATGCTATCGGGGCCAGTAAATGTATTCTAAGTTTGTTTATTGTTCTTTATATATAATAAAAAAATTTTGCTTTCACCTTTTGTACTTTATTTATTTATTTATTTTTAATTTTTGCTCAGTTGTGTGCAATTTTATTCCTAAAATCTATGTTTATAAAATTCAGCGACTACCATGTTGACTGCAATATTTGCTGAAATAAATAGTTTTATTTTGTGACAAACTTTTAACATTATATACCTAAAATATAAAAAAAGTTTGGATTTTATTACTTTAAACAAAAAGTAAGATAAAATAGTGGGGTGCTGCAGATACTCCGCGAGTTGACACGTTCACGTAAAATAGGCGCGAAGTAACGGAGGGTTAAGAGCGTTTATAACCGTGTGTTTAACCCGGTCCAGTCGCGAATGTTTTTCAACCAGGATATTTGTCGTCTACCAGGACACTTTTTTCCTTCAATTTTACTCTTCATAATGAGCTCTAATAGGTCGTACTTATAATTTCTAAGTATGTGCCCCAAATATGCTATCTGTCGCCGTTTAATGATGGTCAAAAGTTCTGTGTCTCTTCCCATTCTGTGAAACATATGATCGATCCATGGTATCTTTAAAATTCTCCTAAAAAGCCACATCTCAAACGCTTCCAGTTTTCTCATTAAGTCAACATTAACAGTCCACGCTTCGACACCATAAAGAAGAATAGAGTGTATATAACATTTTACCATCCGAAATCAGATTTGCAGATTGAGTCTTCGGATACTCAGAAATTTCCTCATCTTTAAAAAGGCTGGTCTTGATTGCTCTATTCTTGAGCGAATTTCTGATTTCAGATTCAGATCTTTCGTAATTAAGACTATTTGGATCCTTACTTAAGTAATAACTTTTCCCCTCTTACTAGTAGCTATGGTTTTTGTTTTCTTTATATTTATTGTTAAACCAAACTGTTCCCCAGTATCACAAATTGTGTTTAGTAACGTCTGCAGGTCTCTCTCACTTTCAGCGATAATGACTGTATCGTCAGCATAACGGATGTCATTTATATTTTCACCATTAATCTTGATCCCTTTTGTACATATTTAAGTGATTGCGTAAATAACTCTTCAGAATATATATTAAATAGTAATGGTAAGAGTACACATCTTCGTCTCACTCCTATACTTATCTGTTTCGCATCCGTGCTATTTCCATCTAATGTTACCACAGAGTGTTGGTTCAAATAGATATTTCTCAGTATGTTAATATCATTTTTATCGAGTCCTTTTATCTTTAGTCATTTAATAGGAATGTTATATTTTATATTTGTTTTATAGTCTATAAAACGCAACAAAAAGATCTTTTTGTTTGTCTCGACATTTTTGACCAAGATTTGTGAAACAATACAGTGCTTCCACCATTCCGAAGCCATTACGAAAGCCAAACTGTCTATTACTTATATCTGCTTCGCACTTTCTGAATATTCTCGTGTGTATACTTAATCTTTGAAAATATTTTTAATAAGTGTGTTATTAAGCTAATTAATCTATAGTAATTGCAGTGTTTGGGTTTCTTGGTATTTGGTAGCGGAACAAAGGTTGATAGCAGCCATTCTGTAGGTATCTCACCAGATTTTTATACGTTGTTAAAGAGTATAGTTCTTGCACTTAAATTGTGTTCGTCTATAAGTTTAATTAGCTCGATATGCACTTTATCTTCAGGGAGTCTGCCAGATTTTGAGTTGTTTATAGTATGTTGGACTGTGTCCATGAAAAGATCTTCAGTATATTTAGTCCATACTTGTTTTATTTCAATTGGGTTATTAATATATTTATTGTTTTTGTCAATTAATCGATTAGGTGTATTTGTTCGTGATTTTCCAGATAATTTTTTCACTTCTTTATGTAAATTATAATGATCATGCTTTTTCTGCAATATTTCCAGTTCGATGCATGTTTCCATCATTCACTTTTGCTTATCCTCATTTATTTTATTCCTCATTAATTTTTGTTTTTCTCTGTACTTATTTGGGTTTTTATTTCTATATTTTCTTCTTTGTTCCATGATTTTCAGTATTTCTTGAGTCATTTTCAGTTGTTTTCAAGTTTTCCAGTTATCAAGTTTCAGAAAAGCGTAGGAAAAGAAGACCGTAGAAGACCTGGGAATACGCCTAGGCAGGATATGTATATGAAGGAGATTCATAATAATATGACTTAAAATAAAAACCTATGAAGAAATGTAATTAGGGAAGGAGACCCCGCACGGGGATTAAGTAAAAGATATATTTTATGATGATGATATCATATTCGATACTAAAAATCGTTTTATATTATCAATTACCTTAGTGTCAAACTCCAAATAAAATTAGGCAAAAAAAAGTGGCCAGAAATTTATATAATACGGAAAAAAAATATAATATTTAGAGTGTGTCACTAACTAAAAACAAATTAAGGCAATAAAACAAGAAATTATTTTATTTTTTAATGAAGGTCTAAATGTCTAGATAACTGCATTCTATTTTATGCGTTCTACATTTTGCAAAAAATATTAAAAACATGGTTATTTGAGTGTAATCTAACCAATCAACCAAGCGGAAAAATTTCATAAGAAGTATTGCTCTAACAATATATGTCTTCTTTTTTTTATCTAATTAATGTTGCCATAAATAGTTACCCCGTCGTACTGCTTTCATCCCCTGTTTATTAATTACCGCAATTTATTTTCGCGAAACTTTGGAATTCATTATACAGATTTTTGGTTAACTAATTAAAGTGTAAACAAAGTTGGGAACAAAACCTTTTTTTTACCTTTACGTGGGGAAGATGTCATCTGATTAAAGCTAAGACAGAACAATCATTTATTATGCTCCAAAAAATATATCCCTTCGTCGGAAGGAGAGGTGCGTTACAAAGTTTTAAAACATAACGATACAGAAATTTATAGGTAGTTTTTACATTTATGAAAAGTTTGAAAAGTATTAATATATATATATATATATATATTATATATATATATATATATATATCTTCTGTGCCATCTCTGCGAGACGAAGGTTGGTAATCATCATGGCTATTCTGACCTTCGAGGCAGCTGCTCTGAACAATTACTTTGAGTTGCAACCAAACCACTCTCTCAAGTTCTTCAACCAGGAAACGCGTCTTCTTCCTACGCTTTTTCTACCCTCTATTTTTCCGTGAATTATTAGTCTCAAGATGTTGAATTTTTTGCCTCTCATTACTTGTCCGAGATATTGCAATTTCCTTTTTTTTATTGTATTTTCCATTCCCCTCTCTCTGCCTATGCTCCTTAACACTTCTGTGTTCGTGACTTTATCTAACAATGAAATCCTTAACAATCTTCTAAATTTGCACGTTTCAAATGCGTTAAGTCGATTTATTGTATTCCGATTAATTGATTCAGCTCCATAATAGAGTACACTGTGTACATAGCATTTAATTAGCCTTATTATGAAGGCCAATGTCAGATCTTTGGTGCATAAAATTTTTTTCCTTTCGCGAAGTTGGCACGTGCTTTTTCAATTCTGACTCTTATCTCTGCAGTATATTCGTTATTTTCTGTGATTATCGTTCCCAAGTAAGTATATCTTTTTACTCTCTCAATCTGCTGGCCGTCTACCGTTAATATTTCATTTGTATTGTTGTTCTTTTATTTAGTATTTAGAAAAATACGCCACCTCTTGTATTTAGAAAAATACGCCACCTGACAAGAGACTTCAGAGCCAGAACTTGGGCCATTGAAGATAACACTGGAACCCTGAGAACAAACAGAGAAGACATAGCAGAGACATGGAGATCGTATTGCAGGGACCTATATAAAGATGATCAACGCCAAGAGCTTGTTAGCCAAATCTCTGACGAGGTGGAAGAAGAACCTGATATACTCGAAAATGAAGTAAGACAGGCTATCAACAAGCTCAAATATAACAAAGCACCAGGTCCAGATATGATAACAGCAGAAATGCTTAAAGCCACAGAAGAAACCGGCGTAAAGTTACTTCATCTACTCTGTAACCAAATATGGCATTCCAAACAATGGCCTGAAGACTGGACAAAATCTACAATAACGACCATACATAAAAAAGGCAGCTTCCATAAATGCGACAATTATAGAACTATCTCTCTTATATCCCATGCAAGCAAGATAATGGTACATATAATCAATGAGAGACTGAAAACATTCCTTCAAAGAGAAATTCCACAAGAGCAAACTGGATTTACCAAAAGTAGAGGCACTCGAGAACACCTGCTGAATATAAGACAGATAATCGAGAAATCTAGGGAATTCAACATCCCACTATACATCTGTTTTATAGATTACCGTAAAGCGTTCGACAGGGTCAAGTGGAGACACTTATGGCGAATACTAACAGAAGTAGGCGTACCACAACATCTAATTACGCTTATTACTGAACTATATAAACACACTACTCGATCAGTTAAAGTACTTGACACACTTTCGAACGAGTTTCATCCAGAACGGGGTGTCAGACAAGGATGTATACTATCTCCACAATTATTTAACATATATGGGGAGTATATTATGCGAAGAGCACTTGAAGGATGGGAAAAGGGCATCTCAATAAATGGTCATAAACTTAACAACCTACGTTTCGCAGATGACACAGCCCTTCTTGCAAATAGTCAAGCAGAGCTGATGGAACTTATACGACTGATCGAAAACGAAAGTCAAATATTTGGTCTGCAATTAAACATATCAAAGACAAAGATCATGATAGTGGATAGACTACACAACAATCATCCACACATAACCACAATTGACCGGTTCGAGGTTGTGAGCTCATACTTATATCTGGGGTCATTAATCACAAACACAGGGTCATTACAAGAAGAGATTAAACGTAGATGTGATCTAGCAAAAGTTGCCACAGCAAAAATGACCAAAATATGGAAGGACTGTCAAATTTCAAGAGCGATAAAGATGAGGTTGATCAACTGCTTAATATTCCCAATACTGACCTACGGATGTGAATCTTGGACTCTGAGACAATCGGAGAGAAGAACGATAGACGCCACTGAAATGTTCTGTTGGAGACGAATGTTACGAATTCTTTGGACCGACCGTAGAACAAATAATTCAATTTTAAGAGAGCTAAAAGTTAGCCAACGACTCTCTAGTAAAGTCCTTCTCCAACAATTA
>OU898285.1:35382890-35492747 GCA_918026665.1 Diabrotica balteata
GAAACCTAAAATAAATTAATTGTAAACTAAAATTTTGGCTATATTTCTGAATAAAATAATAAATTTCAAAATTTATATTTAATACAAGAATACAAAATAAAATAATGAGCGAACAACTTACCTCTATGAAATTCATTCGAAGACGATAAAAATAGCAAAAAAATGTACACCTACTAATTAAACTATCGTAGATACAGGAGATTCGTAAAATTGACGACGAAGGTGTGAAAACTATATTGTAGAAATTTTAAATGGTACAACTGCACGCGACACCATCTAGCTAACGACTAAATTAGAAGGAACCGAGCGGCCTATGGCCAAGCGATGACCGTAAGTAACCGAAAATACTTGAAGAAGTATGTGGATCGTAAAATTTACGAATGTCCGGTAATCTAGGGTTAAAATAATTATCTGTCTTGTGCTTAATAGGACACACATCATGTGATATCTACGTATATAAACGTATTATCTCTCTAAATAACATATGTCGCCTTGGTGTACATTTCTCTTTTATTCTCATCTTCATCATCATCAGTAGCTCAAAAACCCTTTCTGGGTCCTGGCTTGTTCTAGGATTTTCCACCATTCTGTTCTGTTTCTTGCTTTGTTTTTCCACTTAGTAATATTAAGTGTTTTCACGCCTTGTTTCAGTTGTTCCATGTATCTAAGTTCGGGTCTTCCCTTTGAGCTTCTTCCTACTGGTGTTTGCCTCATTATATGTTTTGGTATTTCAGTCTCCAAAATTCGTTCAGCACGGCTATCCAGCGCAGACGTCCGATCTTTTTGGATGTTATGACCTCGGGTTCATTGTATGCTGTGTATAGTTCAAAGTTATATTTTCTGCATCATATATCGTTTTCCTTCACCACCTTATATATGTGTCTAAGGATTTTTCCTACAAACGTACCCAATAGGTTCTCATCGCTTTTTCACAGTGTCCATGTCTCTTATCCATATACAAGGACCGGTTTTATCAGGGTCTTGTATATTTTGCATTTGGTTTTTTTTTAATGTTGTTAGATCTTAGATGTTTAATTAGCCCATTATATGTTTTATTAGCGATTTGTATTCTTCTCTTAACTTCTTTACTGACATTGTTATCTGCGGTAACTACTGAACCTAGATATGTAAAAATTTTCATGCTTTCGATGTTATATTCTCCTATTGTCAGATTCTATAGGTTTTTTAGACTGTCGATTTACTGGCCTTCATGTTTTTGGTTTTTATTCTGATATTGATTCTGATTTGATTTGCAGATATTATATTAATATCTGAAAATGCCAATATCTGTACACTTTTTGTTATTATTGTTCCTCTTATGTTAACTTTTGACTCTCTAATTATTTTCTCTAATATGAGGTTGAATAGAATACAGGATAGGGCATCTTCGTGTCGTAGGCCCGTTCTCACATAGATTGCATCTGTTAGTGCCTTTTGAATTCAAATTTTGCTTTGTTCTTTAAGTGTTTCTTTTTCTATATCAATGAGTTGAATTGGAATATTAAACTCTTTCAGTGTATGGATCAGGAATTCTTGATAGATGCTATCATAGCTACTCTCAAAATCAATGAAAAGATGATGTGTGTCTATATTAAATTCAATAAAAAGACTGATATGTTTTTGGAACACACTTAGTCAAAAGAAAAGGCAAAAAAGTATTTTTGAAGTGTGTATATTTTTTAATAATTCCCAGCTGAGCGCTTTCGGCTTTACAAAGCCATCATCGGAGCTATGCTACAATAAAATGTTTTTATAAGTAACTAATTGATGAAGATTTTAATTTTATACTTACGTCAATTTATAAATAATGGAGAGATCAATACAATGGAGACAATCAATACAATCAATACAATGGAGAGATCTCATTTCCTTATTTGTTGAAATTTTGATTTTTTTAATTACTTAGTTGTTAAAAATTCTTAAAAAACTCTTAAAAAACATACAAAAAACCAACACTGGACTTCACAGACACATTAAAAATTTTTTGTCATGGTACGGGTGTAAGAACCCGACCATTGTTTGCTATGAGGAGGTAGACAGAATAGAACTAATGAAATCAAATGTCGGTCCCTTTAAACGATTTTTCAAAAGTGACAGTTGACAAATGTCATGTATAGGAAATAGAGATTGTTTTAAATTCTTATAAAATTATTTAATAGTTTGGAATTACTAATAGTCATCACAGACTTTCTAAAAATTAAGTTTTTAAGCTTTTAAATTAAATCTTATGTGTTCATCACATCATACAGAATGATACTAGTTTGTAAATTGACTCAAATCATTGATCAAGGTAAATGTATGTTTAATCTGACAGTCATCCCTAAGAAACAAGGGTTCAAATCGTTCAATAATAATATAAAGAAGAAACATGGTATTAATGTTACATGATCTGATATTTAAGTATATTGAGAATTGTATCTCTTGATGGAAATTTGTAAGAAATTGGCATACAAATTTTTTTTATTAAAGAATATATTTTCATTTTTCAATTAAGCATAACTTGTCAAATGAATTATAAAATATTGTAAATTTATAATAAAGTTTAGAATTTTTGTTTAAAAATCTGTGTGTCGGAGGTAAACTACACTATGTCATAAAATGTAGTTTTGAGAAAAGGCGATTTAAGGTATGCCGTACCTCGAAAATAATAATTATTATTAAGACTTTTTTAATTATCACCACTAAATTGCAAATAAAAAGACAAATAGTATAATTACCTACTTTTGCACGTGTTGTTGCAGTTAAACTTAAGTTAGGAAGGGATGAAAAAATTTTTTTAATAAACATAGTGTTGTTTACCTCTAATCGTGTACATGAGTTCATGACATAATGTTTTAGTTCCTGACACGATTGTAATATGTTATGGTAATTAACCATATTTTAAAGGGTTTCCGGTTTTGAAATAAAAACAATTAAAGTCATCAGTTCATTTATTAATCATTCATTGGACATTCTGGAAAATCGGAAGCATGCTCTGCTTTAGGCAGAGACTTATAATAAGCATGACATTCACTCGATAAAAACGGCAATAATGACATTAAATCATTGTATTTTGCAAAAGATATTGGCTTTTGTTGTGTTCGACTTACGGCAAGACATTGAGGAAATGTAGCGTTTCTTCTTTTTAAGCTAAGGTGTTTAAATTCTTCGTCAAAAGCTGTTTTGTAATAGAGCTCTCCTACGTTTTCTTGGCGGACCTGGATGTGGACACATTCGGAAATCGAAAATTTTCTGTACACCAAGGGTATTTGTTCCTGTTTAAAATTTTCTTTAACCCTGCTGTACCGTTCGAGTAAACTACACAAATGTACTGTTCGGGTCAATATGACCCAACTATGATTTACGCTCCCTAATAGAAATAAAATAAGCTAATGGTGCTAAACAAAACTGTATTAATAAAAAATTATAGTTAATTAAACAATAATTATATTTTTACAGTAAATTAAACCTTATTAACAAAAATAAAAAGCATTTTTTCTTTCCCAGAAAACCCTAAGAACAAATATCTACAAAATTTAATTCAGTTTACAACTGGGACAGTAATAGAAAGAATGGGTTTTACAAATATGTTTATGACATATACAACATAAAATATTAGTCTTGTTATCCCTTTTAGAGCAAAATTTACAGCGTGCTCGTTTAGCAGGCGGAGTTGGATGGTCCATAGACGGTTCACTAGAATTTCCATCTTCTCTACTCGCTTCTGCTCGTGTTCTTTTTACCAGTTCTTGTGAGTCTTTAGTTCTCGGTAAATTTTTCCTGGAAAGGATAAGTGGTTTCACCAGTGTTTTTCCCAACTCCTCAAGAAAAATTCGTCGTTTTGTAAGTTTATTGGTATTCCATTGGGGATTTATCGATGTCCATAAAACGAACGCGTTGTAGGCAGAAACGTCCAGCATATTGTAAAAAACAATCATGGGCCAGCGATTTGTCTTCCTCTTACATGTATATGTACCAACAAGCTGATCTAGAGTATCCACTGCCCCCTTACTGGAATTGTAATCTAAAATAATTTGGGGCTTCTTGTCATTTCTGTCACTAATAGCCTTTTCATGATGCAAAGTACTCATAAGAATAACATTTTTATTCTTTTTAGGAATATAGTTAACAACAGTGGTATCTTGTGTGAAGTAAAAAGACGAACTATGAACTTCTTTATTCGCAATTTGTGCTGGAAGCTCTCGTTTATTTTTTCTTATAGTCCCCAGCATTGTATTTTTTCTTTTTAGAAGAAGTTGTCCTAAATTGTACGATGTAAAAAAGTTATCACATGTAATATTGTGGCCTTTTAAATCACTACTCAAGTCGCACACCACACGCATTCCCTGATTTCGTTCTGCTTCCTTTCCTGTATAGATCTGCAATTTTAGAGCATAAGAACTTTTACTGTCACATAAGGCCCAAACTTTTACGCCATATTTCGCTGGATTGCTTGGAATGTACTGTTTGAATGGACAGCGGCCTCTAAAGGCAACTAATTGCTCGTCGACGGTAACATTTTCATCAGGGTTAAAAAATTTTGGTAGATTTTCAACCCATTTTTCCCAAATTTCACGTATTGCAGCAAGTTTATCAGTACGTCTCCTATCCTGTCTAGTAGTCTTGTTATCAAAACGTATTACTTGCGAAATTTTTGTAAATACTTCAAGGGACATTGTTGCTCGAAATATACTACGACCCGTTTCTTCATTCCACAAACTTTTAGTTGATTCACCATGGGACTTAAAAACTCCAGCTAACAATGACAGACCAATGTATGCTTGAAAACCAATTTTATCTAAGTCTTTCCAGTTGTTTTCAAAAACACGCTGTCCTTCCATGTTGGTCATATTTATAATTTGGTTTGCAACTATGTCAGAAACGAGTGCGTCAAATGAATTTTTAATATCGAAAATTCGTGCACATGCGTACCTTGTAACTCCTGGAGCATTATTTATAACATTGGCCGTAGAAAAACGACCGCGTTGATAAGGAGGATCGAGCGACCATTGGATAGTATCGTCTTTTGAAGGAACCGTTACAGAAGGTTCTACAGGATGTTGTACGTAGAATGGAACACCAAAGGATTCATCACTGCTTTCTTCCTCACTCTCACTACTTGTATTGTTTTCTGTTTCTGATATGCACTCATCACTCTCTGACACGTTCGCGAGCTCGCGAAGCTCATCTTCGGTTAGCGCTCTACGGTGCGACATTATCAACATGCAAACATAGACTGAAATTTGAAATAT
Organism: Diabrotica balteata; assembly: GCA_918026665.1. Classification (NCBI taxonomy): domain Eukaryota; kingdom Metazoa; phylum Arthropoda; class Insecta; order Coleoptera; family Chrysomelidae; genus Diabrotica; species Diabrotica balteata. The sequence goes on from OU898285.1 coordinate 35,388,122, forward strand.
AAACAAATAAATGAATGCGCTTGGCCTTGGAATATTAGTGTTTTACCACTTGTCTATCACCCCCACTTCCTTTTACGTGACATGCCATTCTACCTGACATCGTCCAGCTACACTACACATATTTTACAAGTTCTAGCTTGTAGAAACTTGTTTTTATTTATAGACGTACCTGACTGACAAACACTATTAGAAAATATAAAATACTACCAACTAAACATACCTGTACAGGTAATTTTTAACGGTTTAAATACGTGGGTCATATTGACCCGAGCGTACCATAGGTAACAATTTAATTTTTATCAAAAAAATGAGCAAGTTGATTTTTTATCTTTTATGCAATTGAAAGACCTCATATTAAGTAATAAAGTCACGAAACACCAAAACGTTACGCCGCGTAATAATTTGTAAAATAAGAAATATTTTTTTTTTGGGTCAAATAGACCCGAACAGGACAGCAGGGTTAATGCCTGTGGATTTTTTATACAGATCAGTAAACTTTTTAAAGTCATTTAATTCCATGTTATGAACTGAGATTTTTGGTGAACAACCACGTATAAATTGTTGCCAATCCCAAGGGGTTTGGATAGTCATATTATTCGTTTTCTTGCGCTTTCTCTCAATTAAAGCATGTATTGTATCAGCCTCCATATGCGTATGGCCTTTAAGCAAAAATTTTTGATTAATAATCTTAATTTGTGGCCATTTATGCAAAATCCAAAATAAACAGGCTATTAGCATAATATTCTTATTTTGCCCATAGCAATTGTCTGACCATAAGGTTATTTCTTCGACATCAGCTTTGGGAACTACCAATTCTGCCCATTTGAGAAGGGCCGATGCTATCTCGTCACCACCACGGCCAGCTTTTGATTCGTCCCATATCATACAATGAGCTGTTCCGTCTGAAGCTTCATGAATTGTGAAATCAAATGTCCATAATTTCCGTTTGTAGAAATTTAATCCACATGTCAACATCGGTGTCGGCAAACATTTTTGCAGATCTGCAGTCAATACTTTATGTTTATTATTATGTTTGGCAATATCCTTATCAGCATTTTTCAAATCATATCTTTGCTTTGCATCGGCTAGGTGAGCATCATAGCTTTTCTGTAGGGTTTCTTGGTCGGTTGAACTTAAAAGGGTGTCTTTCAATTGGCTGCAGTACATATCACAAGTATCACATGTGTCATTTTCTACAACTTTGAATTTCAATTTAAATTGTGTATTAAAAACATGTGTATAAACCCATTTTTTAGCAATGGCAGAGGTAGGTATATTGATCTCTTTACAATGTTTTATGTAAAGTTGATACATTTTCTCGATATTTAACTCTGGAGACAAAAATTTACTTTCAGTTTGTTCTCTACAGTAATGACTCTCGTACGAAGGAAACGACAGTATATGTTGAGTAACGTTCTGGATAATAACTTCGGATGTTTTGTTACTAGGAACTTGTCGTCCCCTTTGGTCTGATTCAATTATTCCTCCAGGTTGTCTTTTCTTTAAAGCAGTTATAACAACTGAATTTGAAATTGCCAGAGTATTTAAAAACATAGTTTTACATACTTTAATGGCTACATTGTTAACGAAAAACTTATAAATCAGCGTACTTTGTTTTGGTTTTGTGACGTTTCGTCTCGTTATTGCTGTGGGTTTACTTTCCACACAAGAAACAATAAACTGACGCTTGATATTATAATCAGCCGTAGAGCTCCAATAGTGATTAAAAATAGTGAGCCTATCACTATGTGTAAATTTTTCAAAGCATTTCATTCTACAAGAACAGACGGCTTTCATTTCTCTTGCAGAAACAGTCTTTCCTTTTTTGGACACATATGTTTCTCCAGCTGCGTAGCTTAGTTTTCGTTTATTACACTTCCACTTATTAACGTGTACGACTTTCTTTTTTCCCAGTTGTTGAAGTTCCGTTTTGTTTTTGACTTTTCTCTTTTGAGTAATATTATCCGCATGTTCTTGTTCAGTTGAAACATTCGTGCTTCTAACTGTATTTTTTTGTTTTCCAATAACACCTTTATTAGAATCTAAATTACCATTTGCTTTTTTATAATCTAATGTTGCGGTTTCATTTTTCGTCTTTCGGTACAGATTTCCATTTGTGTTTGAACTTGAATCAGATTCTTCCATACTACTTGGATTATATGTTTCATCAAGAAAAGAATCATCTGTATTGCTGCTAAATGAAGAACATCGGGACCGCTGACTACAGGATGGTACCATCAGCTCATTTACTGGAGCTCCTGAAGGAGTAAATAAAATAAAATATGATACGGATCATAAGTGTTAAGAAAGTTTACCTGTATGGCCTTCATTACTTTCGACTTGAGAATTCAGTGCATCTTCTACATTTCTACATATCGACATATCGCTATCTGTAAACAAAAAATATTCTTTTAAATAAAATATGATATGGATCATAAACATTAAGAAAGTTTACCTGTATGGCCCTCATTACTTTCCACTTGAGAATTTGGTGCATCTTCTATATTTCTACATATCGACACATCGCTATCTGTAAACAAAAAAAAAATCTTTAACAAAATTACTTGTATCTAATATAGAATATAAGATCTGGCAACGTCGCAAAACAACCATACGTAACCTTATGTGCTTCACTCGTAAAATTAAATTTACAACCTAACCTTAATTATTATTATTAGCAACACATTTACTTACCAAAATTCTCGTTATTTGCCATATTAAAAACAACCATTTGTACCAGCTTTTTCCCTCTGGAATTCATGATCTAATAATATGATTCACTAACAGTTAATACAAACAAATAAACAATAAAACCCACTATAACAACTTGCTAGGCTACGTTGATAATCTCGAATACCATGACAAACTTGCCATAGTTGCCAAAAATAACACCGATCATGTTTCTAAACACAATGAATCTTATGTTATACCCAGAGGAATACTACACTATGTCCACATAGTGCAAAGGAAATGTGACAATCTTAATAGGAAAACAACACCAAGTACTGTTGGTGATATATACCTCTATAGAAGTTAATACATAGTGTAATATATCCTCCAGAATAATGCATTTATAGTCGAGCTAGGACATAGTGGATTATACCTTTAGAAAGAGAATTTAAAATTACGTAACACTATGTCAAGATCTCAATATTACACTAAGTTGACATAGTGTAGTTTACCTCCGACACACAGAAATATAAAATTATGAAAAAATGTAATAAGATTGCATGAGGTCACCCATCTTCCTCTAAAGTCTCCCATAATAATTTAAAAAGAGGTTTATAATTGCAATTGAGGTTGATTTGTGTGTTTAAGCAACAATCAGGGTTTAGTTTCATTTCTTTGGATATCTCAAGATCTTCCAAGTGATTCACGAGTCTAAAGTTTTTATTGGTAATTGTGTAAAAGTTTTACTGTTTTTAGAAGGAGATGTGAAGTTTGTATAGTTCTAATTTATTTGTCTTTATTCTAATTTATTGTCTATAATCTAATTTATTAAAACTCACGATAACTAATTACGAATTTATTAAAGTCTTTATTAATTCTAATTTATATTACAAATAATAATTTATGTTTCGTTACATTTTAAATATCGCGGTTGCCGAGCTTCTTATCACTGACTGCCAAATAAAAATCTTTCATTTATATACACAACTGTTGTCATCCAGAGAATTCGGCGGACTTCTTGAATAGTCTCGTATTTTGGTGAAGGCGCTCGACTCGTTTTTCAACCTCGAGACGTGGATGACTCACCAAAATTAGTGTCTAGAGATTTCTGGTAAACAACTGGTAGCTAAGCTCAGGTATATTTTGACCTACAAATTACGAGAATCAATAAAAAGAATTAGTCATAAAATATTTACAGTTCTATATGCCATAACATTTAAAATCGTAACATTGCCCCCCTCTTAAAAGATGGTTCCTCCTGGAACCTTGTCGGGACTGGAACTGGAACGACATGCTGATATCGGCAACTGGACCCTCTTTTACAACTTCCAGTTGTATAGAAATGACAAGGGACGGTTTTTCTCTCCGCAGCAGTAACTATGCGGATTGCAACAGACTAACACCTGGACTTCGGTGTCTTTAAAGACTTCCTCCACCATGTTTCGTATAACCCTCCAATCTAATTGGCGGCACTCCAACTTTGGCATGGCTAACTTTTGCACGTCGGACTCTAGTACGTGCTCTCTTAACTGAAGTAAGGCTTCCCATACATCTCGGTAGGTAGGTTGGTCACGGGCAGTGTCTTTTGTTACCAGGTAGAAAAGGTAACGTGATGCATCTTGAAGTTTCAAGGTTTTACCAGGAGCTGGCACTTGGCATTGAAGTTCTGCAACTCGACCAAACTTCCTTCGAAAGACGGATGCCAACCCTGGTGCATCTTTGATACTGGCCGGGATGGTAAGGGCCAGTGAGTAGTCATCGGGAAGCGCGAGTAGATCTTGCCTTTCTTCAGTGGTAACACCATGTCTTGCTTTACCGGTACCTCCATAGGCACCCATGAATTCCTCAAACGTGAGGTCAGACACATCTTGGACTTGGTTTACTTCCACTTCTTCATCTACGTCGTGGTCACCCTCGAAAGACGCCAGCCGGTTATGGTGTACTATCATCGGCTTTCCTCTCGGAATCTTGCTTATTCGGTAAATAACATCATTGATCTTCTCCATAATGAGGTATGGACCTTCCCAAAACTGCTGCAATTTGGGAGAACAACCTTTTCGCTTTTTGGGGTTATAAAGCCAGACTTTATCGTTCTTCTTAAAACACCCCTTTTCGGCTTGCGTATCGTACCGTTTCTTCATTCGGTCACTAGCGATCTGGAGATGGGAACGGACCAACTCGTGTACATCGTCCATTCTTCTTCGTAATTCGATCACATAATCTTCACCTGCTACATCTTCTCCAGGTCGACACCCAAACTCTAGATCACAAGGTAGTCGCATCTCGCGTCCGAATAGGACTTTGGCTGGTGTCTGGCCTGTTGATTCATTAACAGCAGATCTGTAGGCCATTGTGAAGAACGGGAGATATTGGTCCCAGTCTCGCTGATGATCGGACACCATCTTTGTCAAATACTTGCCAACTGTTCTATTCATTCGTTCTACCATACCATCCGATTGCGGATGATAAGCCGTAGTCCTTGTTTTCTTCATACCTAGTCTATCACATATTCCTTGGAATAAATCGCTTTCGAAGTTCCTGCCTTGGTCACTATGGATCTCCAAAGGCACTCCAAATCGGCTTATATATTCTTGGATCAACTTATCTGCAACGGTGGCCGCCTTCTGGTCTGGAAGTGCGTAAATCTCGACCCACTTAGTGAAGTAATCCATTACTACCAACATGTACTTGCCTCCATTATCACTTTCTGGAAACGGCCCAGCAATGTCCAAAGCTATTCTTTCAAACGGGCTTCCAACGTTATATTGTCTCATAGGAGCTCTCCTTTTTCGATAAGGCCCGTTACTCGTAGCACAAATAGTACATTTCTTACACCAGTCTTTTACATCGTCGGAACTGTTCATCCAATAAAACCGTTCCCGAATTCGCTGAAGGGTCTTCTTCACACCAAAATGCCCTCCTGATGGACTGTCATGTAACTGACGAAGTACTTCGGCTATTCTGCTCTTTGGAATCACCAACTGTCTTCTCTTCTCTGAACCGTCATCATTTTCCAGGACTCGTTTGAGCAAGCCATCTTCCATGATAAATGAGTCCCACTGGGCCCAATACGTCTTAACTACTGAGCCTAGGTTCGATATTTCTTGCCAAGGTGGTCGACGGTTTTCCTCTTTCCATTTTCGGATTTTCTGTATAACTGGATCTCTCTCTTGTTCTTCCCTGATCTTGGTAGGCGTCCAGTCGTCGTGGACCACCGTCGTTCTTAGCACTGCTGCTTCCTTGGATTCCGTTTTGTTGCAGTGAGAACACTCTGCTGGGCATGGCCTTCTGGAAAGAGAATCAGCGTTTCGGTGGCTAACTCCGGCCCGGTGCTCAATCTTAAAATCATATTCTTGGAGTCGTTCGATCCACCTGGCTATCTGACCCTCTGGATTCTTAAACTGCATCAACCACTTAAGGGCGGCATGGTCGGTTCGGATTAAAAACTTCCTTCCATAGAGGTATTGATAGAAGTGCTCTACTGATTTCACTACTGCCAGAAGTTCTCTTCTCGTGACGCAATAATTCCGCTCAGGTTTTGAGAGAACTTTACTGAAATATCCAAGGACTCTTTCCTGTCCTCCCTGAATCTGGGACAGCACTCCTCCAATTCCCACATTACTTGCATCTGTATCTAAGATGAACTCTCCTTCTGGCAGTGGATACCCTAAAATCGGTGCTGTGATTAAATGCTTTTTTAAGGTCTCAAAGGCATTTTGGCAGTCTACATCCCAGCGGTATTCTCTTGCTTCCTCTGTAAGTCGCGTTAATGGTTTAGCGATATCTGCAAACTTCTTAATAAACCTCCGGTAATAAGTACATAGTCCAAGAAAACTTCTCACTTGATGTTTGTCAGTTGGTTTTGGCCATTCCTTAATGGAATCGATTTTTCCCTTATCCACGGCCACTCCTTCTTTACTGACTATATGACCCAGATAATTGACTTTACCTTGAAATAGCTGGCACTTCTTGGGGTTTAACATCAATTGGGCAGCTTTAAGTCGATTAAAAACGTTTTCTAAATTCTTCAGATGGTCCTCAAATGTCTCCCCCAAGACGATTATGTCGTCTAGATAAACTAGGCACGTTTTCCAAGATAACCCTCTCAACACATTTTCCATAAGTCTCTCAAATGTCGCAGGAGCGTTACAAAGTCCAAATGGCATAACGTTGAATTGCCATAATCCAGATCCTGTGGTGAAGGCTGTCTTTTCTTTATCTACCGGGTCCATTTCTACCTGCCAGTATCCAGACTTCAAATCCAAAGTAGAAAATAATTTACTTCCAGCCAATGTGTCTAATGTGTCATCAATCCGAGGCAGAGGATAACTATCTTTCTTGGTAACGTTGTTCAGCAAACGGTAATCCACACAGAACCTCGTTGTTCCGTCTTTCTTCTTAACCAGGACTACCGGAGAGACCCATGGGCTCGTAGAAGGTTCTATCACCCCGTCTTTCTTCATTTCCTGAACAATCGTTTCAGCTTCCTCTCTTTTCGCCTGTGGTAATCGTCGAGCTGTTTGACGAATTGGCTTAGCATTACCAGTATCAATTCTATGCTTAACAACGGTAGTTCTTCCCGTCTTTCCTCCTTTCGGTACGAAAATATCACGATACTGCCGAAGAAATTCCCTTAATTTCCTTTTCTCAATCTGATTCAGAGACTGTCCAGCAACTGCAACCATTTGATCAAATTTGTCGTTGGAATTATCAGACGTTGTCGTCTGACGGATTATGGATGTCACAGGTACACAAGTTCCTACTTTTGTCTCTTTCTTGATGGTCACTGGGTAGTCATTGACATTGATAAGTCTAACAGGAATTTCTTTAGCCGAGGTCACCAATTCCTTTCCAATTATGATTCCACGGCCAACTTCGTCGTCATGGTTCCAAGGCTCCATCATAACAGGTGACCCTTCGTCCACAATTCCCTGTAGCCGCGCTACTATGATTGTTTCACTTCTCGCAGGCACGACTGTATCTTCTTTAACGGCTGCTTGCATAGTGTTGTCATCATGTGGATGGAGAAATACCTCCTCGTTACCAACTTTGATTACCTTATTCTTAAAATCCAATTGGAATCCATGCGTATTCATTACGTCCATTCCTAATATAACATCCTCTTCGATGTCAGCAACTATAACAGTATGGACGAACTTTTCTGCTCCAATTCCTAATTGTACCTGGATTTCTCCATGAATGTTGGCATTTTCCCCTGTGGCGGTCCGAAGTCGCAACCTCGTTGGTAACAGTTTCTTTCGGCTGTTTATAACTGTCGGGCGTATAATGGTTCTGGTCGCTCCAGTATCCACCAACAACGTATGCTTTTTACCATTTATTTCTCCATCTACATATACACTATCTTCACGACATTTCAAAGAAGCTATTAGTATCAGAGGGTCTTTGGTAAAGTTCTGGGTCGAAGCTGCTCCCCTAAGGCCGACGCGTTCTGGTTTTGTCTTCGGTCGTATGGTCTTCGTTTTCTTGTGTGTCATGCTTTTTATCATATTAAAGAGCTGGTCAAGTTTATCTTCATCTCCTTCCTCTTTTACAGTCCTAACTTTGCTATACCCGCCAGAGGCCTGCGTAGCTGACTCGTATTCGAGGGCGGCAGATAAGACATCCATCAGCGTCTTGTGACGAGCTAATCGTAGTGTTCTCTGCATCTCATGATCACGAAGACCATCAATAAACGTTTGAACGGCCAATTTTTCCATCATGTCTTCGGGAGCTGTTGGATAAGCATATCGCACTAATCTGGCGATATCTACTTCATATTCTTGAAGAGCCTCATCTTTCTTTTGTCTTCGATTTTTGAGCTGCGACTGATATACATGCTCCAAGTGTTCGTGGCCATATCGCATATTTAACCTCTTCTTCAGTTGTTCGAAATCATCCGTCTCCTCTACGGCTATGGTCTGGAGCACATCTAAGGCATCTCCTCGAAGAGCGATAGTCAGGTTTACAGCCTTTTCTTTTTCAGACCATCCATTCGCTCTTGCAGCTGATTCGAACTGTTTCATGTAGTTGTTCCATGATGATTTTCCGTTGAAAGTTGGGACTTTGACATGAACGGAACCTCCGCTTCCTTCAAATTTCGGCCGTGTTTCCAACTTACATTTCGTCTCATTTTCTTTTATCTCTACCGGATCTAAAGCTACCGTATTAATTGGTGGTAGCACTCTCGTGTTAGTTATCATGGTCTCTAACTGTTTGATTTTCTCTTCAACGTTACCAAATGTTTTAGAGACTTCTTCAAACTTCTCACCATTCTGAATACATACTTCGTCGAATCTTCTAGACATATTTTCAATTTTCTCGTCATTTTGTCTAGCTATTTCTTTAATAATTTGAGACGTTTCATCGAATCTTTCATCATTCTTTCGAGAAGATTCTTCAATCATTTGTGACGTTTCATCGAATCTTTTGGAAACAGTCTCGAATTTTCCATCAATTATTTTCGTTAAAACGGCTTCTTCTGCTGACTGGAACTGGAATGTCTCTGGGTCGTCTCCATTCTTGTTGAGAACAGTCTTCAGTCGTTCTTGGAGGATCTTCTTGGACCCGCTGCAGTCTTCATCGCGTTCTTCTAGTTGCTCACGCAACTGTTTCACTGAAAGTTCTACTAGCAGCATCTTTGGTCAGGCACACACGTACTTTTTAAATGTTCTTTCGTACAACGATCACTACTGAACTACGCGGATGTTCCCGACGAACAATACCTTTCAAAAGTTCAAAAGTCTTTTTCAAAAATCAAATTAAATTTATCTACGATCCCACTTTTTCTGACACCACTGTGAAGTTTGTATAGTTCTAATTTATTTGTCTTTATTCTAATTTATTGTCTATAATCTAATTTATTAAAACTCACGATAACTAATTACGAATTTATTAAAGTCTTTATTAATTCTAATTTATATTACAAATAATAATTTATGTTTCGTTACATTTTAAATATCGCGGTTGCCGAGCTTCTTATCACTGACTGCCAAATAAAAATCTTTCATTTATATACACAACTGTTGTCATCCAGAGAATTCGGCGGACTTCTTGAATAGTCTCGTATTTTGGTGAAGGCGCTCGACTCGTTTTTCAACCTCGAGACGTGGATGACTCACCAAAATTAGTGTCTAGAGATTTCTGGTAAACAACTGGTAGCTAAGCTCAGGTATATTTTGACCTACAAATTACGAGAATCAATAAAAAGAATTAGTCATAAAATATTTACAGTTCTATATGCCATAACATTTAAAATCGTAACAGAGAAAAGGAATGATTATTAAATTTAATGTGATATCCAAAGTTTGATTTTTCTAGATTATTGAAGTGTACTTTGATTCTTTGATTCAGAGTTCTCATTGTTCTACCTACATAAGTCATATTACAGTCACCACAGGACAGCTTTTAAATACCACTTTTGTTTAGTTTGTCAACTTTGTCTTTGGTCTTGCTGAAGATGGACTTGATGTTATATTTGGTTTTAAAGGAGATGTTTAAGTTACTGATTTTATTAAGAAGTACTCTTGAAATTTTGTCTGAAATTGGTCCTAAGTAAGATAAGGATCTATATATGAAAGTAGTGTTGGATTTTTTATCAACACTAAAAGCTTGGTTTCGTCTCTTTTTGAGTATAGATTTTCTAATGACTTTATCAACAGTAGTAGAAGGAAAACCATTGTTGTTTGCTATCTGTTTAATGATGTAGATTTCTTTATTGTAATTTTCTTGAGACATAGGGATAGTAAGAAGTCTGTGGACATAACATTGAATAGCTGCCATCTTGTGTTGAAAAGGGTGATTTGAGGATGTTGGTATCATATGGTCAGTTTGAGTAGGTTTTCTAAAAATTGAAAATTCTAGTGTAGGCAAAGAAGAAGAGGAGGAAGCATTATTTTTGATAGTTAGGTCTAAAAAGTTGATAATGTTTTTGCTTTCTACTTCTAAGGTAAAATGAATTGCAGGATGTAGATTATTAATTATTGACAAAATATTGTGAGGTTCTGAAGGTGGGCCTTCTATAAAGGCTAAAATGTCATCCACATATCTGTACCATAAGATTATTTGTGGTTGAGAATGAACAAAGTTAGTTTCGAGAGAGTCTAGAAAAAGATCTGCAAGTAGAGGAGATAAAGGATTTCCCATTGCTAAACCCTCTGGTTGTCTATAAATAGTATATTAAATTCACTAGTCTTTTCCAAGATTTGCCTCAAGACGAAGATCTGATCTATTGCGGACTTCTGCCTGCGGAAACCACATTGATATCGCCCAACTATTTGTTTCGCATATGGTCTCAATCGATTATACACAATATTTGACAGTATTTTATATGCCACAGTTAGTAGCGTTATTGCCCGGTAGTTTTTACATTGAAGCTGATCTTTATTTTTATGTAATGGCATAATTACTCCGGTATTCCAGTCTTGCGGCAGTAGTTTATTATTCCGTATGTTCACAATTAGTTCGTATATTGCATTCAATAGAGAGTCTCCACCTTTCTTTAATAATTTTGCGCTAATGTTGTCTAATCCAGGTGACTTGTTGTTTTTCAGTCTGGTAACTACTTCTTACATTTTAACTAGTAAAGGGGGGGGTTGTTTCTCTAGTATCCGTTTGATCCAGTATAATTCCATCATGTAGTGGATCTTCAATTCTGTATCGTCTTGTATGATGTTTTTACACGTTTCCCATTCTCTGTTAATATCCTTGTGCTTTTGTCATTTTTTTAGCCTTCCTTTTATATATTCTTTGTATTTGTCCCTTTTCCTGTTGTCTGCCAAGTTTTTTATTTTATATTTTTCAATTTTAAATCCCTTCTCTTTTTTAATGTTTGAGATGCTCTTATTCTACTTTCCACTAGGTAGTGATCCGAGTCTTCATTTGTCCCTCGTCTGCTGCATACGTTTATTACGTCCAAGTGATGTGTGTCTAGAGTGTTTAGAGTCAATATTAACATGATCAATCATGTTTACCGTAACCTTATCTGTAGATCTCCACGTTCCCTTATGAATATTTTTTCGCCGTAAGCATGTGCTGGCAATTACCATGTTAAGGGAAGTTGCTAGATTTATTAGTTTGATGCCATTGTCATTGGATACTTTATAAGGACTGTGCTTGCCTATAGTTGATAGGTATTGTTGCTCGTTTCCTATTTTTGCGTTAAGATCACCATAAATAATTTTGATGTCATTCTTTAGTCACGAATGATATACGGCTTCTAGTTCTTCATAAATTTTTTCTTTGACATCGTCTTCCCTTTCCTCTATAGGGGCATGCACATTTCAGATGCTAAAATTAAAAAATGTTTCCCTTAGTGGATGCACAGTCTAGAGTGTATAGCACGAAAGTCTCTTACCTTTTTATTTATATTGAAGTTAATACCTACTGCGTGGTTTCTATCGTCTCAACTAAAGAATATATTGTGGTGTCTTTTGTCAATGGTGCCAATCCCGGTCCATCTCATTTCCTACAGAGCTGTTATATCTATGTCATATCTATTCAGATCACCGAGCAGAATATGGAGGACTCTCGATCTGTATAGGGATCGGATGTTCCGTGTCGCGATTCTTAAATCATGTACCTTTTTCTCGCGCAGTCGTCGTCGTTTGATCAGTCCGGTTTTCTTTCCTTGAACATTCGTAACATGTGTGTTTTCTAGGATAGGGTTGTATGCCCAACCCCCTTTTCGAAGGACCATTCCTGTCTTCCTCGTCGGCGCTGATCCCACTTTCCACTGGGGTTGATTACCCAATCTCCGGTAGGGTTGGTCAGGTTGAGCAAGGTCCACCCGTGTGATTAAGTCACACTTCTAGGAGGTAAGGATAGGAATTGAGTAGGAGTGGCTATCATAGAGGGATTATCAGGAAGCAACACCTTATATTGCTCATCACTACTCCTTTCAATCCCTTTATTCTCATCTTATGTTAAATAATGGGAGTATCCAACATTCAACAATAAAGAAAATGCAAGCAGTGGCACCACAGGAAAGTATACTTGGCCGGGTTCTATACCTATTATATAGTTATTATCCATCTCAAAGTGTTCTTTTAGGTGGGCAGTATATGCACCTATAAAAATAAGTACAATACGACAATAGTGCGCATGTGACATGTTGTGCTTTTATGTTAGAATTAACCAACTTTGATAGTCTATAAGTTTATAGAAAAAATTGACATTGAAAGTTACATCATATATCAAAACTCGACCGACGACCGACACGTTTTGTTTTAATTGCTTTTAATTGTACAATTTTATATTTATGTACCAAAAACAGTGTCCAACATTTATAATTTTTTATTTATCTGTCAACTATCATATCTCTAAATGTTAATTTTTAATTGACATCTATAATTTGGTAGTTAACGATTTGTTGATTGAGATTTTTTTAAAACTTAACTGTAACAAATACATATATTAGGAAACCCTTAAAATTATTTATTTGTCTTTCTTTTTTTATTTCCGTGTCTGCTGTCCAATTTGTTTCTATAAGGTGATTAACAGAATAACTGCTAGTAACTTTATATTCAATTTAATAAGTAAAGGAATGCTGAATACGAACAGTCTTCTCGACTGTTGATAAAACAGATGTAAAAGGGTATTATTTCAGAAATTTTAATTAACTAGCATTAAGCTTTCAGATATTTTGAAGGAGGAAATACCTAGATTTACTTACATTTTACACAAAAGCTAACAAATTCCACTTTTCTTTACATAGTTAAACTTTTTTAGTTATTAATTTATTTGAAATTAGTCTGTTAGTAAAGCAAAACGAGACGAATAATAGTTTTCATAGACCACGAAAATAAAAAAGGCATTGTTCGTAATACATATACCCCTCAATGGAGATTTTTTCAAAATAATCGCATTTAAAATATAAAAATGTGGCTTTTGCTAAACTGTAGCTGATTTTATACCTCTAAAATATTTATAGCTGTCTATCATTTCCAGTCATACCAAAAATCGCCATCGACTTTGTTATTTTAATAATATATGTTTTAATTCCTTCAGATTTGATATCAGGAAAGTTGTGCCTAATAAAAATATTTGTATTAATATACTTAAATATTTTTTAGAGTTATCTCTACCTTAAGTGGAAAATTTAGAAAGACTAACGAGTAAAAATAATCGCATCCTGACAGGTAGTTTTTATACTTACTTAACACATTGATAGACAGCAACTTATATCTGTATAGTGCAACTTATGGAACGGCAAAAAGGAACTCCCAGGGATGCAGTAGAATATCAAGAGTTAAACAACAACATTATGAGAGAAACAACGCAAAAGAAAATAGAATTATGAGAGTTTTAAGATCAAAACTGTCCTCATACAAAACTAGGCTTACTAAAATGAAAAATCAACGTGGTAACACAATTACTAATAACAAAAATATAGCTAACTACATTCACTACTTCTTCACCACTTCTACAAGCCAACCCAAGAGTTGCGAATACGGTCATTGGCAACGTGGGAATTAAAGATATTCCAGAAATATAAAAAAAGAAATATAAACTGCTCTCTAACAAATAAAAAATATAAAAAGCCTGGGAGACCAAATTACATTCGAAATGTAAAAACAGGGAGAAACTGTCATTGAAAAATATCTACAATCTCTTTTTAATAAATTTTTGCAGGAAGACAATATTCCATGTGTGTGGCAAAACCCAGAAGTAATTCTGCTGTCTAAGAAAGGGTATAATAATATTATAGAATTTAAGAAATCATGAACGGTAAATATTTAATAACAGGACCTCAGAATCAACCAACTAGGATGGTACGAGCACGTAAGTAATAAGAATGGATGACAGTAGAATCTAAAAAAAGTATTAACTTAGACACCGCAGAGAAGAAGAAAGAAGGGCAGGCCGAAATTAAGTTAAAAAGAAGGAGCAGAAAAGAATATAAAAGCAAGAGGAATAGAAGAGTACTTTCTGAATAACCGAGACTAATGGACACTGGAAAACAGAAAACGGCGATATATGTTATGTATTAGTTGCCCATATCTCGAATCTATTCTACAATTTATTAATAGCTTTCTCAATAGCCCACATCTTGATGTCTTTTCATATTCCATATATATATATATATATATATATATATATATATATATATATTATATATATATATATATATATATATATATATATATTAACGGATTGATTACAGCTTCTCCGTCCCGAATTTCCATCTTTTTCTGTCATACGCAGTTGCCTCTTCTAAGTCTCTTGCCGACATTGCTTTATCAATATCGTTACGCCGACTTCTCCGTGGTCGCTTTTTTTTTTCTTTCAAGAGGGGTCCATTGCATTACTCTTCTAGGCCATCTGTACTTTGGCATTCTTTAAACATGTCCGCACTAGATTAATTGTTTCCTTTATATGTCATCATTAATATTTCGCTCCATTTTCATTTCGTTTCTTATTTTTTCGTTCCTATCTCTCTTCAGTTTCAATCTACCGCAGCTTCGTCTCAGATAATCGATTTCTATCGTCATAAGTTTGTTTCTATTAGCTTTGGTGACGTACCATACTTCCAAACCGTAAAGTGTAATACTTTTGGACTATACTATCGTAGATGTGTTTTTTGGTTTCTCATCGAATGGTTTTTTTTGCCAGAGAAGAGAGTTTAAGATACGGGTCGCTACCCTGCCCTTGTTTATTCTTTCCCTGATTTCATCTGCGCTATTTCCTTTCTTGTTGAAAATGACCCCTAAATATTTGCAGGATTGCACGCCTTTGTTTTATCGTCTTCTAAGACTAGCTCACATATTTCATTTGTTTCCACTGAAATATATTCACATTTTGTCATATTCATATTTAGATCTGCCACCTCATATTCTTCTTGCAGTTTTCTTACCATCTAGCTAAGAACGTAGCTGTCTTCGGCAATTACTACCTGGTCATCCGCAAAGAAAAGTGTATATGGCGTGTTTTCTTTCACCGATATTTCCATGTTTTTACATTTTTTTCCATTTCATTAAGGATCTGTACAAATAGATTTTTAAGAATGTGAAGGACAGAGAGCAGCCTTGTCTTAGTCCCTTTGTTGTTTAAAAAGGAGAGGTGATTTCTTGTCCCATTTTAACTCTTGCAAAGTTGTGTTCGTAGTATTTTTGAGTGGCGTTAATAAGAATTGGGTTTATCTTCAAGTTACCCATTTCTATCTGTAGTTGGGAAATCGGTACACTGTCATATGCTTTTTCCAAATCTAGTAAAGCTATATGGGTTTCTTTATTTCTCTGTACTCGTTTTTCCATTGAAATTTTTAATGTGAAAATATTATCCATAGTGGAGCGTCCGGCCCTAAATCATGCTTGTTCTTCGGGTTGTTTGTCTTTATTACCATTTTCTGTCAGGTTTCGTAGTACTTTTGAGTATAGTCGGCCTATTGTAGCAATCACTGCGATCTCTCTATAGTTTTTAGGATCCGTCTTTGTGCGTTTTTGGTGTGTTGGAGAGATATACGATTGTCTCCATTCTTCTGGAACTTCTTCTCCTTTTAGCATCTTTTGAACAATTTTCGGATCATTTCAAACAGTTTTGATGATCCATTCCTAATAATCTCTGGATGTATTCCGCCTGGGCCTGGAGATTTTCATTCTCTTAACTACTTCTTTCACTTGTTATATTGATATTTCTATTTCTTCTTCTACTTCCACTTCTACTTTTACTTCTACTCCCATGTGTTCTCTGGTATTCTATTTATTATGACTTGGTTTTTTGTTTCATCTCATCGTTTTTATAGTTCTCAAGGCTTTAGGGCTCTTTGTCCCTCCTATATGGTTGTCTAGGTATTGGCATTTTTGTTCCCATGCATCAGTTTTTTTTAACCACTTCTCGTTTGACTTCTTTATTCAAGTTTTTATATTATTGTTTTGTTTGTTCATCTCCCTGTTGTAATAACTTTTGATATGCTTCCTTCTTTTTTTTATTTTTTCTTCCACTTCTTTATCCCACCAATATGGTTTATCTTTTCTCCGCATCTGTGGCCCTAAAGCTTCTAGCGGTGCGTCTTTCATGCAGTTTTTTATATTTTCGTATTCATCCGTCGTTGATCTGTGTGATTCCTGTAATTTTTGTCTTAGTCTCCAGGATTAAAGTAACTGTTTGCTCTCGTAATCTATTTATTATATTTTTTCTCTGTGTTCCTTGTTGATGTCTGTGTGGTTCCTGTCTAAGAATGGTGGCGAGCCGCACTTTTCTCCTCTATTCACCTTTACATCCTGTACTCTTAACTTAGTTTGTTGTCTTGTTATGAAATAATCTATCATCGATTTTAGACCTCTTGTGTGTTGATACCAGGTGTATTTATGTATGTTCTTGTGGGTGAAAAAACCTTTCAATAACTTTAACTCATATTGTTGGCATATATTTATGAGTCTTTCTCCGTTGTTGTGAAGAGTTTTTTCTCCATTTACATATGCCTACTAATTTACTTGTACTTGTTTTTCTACTCCGACATTAAGGTCTTCTTCGCATATAATCTCATGGCTGTTAGGAATTTCGTTTAGGATTTTTCTGAAGTCTTCTTCAAAAGCTTCGTTTTCTTGTATTGGGTAGTCAGTATTTACGGCATATACCCCTAGAATTGTTACTTGTGTTCCTCTTAGAAGAGTCGTCACTTTAATAAAACGTTCGTTGTATGCTTCCCAAGATTTATTACATTTTTCGAATTTCTTGTGTACAAATATTGATATCCCTACTCTTGCTCTTTAATCCTTTCCCACTCCTGAGAAGAAATGTGAATAGTCTTTTAATTTTTCGCTTTCATTTTCTGTTTTCTTTGTCTCAGAGAGAATTGCTATATCTAATTTTCGATTTACGAATTTCTGCAGAATTTCTTGTTGCTTATTCCGGATTTCCTGTATATTCCAGATTCCGTAATTCATGGTACATTTTCGTTGCTGTTTTCGTCTACTGTAATTTTCGTCCGGTATCCGAGGCTCATTGGGTTTTCTAGCACTGTAGAATTTTCACAAATATAAGGTCGCTGGCTTTACGATTTAACCCCCATCCTTGTAGGACCGAAATTTCTGTTGGGATTCATTCCCTAGCCGATATGTGTTAGTTTTAGGCGTCAGAGACTCGCCTTATACCCTCTCTGGTCTGCTACATAACGCACTCCCATTATACGCCATGCACTCAGTGGTTACGCGATATGGCATATCATCTTGGACGTAAGAGTAGGATTTGCTGGCAGAGCTAAATTTTATTCCTAAAATCTTCAACTTATTCGTTCAACAATAGTGGGCATTTCTTAAAGTTTTGTTACGACAAAAGCATCTGCAGCTTCATGTCGCCTACAAGACCCCATATCAGTCTTTAACCACCTTCATAGTCTATAAAGGCAAGAAATACGGGTAGTTGGTACTTATTTGCCTTCTTAATTAGTGTTTTTATTCTCAGCAGGTAGTCTGATGTACTATATTCTTTGCGAAAGCCAACCTATTCAGCCGGTTGGTAATTATCCATTTAGTAAGTCAACGGATTTATAATAATTCTCGTAAACAGTTTGTATACTTACCTGAACAACCATATATGTCTATAATTCTCTAAGTCATATTTATTCCCTTTTTTTTATAATAATACTACTATATTCTGGTTTGAGTCTTAGGGATTTAGCTATTATGGAGACATTTATTAAACCGCTCTGTTACTATGAGGATTGTTACTGCCTTGCTTGTTTTCAAGACTTCAGCAATTATATCGTCGTGTCCTGGAGGCTTTGCGAGCTGTACAAGGTTTTGTAGAAGTCTTTGACTATCTTTGTTATTTTATATTTGTACTTTATGTTCAACATGTTAAAATAACTTTGGAAAATTTTGGCCTTACAATAAACATGTCAAAGACAAAACTGATAAGTAACGACGATGAACTCATATACGTAGAAGACACAAAATTGAAAAACATAAAAGACTAAGTATGTTTGGGACAATATATAATTGGAAATATTAAAATCCTATAAATCTGAAGACAGATCTGAATCTGTATCTACTCTTCCATGTTTAGAGCCTCCGTATAACTCATCCTTGGTAACTTATATCAAGTATTTGGTATAAATATATCTCTATATTGGAAGTCATCATCATCACCAATTAGCCTATATTTATCCACTGCTGAACGTAGGCCCCTCGTAAAATTTTCCACTTATTTCTATCTTGAGCTTCTTGCATCCAGTTTGTGGTGATACGCTTGATGTCATCCGTCCATTTAGTCGGTGGTCTGCAAATTATCTTCTGACATCCAATATAGCATTTCTGTGCTTTATTAACTTAAAACCGGCAGACCATTCACACCCCTTTGGACTTGAAGGCCTGCTTAGACTAGGGACCATTTGTGATGGTTCTTCCAACATGAGAAGAAAAGGTCTACAGATGGATATTCTCAAAAATTAAATACGGTAGTTTCCTACTTGCTTTCAGTATCTCAGTACCATAGCCCTCTAATAGGTCTAATCTCACCTACGGTATTTTAGTAAGAAGCTAGTTTTGATATAATTTTTTGTGCGCCTAATCTTAATACTGGTGACCACTACTGCCCTTCACAAGATTGTTACTCTACTACTGAAGCAAGAGATGCCCACCCCCTCGACTTGGACGCGCCAGAGGAGAATTACTTATATGAACGACAGAAAAGGTGACTCTGTGCCCTATAATCCGGGTAAATGGGAATATATGATTTCATTCTTAAAGGCTAAGGTGCATAAAACAACGCTTCCAATTTATGACGTCTACGATAGGCGTTCTACGATAAACTCGCTTTGTAAGGCTACGATATTTTAAAACATAATTGGGTTCAAAGTGTTGGATTAATTGCATTAATTTGTTTTTGTGTAAATAATATATGGATATTTTTTATCGGTAATTCACAGTGATGCACAGAATATGCACAGTAGGTCAAATTATTGTCCCGTACAAGTCCAACTGTGAGAGTGTGAATTATAGATGATGTACAAAAAGGGGTGTACATGTGTGAAATTATGAATATAATTTCAGTGTATGAAGACTGTATTACATGGAACTGGTTAAAATTAATTAACATAAGTAGTAAGGGCTTATACAGATAATAGCAATAGCTTTTCCTGCTTTTTCCCTTACAATTTACTATGGAATCACTAACAGGAGAATTTTACTATCATCATGGCATGTGTTTGTCTTTTTAAAGACGAATTATATGCTATGATTTTTTCTGACGGATACTCTCAAGTTAAAGTTGATTTTATGTAATCGAATAAACTATTTTATAAGTAAAGTCATCTCAGGAACACAACTCAACAATATTTGCAATATCATTTTAAAGTTGTCTACTTTAAAATGTATAATGTATGTTTGAATTATCAATATAGATGAGTAAGATAAAATTAAATTGTTAGAATAATGTTTTCACTAAGTAACAAAAAAAACAAAATTTCTTTAATTTACTAATGTTTGTATTTTGAGAACGATTTACGAAGTGGAAATTGAAACGTCAATAAACGTATTTTAACCTTTAATTGTGGCTTATTACCATTTAAATAGCAATTACTTTAAAATGCGACAAGAAAATAGCTTCAGAACATTACTATGGAAAATCAGGATTGCTTTTTTCATGTTTTCTAATGCTGTTTTGATTTATATACTCTGCATCTAATATATTTATAAGTAACATGTTTGTCTATAAGGTGCCGCTAATGTACTCTAAGTGCAGGACATTCTGCGATTCTTATAACCCCATAAATCCGCCAGAGAAAGGAATATGGGGATCGGGAAGGGTTTGACGCCCTGGTGATCGGTTAATTTCATGGAACCTCGTTCAAAAGAAGAGTCATAAATCAGGTTTGTTAGTAGGCATCTTCCCGAATTCTCGCATAAATTTGTTACGGTTTGTGAACTTTCACAATCCCTTGACTGTTCAGTGAAATATGTTGTCGTTTTCGCTTAACTGAATTTTTAATTGTTGATGGAAAACATTTAATGCGGGAAGGCGAACAAGCTTTTCTCCAAGATACACAGTTATACTAAATCAAACACTTTAAAAGTCTAGACATCGACTACGCATTTAAAAAGAAATTTACATAGAAAATCAAGCAAACATAATGCAAATGGGACTAATAGACTTTATCAGAATGCGAATTTCAAAATTAACTCTAGAAGCGAAATAGAAATATTTATTTACCCTATAGGGTCATCTTTTTTTGGCATTTCAATACAATTTACTATTTTTACTGGGAATAAACTATAATTGAAGGATCCAATGCATAAACCGGTAAAGTCAAATAAAGCAAAATATTCAGGAGAAGTAAAAAACATTTTTAGCGAAAACTATGAAATCCTGATAAATTTTGTATTTTTCAACATTTGAAAATTATCTTAACACTATTTTTTTAAACAATAAGTTGTAAGTTAAAAAACAAAAAAGTTATGAGTGAAAAATAATTGGACTTGACTGGTTTATGCAAAATGTTCATCTTTTTTGCGGGAAAAAATAAAACAAAATATAATTTCGTATTCAAAAAATTATTTTTTAGCAATTTATTAAATGAAATAAACAAGAACATAGTTTCAACTAATTGTTAGTGCATAGTTAATACATTTTTCTTTACTTACTGTCACTTAATTCTGATACCGAAGTTTCCTTATTGTCTGGTGAGACATTATGATGGTAATTTCGGATTGCTTCATAAAACCATTGATCACACTGTGGCGCCTAATTTGTTGCCAAAGACATAACATGCTCGAATTTGTTCTTTTTCAGCTTTCTCATTTTAGTGTACAACTTATGGTCATGGTTTGTTAAGGTCAGGAGCCGCAAGTTCCTCTTATCTCTTATTTCAAAAGTATTGAATACAGTAAAGTTGACGGTTTCGCTACATTTAAACCTCATTTCACTACCTAATTTTTCATATCGCATGACACGATATTTTGAGATGGTAAATAGGTTGTTCTTCCGTGAAGGATTTTTCACAAAAAATTTTTGAAAATGGGTCTTAAACTTCAGAAACATATCTTGAGTCACACTAATAACTTGAAACTTGTTTTTACTACTTTCAATCATTTTTGAGTATTCTTGGGGTAACTTATATCTTGTAATGTTTCCGTTATTGTCTTTCTATTGCTCCAAACCTTCTGTCACAGGGAAGGAAACTATGTCCGGTTTTAGGGTATCTGTGCACTATCAGTAAGCTTCTCAGTAGTTCCAAAAATGGTATAAAAAAAATTGTACCAGTACAAAATTTTTGTTTTGGGACGAACAGTTATCAGAAAATATATGTAAATAGTGGTTACGTCTTGATTAATATGATTATTTAAAAAATGATGTAGTATACTAGCTACATCGTTTTGTCCTTTTGCAGCTATTGTCTCATCATAAACCTAAAAATTTTTTCCAGTACTTCCCACATGAATACAAAAATTGTATACCCAAAATTGAATTTTGTAGAAAACTTCACTACTCGAGGACACTGGACGTGGCAAATTTTGCTGAAAAACAAATGTTACAACTTCTACTTGTAAATCATTCTTAGCTAAATTTAGCTAAATCTGTTTCTTCTTTCATGTCTTGATGAAAAGTTTCAGCTTTTGTAATATGTAGTTTTTTCTCTGTTTCCAACGCTCTTTTTTGGTCATCATTATTGGCGGCATTAATTTGATTTTGTAACTTATCACACTTCTGACAAGTATCTGACTTTGGTTTACCGAAGGATATTTTAAAGTTTTCTGTAAAAAATTTTCTATAATGTTCATACTTTACAATCGGTTTTATATTTTTATTTTGTAGAAGTAATTGTTCAGGTCCGTATTGTTCTAAGTACATGTAATGCATTTTTGAAATATTTAAAAGAGGCGAGAGGTAATAGTGCTGCAAGTTACCTTTTAAACTGTAATGCGATTTGTATCTTGGGTAACTAAGTATATGTTGACGTATCTTATCATCAGTGCCGACGGGTAGTTTATTAGGTTTTATTACGGGTATTTCCTCTGCCATCCACAGGAGGAGTTCCATGTCCCACAATATGTAAGTAATTCTGTAAACGTTCAAGTCTTGCTTGAACATTTACAGACCAGAACATTTACAAACATTTTAAATACTTGGTAAAAGCTTAAGCTCAAACAATTTATATTTCATATTTCAACTAGTAATATTACCTTGTAAGTAAATGATGATTTCTTTTTCATTCCTTAGCCAGAACGTGGTCTTACTCGTTTAACTTCTAAATTGTCAATATTTCCATATAAATAAGCATATTTTAGATCTTGTTCCTATGGCACAAAAATGGCGAAATATTTTGGTACAGTTCTCATGTCCAATTTCTTCAAAACACTTTAGCTTACAGTTGCAGTTCGTAACAATATGTTTTCTGAGTTTATATACACCAGCAATGGTCAAATAAGGCTTACCCTTAACTCGTTTATTTTTTCGTATGTTTCTTTTCGATAATGCTGTACGTAAAAGTCGCTTTATTCCTTTTTGTGTCGTATTATTAGACATTTCAGGAACATCTGTATAAGGGATGGCTTCAGGTTCTTTAGTTTCTCCACCAGAGCTAAAGGAATTATCAGATGCAGTATAGTTTGTAAGGGACTGAATTTTGTGGTTATGTTTATTTTTAATTGGCACATAATCTTCGCCACTGGATGTATGGGTGCCTTCAAAAGGATGACTGACACTTTCTTAAGTTTAAAATTATTAATAAACACTGTGAATTACTCAAAATAACAACATCTTGATGCAAACAGCAATAACACAATGAATGATAACCTATTTGACTGAGGACTAAGAGCACTGTGCATTAACCGGTCAAGTCCTGGACTTCACCAGTTTATACAAAGTATCAAAATGTAGGCAACACATTATACGCTATAGTATTGATATTTTTTAATCCTATCGAGTTGCTTTATGCACTGGAAGATGTAGAATTTTATACTGTGCATGAATAAATGCTTAACTTATTTTTCCCAAAAAGTTCACTTGCCCGGTTTATGCATTGGACCCTTCAATTGTAGTTTAAGATATACAAATTTTGAAAACGATTTCGAAAGTGGAAATCGAATCTTCAAATTAAACACATTTTAGCATATAATTGTGGTTTATTACCAGTAAAATTAGTAAGTCCTATCATACATAAAGAGATCAAGTAGTAGTCTCAGTGATATTTCCAGTTTTGAAATTAATTTGCCACAAAACTTGAAACTGAATTGACGGAGAAGGTAAAAAAATTGGAGTATCAAGTAAATGCTTTAAAGAAGAAGTGCCGTCAGAAGAACAGTCAGCGTTGTAGAAGAACAACAAAAAACAGAAAATCGGCAAGAGAGAAATAATATTCACTGTCTACACGGCTTTCAGTGGACAATTTTGTCAATTTTATGTTTGTGGGAGGAACTTTAAAAATATAATGTGTCATATCTTTTAACATCTTTTTTGAACTAAGATCTAGATATTTTTTTTTTCTCTATCGTGCGCAATAGAGAAAAGCATAACACAAATATTAAACTAAAAATTGCTTTAGACAATGAAAATTGTAAAATAGCCACAAACTGATAATTTAGATTTAACCCACGAAGTAACTAGCGTCGAAATATCTGACGAGTTCATTGAAACCCAAACAGTTCATGTAGAAAAATCTTTAAACAAGCAAAAGGAAAATAATCACAACCAAATTTTAAACGCGGCAAATTCCATCATATCTAGCATAAATTTAGAAACTTAAGATTATAAAGAATTGAAGATTTGCTAAAAGGCAATAAAATTCTATTACAAAAACACGAATTAATGTTACTTTTCAGAGATTATGCCGCCAACGAAGAAATAAAGTTTCTTCAGAGACCATCAGATTTGTTTGTTACTATTACTACAATATTATTAGAAAAGTTTTATGAGGCTTTTAATTTATTTAAAGCAGATAATGCAGTTTTTAAAAAAATTGAAACCTATGTGACTAAGTATATTTTATTAACTACTAATTGGCTTGAAATCTGCGAAGACCATAAAAGAAAAATTATAAAATTCTTAACGTAAAAATCAAACTTTTGAAAACTTTAATGTGGTATAACGTTAATGAAAGCAAACAAAAAACTAAAAGGGAAAAGATTTACAGAAAATGACTTATTTTCGATAAAAGTAAAGGTAAATAAACTTCAAAATGCAAAAATTCGACAAATAAACAGCAAAAAAATTCTTCTCGACTTTTAATAATAAAATGTTTCGATATTGTCAATAATGAAAGTACTTCTTATGAACAAGAAATAACAAATATTTTTTTTCCTAAAATTTTAATTTTACAATCTTAGTTTGAAAAGAAATAAGATTCAAATATACTTATTTACTTTGTTTTGAAATATGATCTAATTAGTGATGTTTTAAACTTTCTAATCCTGTCCGTTTATCATCTCATACCTGTTGTTCCTAGGCAGATGGCCCTCAACTATTTAAGCGTCGAAACGTTAATAAACCATTTTTTTTACTTTAATTGTGGCTTATTCCCCATCAAAACTAGTTAAGATCTCGACTAACAATTTTTTTTAATTTTTATAAATGCTTGTCTTGCAATTTCAATGCGTGTCCTGATTTCTCTAATAAATACCTTGGTCATTGTTTTTATTGTATTTTTTTTATTTTTAAAAATGTTTTTTTTTTCAAAATAACTTAAAATTTATTAGTGACGCCAAAAATGACAAAGAGTAAAAAAATGTAGGTTTTGCTTTTCTGAATATTTTGGTCATAACTTTCTTACTATTGGTGCAAGAAACTTAACAAAAATAAACCTGTTTTCAACACTTTAAAAAAATTGTAATGAGTTTTGGTAGTGGTTTATAATCAATGATATAACCTTATTGCTCTTCAAATGTATTATAATGTGCGCTGTTGAACAAATTTCATTAGGATTTTTAGTGTGTGGCTCATAAAGCTCATTAGTCAGAACTCATCGCTAGATTCAGGGTTATTGTTCTTGTCAAGGTAAGAGTATAAAGACAGATTTTAACCATTCATCTGGTATTTGACGATTGTGATATATTTTATTAAATAATTTAGATAGACACTATATTTTCATTATTTAGAATTAGTATTCGCTTTACTGGAATTTAGTTGGGGCCTGGTGCTCTACCACATTTTCATTGCATGTTTTACTTCTAATGGTAGGCTTTGTAGAGAGTCATTAATTGGTGCTGTCTCAAATATTTCTGTTTTATTATCTGTAAATAAGCCTTGTTCTTATTATTGGTTTATTCGCTTTCACTTACCCGTAACTTTTTTCAGTTTTATATATGTTATTTATGTTGTGTTTTTTACTTCTATTGTAGTCTTTTATTTCTTTAAATATTCTACCATTCGGCATTCTTGAGCTACTTTCATGATGCATTCTACTTGTTTTTTAATTTTATCGTACAGTGATAAAGAGTTTTATGAAAAGATACCACGGACAGACAAAATCACCAATGAAGAAGTACTGCGGAGAATGAACACAACCGCGGATTTGGTCAACATCGTGAAGAGCCATAAGCTGGAGTACTTGGAACATATAATGAGAAATTAAGGGATATACGAGCTACACCAAAGCATTTTGCAGGGTAAAATTGAAATAAAAAGAGCCCCAGGAGAAAGAAGAATATTCTGGCTTGCTAACCTGAAAGCATTGTATAGAAAAACCTCAACACAGCTATTTCGTATAACAACCAACAAAATCATCATAGCCAGAATAATTGCCAACGTTTGGAACGGACAGGCACCTTAAGAAGAAGAAGATGAAAAGTTTCGAATAAGCAAGCAAGTTGCAAATAACTTATCTGAAAATATCAAAAATTCAACATTAGTTCTTCCATGAAAATACGGAATTTGAAGAAATAACAGCTATGTAATATGTATTGGTTTTTCTGTGTTTTGCAGCGTATGAAGCTCCCTTATATACAGATGTTGCTGATAGATTTAGCATATCTCTAAGTTTCTTGGGAAAAATTATAGCTCGAATGACATATTTTGTATTGCAATATTATTTACGCAATAAGCCAATGGCCAAGTTTTAAGAAAAGAATATGTATTAAAAGATGTTTTAGGCAAAATAGTTTTCCATGAGCAATTGGTACAATTGACGGTTCCCATGTAAAAATGGGGTTTAGTATTGTGTTATAGAGGTAGCACCTTTTATCGGAATGACCACATCTAGCGTCATAGGCGGAAGATGGTTATTGAAAACTGATCCTCATAAGACACCTAACTCTCACTCATGGCTCCAAGTGCCACACCCCGGGCAACTGCATTGGTCTACAGTGTAAACTAAGTGAGAGAAGCCAGATATAGTGAAAATTTCAACGACCGATTGCCGGTATAAGCAATCCCATACTTGCTAATCAACGGCTCTGGCGAAAGAATTGGTAGGTGGTAGGGCACCTTTTATGTCATGGGGTAGAGGAATCGGCCCCGAAGGTGGATGAACCAATATCTTGGTCAAAGGTATAAGGATATAAAAGGCAAGGGGAAACCACTACATTAAAGATCCCCATGAATATCCCTAGTACAGTCATCTTAGTTACTGATCGTATCCCTCGGAGACCAAGATCCGGCAGGGAAGAAAAAGACAAGGACTCTTAAGTCGTTATTTAGCAAAATCCTTGTCAAAAGAATGTAGATAAGAAAATAAGACTGTCCAACACTAGAATAGGAACCTGGAATGTTCCGAGTATGTTTCAGTCTGGTAAAATGCACAATATTATTTAAAAAATAAATAGGTTGAATATTGATATACTACGTATTAGTGAAGCCAGGTGACCCAACTCGTTTTTCTAGTCATTTTTCAATAGACGAAGCCAAAACATATTATCTCGGTGGTGAGAATAACCAACACAGACACGGCGTGGCAGTAATAGTTAATAAAAAAAATTAATAGAGCAGTGGAATGCTATTTCCCTATTTTCCCTATAAAGAAAACAAGAGAAATTGCGATAGTCCTAGGTGATCTCAATATAAAGAGTGGAAAGGAATAAAGCGGATAGTGTATAGAAAACTACGGTGTGAGAAATCAAAACAGGAGAGGAGACCGTCTGTTACAATTCTGTCAAGAGCAGAACTTGATTATTACAAACACATTTTTTAAGTTACCAAACAGACGACGGTATACCTTTATCATGAACTGCATGTGAAGTGCAGAAAATTGAACATAAACACCAATGATATTGACGAGTACTGGGATCTACTAAAACATTGTCTACTGGAATCCTGTAAAGTAATACTAGACTTTCGCAAAGAAAAAAGAAAAATGGATAAATGACTAGATACTCAATATGATGGAACAACGAAGACAATTTAAAAACAAAGACAACAATAAATACAGAGAGATAAACCACGAGAAAAGAAAAATATTTTAAAGAGAAATGCAAAAAGATCGAAGACCTGCAAAATAAATATGATTTGTTTAACCTACTAAAGAAAGTTAAAAACTGGCAGGACTAAAAAAACAATAACCCACTGGTGCACTTCTGAATAAACACGGGGCTATTATACCACAGACGGACGAGAAAGTTCAAAGATGGGCAGAATGTATCGACAAACTGTTCTATGATAAAAGAAGAGATATAGAGCACTTGAAATTTACGTCAGAAGAAATAGATCCATATATTGCAAACAAAGAAATATTGCACGCATTAAAAATAATAAAAAGTGGGGAAAGCCCTGGACCTAACATGCTTCGTATAGAAATCCTATAAATTCTAGACGAGAAGCACATTAATGTTTTAATGACACTCTTGAACCAAATTTATAGTTCAGGCGTATTATCCAAAGAGTGTTAACGTCGATTTTTATTTGTCTTCTCAAAAGAAAAACGCAAAACAACTCAACGATTACCGCACCATTAGCTTGAGAATGGTGCGGTAAAGGAGATTTTGGGTATGGTAAGAGAAATGATAGGGGTGCTACTTGAATGAACTACCGAGAAGAAAAGCATCCATACGCAATGAACTTCTTTTACCAAAAAAAGCCCGAACGAAAATGGACATGAATCAGCCCTAATGAGACACAATCCACAAAAAATGAGATCGACTACATACACGGAACAATATATCATTAAAGATGTAACAGTTCTTAACAGATTCACAACAGGTAGCGATCACAGGATGATCAGAGCAAAAATTGGTATTGGCGGTAACTATGAAATGAAAAGAAAAATAATTAGAAACTGGGATCTAGTAGATAGAAACAAACTAGGGCAATATAAAGAGATATACAAAGACCTATTAAACGAACAACTTACCCAAAAATTAGACAGTGATGTAAAAGATATAGATGAAATAGACAACATACTTACAGCAACGCAGAAAAAAAATAGCAAAATAAAGATCTAAAAAAGAACAACTATATATAAACAGACACAAAGAAGCTTATGAATAAAAGAAGGAAGCTGAACAAAGAAGGCAAAAGAAAATCTATAGAATATGTAGATATCAATAAAACAATAATCAGAATGATAAAATAAAATAAGAGAAAAGAATAAGAAATAAAAATAGAAGAAGTAATACAGAACAACAAAAATATGAAATGATTAAGGCCAAAATTAGGTCAGTTTGAAATAAACAAAATAAAATATGTAAACGGAGTAGAAACTAACATTAATGATGACATCATAAATATAATCCACCATTTCGAATAGGATTAAATAAAACAAAAAAGAACCATCAGAAGAAATTAAAAACTAACTTAAGGCTAAAATAAAAAATGTCAACTCAGAGCTACAGCCAGAAATAAGCAAATCAGGCATGAAGAAAGCATTGAACGAAATGAAAAACAACAAATCGCCTGGAAAAGATGGAGTAACTGCAGAGATGCTGAAATATGGTGGAAAAGTGATAAAAAATACTCTACATTCCCTTTTTAACAGGATATTAAAAGAAAAAAGAAACCCAAACAACTGGAAGGAATCCGTAACCATTATCCTATACAAGAAAGGGAATACAGCAGATATAAAAAACTACTGTCCTATAATACTCCTCAATGTAGTGTATAAGCTCCTAACAAAAATTTTAACCAATAGATTGACGACAAAATTGGACGGATACCAATCGAAAGAACAAGCTGGTTTTAGAAAGGGATTCAGCACAAGTGACCATTTACTAAGTATAAAAATCCTTATACAACGAACAAATGAATACCACATTCCTCTAAATATGGCGTTCATATATTTCGAAAAGGCTTTCGACAGTGTCGAACATTGGTCAGTGAAAAGTTCTTTAAATAATAGAAGAATTGACCACATATATACGGAACTAATAGCCAATATACAGGGTGTTTTAAAAAGGTATGGCATAAATTAAATCACGAATTCCAGGGACAAAAATAAAGTAATTAAATCGAACTTACCTTAGTACAAAAGTGTACACAAAAAAAGTTACAGCCCTTTGAAGTTACAAAATAAAAAATGTTTTTTTGCTTTATCTCCTAAACCACCTGACATTTTGTAATAAAAATGGACACGTTACTTTCTTATTCTAAAAGCGTTTTCATACAAAAGAAACAACAAAATCTAAGAGCATAGAAAAATTTTAAGGAGGATGTGCAGCCCTAAAGCTTCTTTTTCATCAATCACTATTTATTGAGTTTTTGACACGGCCTTTTTCATTAACCTTTAAAAAATTACGTGCAACTAAATAAATGGCTTAAATGAATTAACAAGTACAAAAAACGTCTACAACCCCTATAAATATATTAAAATAAATTTTTAAATTAATAAGGAAAACCGAATGCGTTGAAAAATCATATTTTTCAAGCGAAATTGATTTGCAGCTTCAACTTTTCTAACCCTCAATTGTTGTTCGTCCTTTTTTATTACAAAATACGCTTTCTCTTTTATAAACCCCCAAAATCAAAAGTTCATGGGGTTAAGACTTGGACTTCTGGGTAGCCAAGAAATAGGTGCGTCACGACCCCTTCCAATCCAACGGCCAGGATACTGCCTGCAACGGTATTCCCGGACTTCATTACTGTAATGCGGTGGAGCGGCATCTTGTAGAAACCACATATTTTGCCTTATTGCAATATTTACTTCTTCCAAATATTCTTGTAAATCGTTTGCCAAGAACTGTAAATAATTATCACGAATTAAATTGTTGGGAAGAAATACTAGGCCTATTAGATTGTTATCCAGAATTCCTGCCCAAATATTAACTTTAAAAGTCCTTTGGTGATGAGTCATTTTTTTGGCGAGAGGATTATTGTCGGTCCAAATGTGCTCGTTATGATGATTTGTTATTCCATTTCTACTGAAGGTAGCCTCGTCGGTAAACAAAATATTTCAAATAAAATTTACATTTTGAGTGTTTTCCATTAACAATATCGCAAAATCCAATCCTTTTAGCATAATCTTTAACCAATAACTTTTGAACCGTTGTTAAGTGATAGGGTTTAAGCAGCTAATTCTTCAAACGGCTCCAAACTCTAACGTGAGGAACATTTAGTTGAGCAGCTATTATCCTTGTATTTGTTGCAGAGACTTCTTCAATGTTTTCTAAAATGTCTTTATCAGTTGCATTCATTATTGGACGACCACTATTGCCAGCAACTTGCGGTTGGAATGTAAACGTTTCCCGTAAACGACAATCAATGGTCAGAAATAATCGTCTATCGGTTATATTTCGATTGGGGTATTTTACTGCATAACGCCTTGCGGCTGCTTCACTATTTCCTTGACATTTACCTACGATATTCCCGATAGTTTATTGAAATCATTATTTAATCTGATTTAACTTACCCAAAGTTAAATGCATATCTGTCATTTCCTGAAATGTGTAGACTATTGTAATATCAAAATTTTTATTATTATTCTTATTCACACAATAAATGACTAATTATTGACTAATGACAACACTTCAAATTATTGACTAATATTGTCGCTGATGATACAGCTGTTCTTGCAGAAAATTTACAAGATCTCCAAACATTAGTAACACTAGTCAGTAAACAAAGTTATCGAACAAACCTTAAAATTTGCATTCTAAGGACAAAATAGATGACGGTTGGAAAAACTAATATAGACCAAGGCTTGCTCTCGATTAATGGAGAGGAAATAGAACTCGTAAACCATTTTAAATAGTGACTGATGAAGAGATAATACCCAGGATCATAATATCACATAAGTATTTAATAAACTGTAAACTAGTTTTATTTAACAGAAGACGGCCCTGAAGTATTAAGTGTGGTCTATCCTATTATATGGTTTTGAGACATGGACATTAACAACCACACTGCTTAACAAAGTAAAACCATTCGAATTGTGGTGCTATGGACGGATCCTAAAATATCTTTGATTCGCCTACGTCCAATGAAGATAATGAATTCAGAACGTATGCTACCAAACGTTATATAAAGACAAAAAAGAGAATACTTCGGGCATATAATTAAAATACCCATTCGATTTCGGTGTCTAAACGTGTAAAGGTCGTTCTTTATGTTGAGAATCGTTATCTAAGTTTTATAGTGAATATTTGGATTGTAAATTTATTAAATTTTGGACATATAATCATAAAGGTGTAGTGTATTGGAAACTGATGTTAACTCTGGCCTACGAGTTAGTGTAAAGGTATTATTTAATATCTGACTATAATTGCTGCATTGAACTGTTTATTTTGTTTATCTCTGAACTTTTTGTGCTCATTAGTGAACACTAATATTTTCCAAATCGCCTTTCGCTTTACGCCAATTTGATAGGCAACCAGTAATACGACATGGTGTGTTGTTGTTATCTTGATACTGGCCAATAATTACAACCATTATGGATAATTCTAAACTTGTTGCTTTTGACTACAAGGGCAACAATATTGAACAAACTACTTCAAACGTAACTAAATCCATAATGTTAACGAATGACGGAGAAAACAATACATCTACAACTTCATACGTTGCTGCAGCCAAAACAAGACCTAAACCTAATTTTCCAAAAAAAGAACAAGCAATTATCATACATTCTCATCCCAATCTTGTGTTATTGGACTACGTTAAAGCAGTTGGAAACATCGTTAATCCCAAAAATGTTTGTTTTGCATCGAAAATATCAAACAACCGAGTGTGTATCTACTTATCAAGAACCGAACTTGTAGACCAACTTATATTAGAGCATTCCACTGTAACTGTAAATTCCATTAAGCTGAGTATAAGAAGACTAATTTCTTCAGCTAAGAGAATATTAATATCAAATGTCTGTCCATCCATACCTAATGAGGTCATAGAACAGGCACTCAAAGATTTCGGACTTCAAATGGTGTCGCCTATATCATTATTAAAAGCAGGTATCCCAGGAGATGAGTACTCGCATATTGTGAGTTTCAGACGTCAAGTCTACGTCATTCCAGCCACTGAAAACTACGAGCTTCAAACGTCACTTTTAATACAGCATGAGAGTATCGCATATAGAATATTCTTGTCTACAGATCGTATGGAGTGTTTTCTTTGTAAACAGCCTGGACATACAGCAAACAAATGTCCTAACACAAATACACTAACAACCTTATTGACGCAATCAAATAATTTTTCATTAACATTGTCAACAACTACAATAGTTGATACAAATTCTGAGAATCTTCAAGCAACTACATTATTACCAGCACCAGGTCTGCACGACTGCATTCATCAACTAATGACACAAATTCACTTGAAGACCAGACATCCGACGTTGATGTAATGCCCCCTCCTGAGCACTCTTCCAGCACTGATAAACCAAAATTAGTTAAGAAGAAACCTAGGATGCAGTCCACAAATGAAGCTATTCTATCAGACAACACAAAGACAATTATACAAAACCTCTGTAACATAAATCCGAATGACTATTCATTAACAGCTAATCAGATTATTGCATTCCTCGAGAACTCATTTGGCAACGGCAACCCAATAATTGAAGCTCTGCAAAAGACTACAGACATACAGGTCCTGTTGGACGATATGTATAAGATATATCCTTCTTTCACAGAAAGATCTGTTAAGGGTAGAGTTACTAGAACAACGAAAAAATTAAAGAAATATTTAACCACAGATAATAGCAACGCTGAAGTATCACAATCATCAACTGACGACGATTATCTCTCAGATACATCACAAAAGTCCCAAAAATCTACCTTTTAATTAATTAGTTACCTTTCAAATTAATTCAATGGAATTGTGACGGATTATATCCAAGATATGAAAGAATCCAACAATTGATCGCAGAAACAGATGCAGATTTTATATGTTTACAAGAGACAAACTTTAAAGATACCAAAATTGGACAACTTAAAAAATTACGAAGGTTACCATTGTCTACGAAAGGACTTCCTTAGAGCCAGTGGCGGCACCTCAATTTTTTTTCCAGAGATCTGGAAAATTACGGTATGAAAATTACGGTATGTAGCATTTACGTACCACCTAATTACAAACTTTCAGAAGAGGAACTGTATGATCTAATCCATCAACTCACCACTCCTTATCTTCTTGTGGGTGATTTCAATGCACATAATATTATGTGGGGCTCTGATAAAACATTTGGAAGGGGAAAAGTCATTGAAAATGTATTAAATTGTTCTGGCACTTGCCTATTAAATACCGAATCAAGTACATACTGCAATATATCTTCTGGCACATTTTCAGCAATTTATTTGAGCTTTTCTGACCCAAAGTCATCATCTCTATTAAACTGGCATGTCCTCGACAGTCTCTTTGATAACAATCACTTTCCAATTCTGATTTCAAATAGCGAGAATAAATCTAGCAATTATAATGTACCCAAATGGCGAATCGCCAATGCCGATTGGATTGGCTTCGGCTCGTATCTCGAAAAACAACTTCCACTTCTGTCTCTTTCTGATGACTTAGACGAATCTCTGAACCTTCTTATCCACTGCATTATCTCTGCAGCTGAACTACATATTGGCAAAACTTCTACGACCTATACACGGAAGAAAGTACCATGGTGGAATAAGCACTGTGAATATGCAGTTTGTCAATGCAAAAAAGCATTAAACAGATATCGAAGAACTCGAAATGATAAAGATTTTGTGCAATTTAAAAAACTAAAGGCCAGAGCAAAATACGTGCTAAAAGAAAGCAAGAAAATTTCATGGAGAGAAACTTCATCACTAAAAACCAACACACCTTCTGCCCAAGTATGGACGAAAATACGACAAATGCAGGGCCGTAAGACAAGTTTTGGTATTCAAAATATAAGTTATCAAAACACCGTTATCAATGACACACAACGCATTGCCAATTTACTAGCTGATACGTTTGAACAAAAATCCAAAAGACAATACTCATCTAACTTATCATCAGGCACATTAACTGGAGAGGCCTCCACAATAAAAACTGTACAAGAAATCGATCCTATTAACACACCATTTACCTTAGAGGAACTAATGATGGGACTCGATTTGTGTAAAAACACAGCCTCTAGTCCAGATGACATTCCTTTCATATTTTTAAAGAAATTATCGACTCCTTGCATCATTACTTTATTAAAATTTTACAACTGTATTTGGAACAGTTATAATTTTCCTAAGCGATGGCGAGAATCATATATTATACCAATTAAAAAAGTTCAGAACCAAACACAAAGTTTATCTAATTCATATAGGCCAATATCGCTGACGTGCACCATGTGCAAATTAATGGAGAAAATGGTAAACAAAAGATTGGTCTGGTTTTTAGAAAAAAATAGAATTATTTCACCGGCACAATCTGGTTTTAGATCTCATCGTTCTACATCAGACAATTTGGTAATTTTACAATCACATATTTCCGACTCTATGGCCTGTAAACAAGATTTATTAGCAGCCTTTTTTTATGTAGAAGGAGCCTTTGACACTGTTCAAAAATCTGTAATCCTCCAAAATCTTCAACAATGTGGACTAGGTGGAAACATATACTATTTTGTGCAGAATTTTTTAAATGATAGAACTTTTAAAGTTATTTTAAACGGAAAGCTGTCATCTACTCGTATTCAACATAACGGAGTACCACAAGGTTCTGTTATAAGCACAACTCTATTTAGTTTGGCATTTAATGATATAGGCAAAAGTGTTCATCTTCCAGTTAAATACGCATTATACGCTGATGACCTTATACTCTTTTGTAGAGGAAAGAATACCGAAACAACCTGTCGACTAATGCAAACAGCCATTGATAATATAGAAAGGTGGTCGAGGAATATTGGGCTTTCCTTCTCATCTCAAAAAACTAAAATCGTGAAATTTAGCAGAGAAACGACAGAAGATAATCCAATTTTGACATACAACGGAGTATTACTAGATGTTATTGATCATCATAAAGTCTTAGGACTGATCTTTGACTCCAGACTTACATGGAATATACACATACAGGAAACCAAAGGCAACTGCTTAAAAAATATTAATATCCTAAACAGTTTAGCACATTTTCAATGGGAAGCCGACGAAGAGGTATTGCTCACAGTTTGCAGATCCATTATTCGCTCCAAAATAGATTATGGTAGTTTTGTCTATATGTCTGCCTCCAAGTCACATCTGAAAGCTCTTGACTCCGTACACAATACGGGTCTTAGGATCTGCTTAGGTGCCTTCAGATGTAGCCCAGCTCAAAGTATGTACTGTGAAGCTAACGAACCACCACTCTGGTTAAGGAGACAACATCTCCTTTTGTCATATGCAGCTAGCTTATCAGCCAATCCACAAAATCCAGTCTATCAACTACTTATACAACCAAATAATCTCATTCATCATTCTCAGAACACTAGAGCTGCACAACGCCTCTCTTACATACTAAATTCTATTCTCGACGGTTTTGATCTTTCTGCAACTTCACCCTTTCATATCCCTACACACCCTCCGTGGCATAAGCAACTTCCGAATGTCAACACCTCTCTTTACTCTTTCAATAAACATGATACTCCTAAAGCTATAATTAAACAATTGTTCCTAGACATACTTAATCGAAATCAATTTTATAAAGTTCTTTATACAGATGCCTCTAAAAATGATGTAGGGGTGGGTAGTGCTGTTGTTTCCTCTTTTAGCACTACAAAACTAATCAAACTTCCTGCCGTTTGTAGTATATACACTGCAGAACTATACGGTATCGTTGAGGCTTTTCGTATGTTGGAACCAACTGACCGCAATGTAGCGATTTGCACAGACTCCTTATCATCAATACAAGTAATTAAAAACATGTTCTCAGATCATGCTCTGGTAAATTTAATACATGACATATACAATAATCTTACGGATCATGGAGTAATTGTCACTATGGTCTGGGTACCTTCACATGTAGGAGTTGTATATATGACAAATGGCAAGCTAATTGGAGCACAACTTCTAGTCATTTACACGATATACAACCAGTTATACCTTCCTTAGAGCTACCATCTATGCCCAGAAGACACAAAGTTATTCTAAGAAGAGTAAGACTTGGACACACTCGTCTTACACATGGCTTTCTAATAGCATCTACCGATCCACATGCATGCGGCCGTTGCAGCAGTCCCTTAACAGTCAGACATTTCCTTAAAGAATATCCGCTTCTTTCTGCTAAAAGAAAACAATACCAATTGGGAGATAATATTAAAGAAATATTGAGTGAAACTCAGAAATTTGAAAACTTGTTTAAATATTTAAAAGACATTCAAGTGCTTAGTAAACTCTAAATTGTAATAATTATGTGTAACTGTTAAATTTGGAATTTATGTGTCTTTTTGTACTATGTATTGTCAAATGTAAAACTGTATATACCTTATATTGTATTATACTGTCATCGCGTCAATGACCTCGTAGTCGAGACACGTTAATTAAAATAAAAAAAAATTAAAATACCCAAATACCATTTACTTTGCCTTAAAATACAAGGAAAAGTGGAAAAAAGGAGTTGAATTGGTCAACAAAAATATTCATGGCTGAGTAATATTAGACAATGGTGTTGTACCACAGTAGAAAAATTATTTCGCGCAGCAACCGATAAAGATCGGTTTCAGGAAATTGTAAACATGATGATGGCCAACTTCTGAATAAGGATACGGCACCTAAAGGAGAGAAGACTATGCATTTTTGAAGGAAGGATTATTAAAAGACTTACTCCAATTAAGTTTGTTTTCATTGATTCGTTATATTACTTAATTAAATATTTAAAATAAGTTAATTACACCAAACTGCAGTACACCGGTAATGAACAGAACTCTGCACTAATTAGAATTTTTCTCGATGGCTTCATGAAATAAAGAATAATAAACAGCGTACAACGCTCTCTTCAACGATTCACTCTCAAGTTTAAAAAGTAGTATCTACAATATTAGGTAGGTATTTACAAAACGTAATCAGAAATAAACTTAAATATAAAAAAAACGTGTAATTTATGTTTACTGAAAACGAAAGATTCTGATTAGGATTCAGTGTTCTATATTGCCAGTTTCCAATTATGTGATTCTCTATTCCGTATCCACAGAGATAATGACGTGGCTATGGAATAAACTAAAGGAACGGTAAATTCCCCATGTTTCGTCTTAACGATGTAAGTTTGGAAGTTGAGGAAAATGGATGCCCCTTAAAACTCGGCCGAATTAAGATACTCAATATAAGCAGTTTACTGTAATTTTAACAAAATAAACAACACAATCAGCCAAATCATCTTTACCGATTTGTAACTTCACAGTAATCTTTATGTTTTTTTTTAGTAAATGGTAATGTAGTTTGTTAGTTTAAATAAATTTAGTCCTTTACAGAAATAAAGAATAAATCGATACATCTGTGAATAAGTCGATAAATGAAAAATATAAACTTCTCAGTATGGCTATTTTAAACATTTTAAAGTTTTGAAGAAAATAAATTTAAAATAAATTTAGTTTCTGTAGAAATTGGTGGTTAATTCTGCAAAGAACAACGTACATTATTATGAGCTGTTAGTTTATCTAACTAAATCTAACTTACCCACTTATTCACGCCAAATTTCTGTGTTTTATTGAGTTACCGACTTATTTTATTGTACTTATTGTACATAAATTACAGGACAAAAATTATACTAATTAATTATAAAAACTATATATATATTTTTTATACTTTGTTTCTTTCTAACATGCAATATCAACTTTAATTGGAAAAGAAAACTAAAATACTACTGATTATCTGCATCAAACTCTTCCAAATCGGGGTCCAAGTCTTGCTTATCTGTAATGGGCAAATTTCGGTCAAAATTATGAAAAACTTCATTGATGAGCGGCAAAAGATCAAGTAGGTCTTTCTTTTTCTCCTTGCTAACTGACAGAATCTATAATTAGCAATATGCTTGGAACAATGTATTTTCTTCTTCTAAGGACATTTACAGATTTAAAGGAATTGGAGACGTCCAAACTATGTTTATATTTTACTATTCCAATAGTACTATTACTGCAATCACTAAACTGGCTGCCACAGGAACTTTTGTCCATCGATGTTAACTTTTTAAAGAATAATCCTTTTTTCTGAATTGCTAAAATCCAAGAAATCTTCTTGTTTTATTACCACTACTTTGAATGGCTACTTCCTTTTGCAACACCTTACCATCTGATACCAGTTATTGGGGTAATTGAACTTAATGTGTGTTCTTCTCTTTCTTTCTCTATAAGAGCATGATCCGTATCACACTCCATGTGAGTATGCCCTGGTATAGTAAGATCCATAGGAATACTTTCGGATATTAAATTTATACTAAAAAATTTATTTCAAATCCTTTACAAAAGGTATATAATAAAATGCCCAAACGGGCTATCACAATTATATTACAAGACGTTTTCGGATTGTTAAATTCATCATCAGTGTAAACATGCTATCATCATCATCATGGCTTATTCACTCCTGGCGGAGTGTTTGCCGCCCTTTTGGGCTCTCTGATTCATTTATTGCGGAGAATCAGTCCGCTGTTGTTCTTTTTATTACTATAGCAGCGTGTGTGACTTGGCCCTGTCTACAATTTTCCTCCATTCTTTCCGATCCTTACAGCGCTCCTTCCAATTGTAGATTCTCAGCTTCTTTAGGTCTCCTAAGACTTCTCTCCATCTTGTTTTGGGTCTCCCCTTTGGTCTCTTTGTTGTTGGTCTCCATCCAGTGATTCGCTTTAGCGTAGAGTCTGGGTTAGCTCTTTCTGTGTGCCCCAGCCACCTGAGCCTTTGCGTCTTAACGAACTTGAGTATGTCTTCACCCTCGATGACTTCTTTAATTTCTTCATTGGTTAATCTTATAAATTCGCCTACACTTATCCTCACTGGCCCCATTATTCGTCGAATTATCTTTATCTCTAAGATTTCTAACCTCATTTCATCTTTTTGTGTTAGGCACATCGTCTCTGCACCATAGGTGATCACTGGCCTGATTACAGTCTTGTAAATTTTTAATTTGGTTTTCTTACTGATGTGTTTTTCTTTCAGGAATTTTTGGTAGTTCCAGTAGGTTTTATTACCCAGTAGAATGCGTTCATTTATTTCATCTGTTCTATCATTTCTGTCATTTACCATCACTTCCAGGTATTTGAAACGGTGTACCTACTCTTTCAAATGTATATGCACCAAGCTTAATTTCTTTCTCTATGTTCGTATTCTCTCTTGAACACTTGAGGTATTTCGTTTTGCTTAGGTTTATTACTAGCCCTCTCTTCTTTGCTTCTTTATCTAGTATTAATATTATGTTCTGCATGGTTTTTAAATATCTAGTAACCAGTGCAATATCGTCTGCATAAGCAATCAGTTGGGCTGAAGATTCGATAATCGTTCCCATAATTTTGGCTGCTCTTACTGCGCCCTCTATGGCATTGTTAAATAATGTTGTTGACAGGGAGTCTCCCTGTCTGACACCTACCTCCATTTGTACTTCATCTGACGGGCCTTCCTTTGTTAAGATTCGTTCCTTGGATTCCTTCATCGTCATTTTCGTGAGACTTATTAATTTTTCTTGGATGCCTAATTGATTCATATCCTTAATTAGCTCCTCCCTTATTACACTGTCAAAAGCTTGCTTGTAGTCAATAAACAGTATATGTAGATCTATTCCGTGCTCGTAACTTTTTTCGACTATTTGCGTTACAATGTGTATTGCATCTATTGTTGACTTACCTTCTCTGAATCCATGTTGGTGTTCACCTATTTTTGTTTTAGTTTCTTTTTCTATTCTTTGTCTGATCAAATTAGTTAATATTTTGTACATTGTA
Source organism: Diabrotica balteata (assembly GCA_918026665.1). NCBI lineage: Eukaryota > Metazoa > Arthropoda > Insecta > Coleoptera > Chrysomelidae > Diabrotica > Diabrotica balteata. The sequence goes on from OU898285.1 coordinate 35,428,904, forward strand.
TTTAATAACGTGATTCCCCTGTAGTTAGTGCATTTCGTCTTGTCGCCTTTTTTAGGGATTGGTGTTATCAGACCACAATTCCAGTCGTTCGGCATGCTTTCTTCTTCCCATATTCGTTCTATTAGGTTGTGGATTTTGTGGGCTAGTTCCTATCCCCCATTCTTAAAGAACTCATTTATAATATCGTCTGGTCCTGCTACTTTCCTTGTCTTTAATCTGTTTATAGTCGCCAATAGTTCGCTGTATGAGGGAGGCTCTGATTGTTCTCCATTCCTATTTTCTGTTTGTTCTTCATTTTCTGCGTTTTCAGCACCGTCTTTCTTTTTAAACAGTTCTCTATAGTGTGTTTCCCATTCTATTTTTCCAATATTTGCTGGTATCTCTTTTTTTCTCTGTGATTTTATGTATTTGTATAGTCTTGCATTGTCATTACTATTGGCTTCGAGTTCCTGCAGTAATTCTTCGATCCATTTCTTCTTTTTTCTTTTGTAGCATTTGTCTGACTCTTTCTTCTTCTCTTTATAGTGTAGGAGATCTTCTTGTTTTCCTGTGGCCACCCACCTGTGTCTTGCTTTGTCCTTGTCTTTACTAGATTGCTCGCATTCTTCATCGTACCAATCCTTTCTTTTATTGTTTTCCATTAGTCCTATCGCCTCCTCTGCTGTTGTTAAGATACTATCTTTTATGTCTTTCCATGTTTTATCTATGTTCAATGGTTTTAGGATTAGTAGTTTTTTTTCCAATTTAGTGCAGAATTTTCTGTTTGCATTATCTGTATTTAGTTTCGACCGATTCCACCTCTTTCTTTTCTTTCTGTCGTTTTTATCTTTAAGTATCTTCAATTTCATGTCGCCTATCACCAAAATGTGATTCAAATCAGCATTGGCTCCCCTGTAAGACCTTATATTCTGAAAAATTGTTCTCCATTTTTTTGAGATTAGGATGTGGTCTATTTGGTTTCCATCTGTTGTTCCAGGTATTAGCCACGTTACTTTGTGCTCTTTTTTGTGCTTAAATTGAGTGCTAATAATAAAAGTATTGGTTGCTGCTGCTAGATTACATATTCTCCTGTCATTGTTATTCGTATTTTGATGGATTGTTTCTTTTCCTGCGATTTCTCTGTTCGTGTCTTCTTTCCCTATCTTTGCGTTAAAGTCTCCTAATAGGATTAGTATGTCGTTCTTTGGTATTTCTTCGCACAATTCTTCAAGTTTATCATAGAATTCATTCTTTTCTTCTTCAGGAGCATTCTCAGTAGGGCATATATGTTAACAAATGTTAAATTTGCTTGTTTATTTTTCATTCTAATATATTGTAGTATATATTTATATTGTTCTAATTTATTTGTCTTTATTCTAATTTATTGTCTATATATTCTAATTTATTAAAACTCACGATAACTAATTACGAATTTATTAAAGTCTTTATTAATTCTAATTTATATTACAAATAATAATTTATGTTTCGTTACATTTAAATATCGCGGTTCCCGAGCTTCTTATGACTGACCCTTCAATAAAATTTCGTTCTTATATAAAGAACCGTAAGACCGCCTAGACCTGACCTGACCCTTGGCGAAAATACTGGAATGTGACGTAATACTGGTATTATAGCCGAGGGGAGACCCCATGGATGTTGACCTGCATTGTCTCGAATGAACTGGAACGGGCTTTTTATAGCGGCTCGGCTGATTTTCGTCAGGTAGGTATACCTAGAACATTCATGAATGAATAAAAACATATTAGTAAAATATATTTACGATTTTGGGTCAGAATTTATCGTAACAATGATATTCTTCCATCAACCGTTTTAAAGTTAATAATCTTGTCTCTTACGCTGTTACTAACTAGAAAGGCAGTTCCATTGCGCCCCTGTTTGCTTTCTTCTGCGTAGTAAATTGTGTAATTTCTTCTTATATTATTCTATTATATTATGGTGGCTCATAAACATGTTATGAGCTACCAAAATATATGGGTCCAAACCCTTTTAATGTTATAAATTTACAGTTGTTTTACATTATAGATAGTTACAAATTATAACAAATGAAATGAGGTTGAATGCTCGAATAAATGAACTTTGAAAATAAGGCTATTATCGAGCACAAGTTAATTAAATCTAGCCCAAGTACTTTCGCTTAAAATAGCATCTTCAGGGGCATTTCGTCAAAATGTGAACTATCCGGCAAGCGTAGAATGTGGAAACATTAAAAATAGTGTAGTGTTTGTACAATTTTATGTTATTTTTATTGTTTCCACATTCTACGCTTGCCGGATAGTTCACATTTTGACGAAATGCCCCTGAAGATGCTATTTTAAGCGAAAGTACTTGGGCTAGATTGTGCTCTACACTAACTTCTAACTTGTGCTCGATAATAGCCTTATTTTCAAAGTACAAATTATAATGTTTAAGTTACCGTTGGAATTGGTAACATGACGATATATGATCCTACATAGGTAAAATGGTCCTGAGACGAAGTCCCTTCGTCTAAATAAATAAAGCAAAATGCAATGTGCCCAAGTGAGTATTTCTACATACCTAGTTATTTACCAAGTGAATATTATGTACACGGATGGTCAAGTGATACATTATATCAAACAAATATCTACCTCTTCAATATAAGACAAGTGAATATACCGGTTCTGATACCAAAGAAATCGTTAAATCCAAATATTTACAGGCTCTTACCAAGTAAGCTCTTGTAAATTTGAATTACACATTTATTTACCTGACGAAATTGAAAGAGAACTATTTTAAGATTGAGACATCTTGTTTTTATGAAAATTATACCGTAATAGATTTCATAAAAAACTTAAGAGGTAAAGAAACACATTATTCTAGAAATAAATCAAAGCGCATCTATTTGGATCAGGACATGAACATCATAAAAGTATGGAAAATGTATAATAATTTACAAAATGAAATCTCGAACAAAGTATTAAAAACGATGTTTCGTAGATTTGTTCAAACCTTTAATATTGTATTTGGCTTCCCAGCCTCTGATGTGTGTAGTTACTGCTACAAAATAAAAACATTTCATCAAAACTACACAGTAGCTAGCTAAGAAGATTGAGTACATGACCAACAAGCGAGTTCAGACGATTCGTGCAGCAGCATTTTATGAGGCTATAAAAAAAGAAGAGTCTAGTTCACTCACTATGTGCTTCAACTTACAGCAGATTTAACCGTTAAAAGAACCCGACATTTTATATGTGGACAGAGGATGAAGCTGAAAAGGGTTCTACTGAGGTCTCCTCAGGTCTTGTGCAACACCTTCAAAGCCTTGATTTACCTGAAAATGTTATATCAATCAGACTTTTTTGTAATTGGTGTGGTGCTCAAAATAAAAACAATTTCGTTTTCCATACACTTATGCTCTTTTTGATCAAAACTAAGTTCAAAGTAACAGACATTTCCGGTGAAAAGACACAGCTTCCTTCCTGCCGACCGAATGTTTGGACGAGTGAAAACAATTTTGAGTAAATTGTCATCCATAAAGAAACATACATCGATGTATACAAATCAATTAGAACAGTAAAACTACTGGGAAAATATTAAAAACTGTTTGACAACAAAAGTCTTTCATTAACAGAAAAAGGCTGTTTTAGGCGTCTGGACAGTATCTCAGACTGCAAGAGAATTTTCATAAAAAGCGAAGTTGTTAATCTACAAACCTAACTCTTAGCTAGAGGCCTTATGAATTTTGTATTTGAATGTGAGACGGAGGCATGGAAATCTCTTCAAAAGAAAGGTCAGCTTTCTAAAAAATGCGCCTTATTAGAAATAAATAAGTTACCACTCGGTCACAGCATAGCTCCAGCCAGAAAGAAGGATGTTAAAGACTTGTGACCCAGATATTTGGGAAATAATGGAAGGACGAGCAAACACTTCATTGGTATCTTCGTATCGTTTCTAACAACATCTCCGGAACAGAAGAAGCTGAGCATGATGAAGAAAACTGTGACTATCTAGAGGTAGATGTAGGGATGCACGTTTGAGTTTTGAATTTTATAAATTAAACTTTTAATTTTATAGTCATAAGTTATAAAGGTATTGCTGTTTATATTAAAATTATTGATTTTAATCTTTCTTTTAGTCTTTTAGTCTTTCGTCCAGACCGGTCGATTAAAATGCACTTAGTCCATTGACTAAACCTATTTTTAATAAAATAAGCACAAAATATTTTACTTTTATATTTATTTTTCGTGTCCTGAACTGATATATCATTAAAAAAAATTATCATAACCACAAAGATGGAAAATAAAGAAATAGTTTTTTTGATTTTCTGATTTTTTTAGTTGTGACAAATCCTTTTTTCAACACTACCTCCTCATTTATCACTCTTGTTAAAGGTTATTTTTGAATTTATAGCAATGAGCAGATACCTGCTAAATCGCAAGCACTGTTGCAAAAAATCTGAAGGTCGTTGAGCGCTAAAAGTAACCTTCTTCTTTGGGTGCCGTGTCCGAATTCAGACGTTGGTCGTCATCATGTTTACAATTTTCTGAAACCTTTCTCTGTTGGCTGCTGCGCGAAATAATTCTTCTACTGTGGAACCACACCATTGTCTAATATTACGCAGCCATGAAAGTTGCTTTCGACCATTCCATCTCTTTCCTTCCACTTTTCCTTGTATTATAAGGCGAAGTAGATGGTATTTGGGTCCTCTAATTATATGGCCTAAGTATTTTGTTTTTCTCCTCTTTATGGTGTTTATGAGCAGACGTTCTGAATTGATCATTTGAAGAACATCTTCATTGGAAGTGTGCGAAACCCATGATATCTTTAGGATTCGTCTATAGCACCACAAGTCAAATGCTTCTAACTTGTTTAGCATTGTGGTTTTTAACGTCCATGCCTCACAACCATACAATAGGATGGACCACACATAACATTTCAGGACCTTCTTACGAATATTCATCGACAGGTTTCTGTTGCATAAAACTGGTTTCCAGGTCATAAAATCCTTACTTGGTATTTCGATCCTGGTTATTATCTCTTCATCAAAGTCATAATTTACATTTAACCAACTGCCAAGGTATTTGAAATTATTTACCCTTTCGATCTCCTCTCCATTAAAAGAAATCAGACCTTGATCTATATTGATCTTTCCAACTGTTACCCACTTTGTCTTTGAAATGTTGATTTTAAGGCCTCTCCGATAACTTGCTTTACTGACTAGATTTAGTACTGTTTGGATAGTACATAAAACTAGTTTACAGTTCATTAAAGACTTATGTGATATTATGATCCTGGGTATTCTCTTCATCAGTCACTATTTAAAATGGTTTACGAGTTCTATTTCCTCTCCATTAATCGAAAGCAAACCTTGGTCTATATTAATCTTTCCAACCGTCATCTATTTTGTCCCTGGAATGCAAATTTTAAGGTTTTTCGATAACTTGGTTTACTGACTAAATTTACTAATGTTTGGAGATCTTGTAAATTTTCTGCAAGAATGGCTTTATAGTCAGCATATCTAATATTGTTGATTGCTTCTCCACCTAGTTTTACTCCCTCTTGTCTGTTATTCAAAGCCTCCCTAAAGATTTCTTCAGAGTACAGATTAAAAAGAGTGAGTGACAAAACACAATCCTGCCGTACTCCACGTTTGATGGATATTTTTTCAGTCGGACTGTCTCCAATTTGGATAGACGCTACTTGATTGTAATATAAGTATTTCAACAGTCTTATATCATTAGCAAAAGTAACCACCAGTACGAATTTGTTTAGGGTAGCTTACCGCTGTTATTTTTATAGTAATATTCTAGTCTGTCATTAGTCTATTTATTAAAATATGACGGTTTAAAAGCTGGAAATACCGTACTAAGTAGAGTAGAGAAACTTGTGTATCTCGGCAGTAATATTAATGTCGGCTGGGATCAAACCGTAGAAATTAAAAGCCGCATAGAACAAGCCCGAGCCACTTTTGTAAAAATAAGGAACGTTCTTTGCAGCCAAGATCTTAGTCTTGACCTTTGCATTCGAATAACATATTGCTATATTTTTACAGTACTACTGTATGGAGTGGAAGCGTGGGCCCTAAGTGAGGCGATGATTAAACGCTTGAAATCCTTTGAGATGTATTTGTACAAACGAGCACTGCGAATAAGCTGGATCTACAGGATTAGAAATGAGAAGCTTAAAAGCCTAAGCTAAACAACACGATTGGTCAATATAATAAAGAGACTTAAGCTGGAATACTTCCGTCACATTATGAGACAATATGAGAAATATGAACACTTTAACATCTGATTATTCAGGGAAAGATTCAAGATTAACGTGGTCCTGGTAGAAGAAGAACATCATGGCTGAAAAATCTAAGACAATAATACGGAAATCAACTACATCATTATTTATAGCTGCTATTAATATAGTCACGAGAGCCAATACGATATCCAATGATTGATAACGGTCAGGAAACTAGAAGACGAATTGAAAAATTGAATAAAAAAATGTAGTAAGAATCTAAGACTAATATCTTGTGGCATGTCTAATTTAAATATTATGTGTATACGAAATAATTATGGCTTAAGTATATATAAACTATTATTAAAAAAAAAATGGAGTTGTGTAAATTATAGCGTGAAAAATGTTTTGCCCTAATACCGAGTATGTATTCATTTCCTAAAGTTGTGGAGGTGGTGGTGAAAGTTTGGAACGCTTTAGGAGAGAAAAGGACTGATATTTTGTTTTAAATGATGAGTAGGATATATGAGGAAGAGAGGATGCAGAATGCATGGAGAGAAAGTGTGGTGTTATCATTGTATCAAGATAAAGTGGACATTCAGAATAACTATTGAGAGATAAAGTTAATGTCGCCTACAATGAAAATTTTGGAAATAATTGTAGAGGGAACGTTAAGGAGAGAAGATAGGAGAAGAACAGTTTGGGTTTATGCTAGGAAGGAGAACAACGGATGCCTTGTTTATATAAGACAGTTGATAGAGAAATGCGTCGAGATGAAACTAAAGCTACATTTTAAATTTATAGATCTTGAGATATACATCTTGATATATCAGGTCAAAATTTTCATCCCCACGAGGCAGGGTTGTAATTATAGATGCAATATATACAACAGTTAGCTAATCAACTTATTGATTTATTCACATCAAAAAAGCGGCTAGGACCAAATCCTGATCAAGTTGGCAAGTCAAAAGTTTAGATCTTATTCATGTGGATTGGCATTTACCAATCAAAGGCACTTACCGTAGATGTACTGCAGTACGTGCAGTTCAAATAACAATTAAAGGAGGACCAATCTCTTTGCTAAAAATTATCTAAATAATGTTTTTCTATAAATAATCAGAATTTAAAAAAAAATGGAATAAGAATCTAAGACTAATATCTTGTGGCATGTCTAATTTAAATATTATGTGTATACGAAATAATTATGGCTTAAGCCTATATAATTAATGGGTCCCGGCTGCAATGGCCGTTGACCGAAATAAAATTGTGGACAATAATTACAATATGCCCATGCTACTAATTGCTACATATAAATCTATAAGCTTAAAACCTATGACTAAATAATACAACAGTTTTATCACTGTTATAAGTTATAAGTTAAAGGTAAAGTACATGAAAAATAAGGGGTCATATTCTGTTGCACAAATGAATGTCTTTCAAGAAACCAATTAGGTCAAAGACTTGATCGGATGGGTTTAAAACGACTTTGATATTTGACTTAAGTTTATGTTGCACTCTGTGTTTTGCGTACCGGGGACACTAGGTTAGCATATGTTTCAAAGTTAATACACTTAAGCAGATTTGACAATTGGGCTTCGGCTCGTATTTCATTAAGTATTCATGTGTGAATCGGGTATGTCCTATTCTTAATCTTCGAAAGACAGCTTTTTCGTTTTTATAGATTGTTGGAAGTTTAAAATTTTCATTTTGATCTCATGTATGCTATGGATCTCATGTAGTGCACTCTTGATTGTGTTCCAGTAGGTTTGCCAGGCATGATACTGTTGTTGCTTGAAAATTTGCTTGAGGTTATTATGGATTTGAATATGTTGGGCTTTTGAGGATTGATTGTTTACACAAAAAGCTTGCTTGGCTGCTTGGTCTGCTTTTTCATTACAGGGGATGCCGATATGGGATGGTAGTCAGATGATCATGACATTTACTTTTGAGAGTATAGACTTTTTATCGATTGTAGTGACGACAAGGAGTATGTACATATTGCTTGGTTTTTATTATCTGTTTTTAGTTTTAAGTGAATCCGGAATTAAATTTTAAAATAAATATTTTTCTCTTTACAAACTTGTGTTATAGTGTGAAGAGGTAGAAATCTTTCCCAGTGATTCACAAGTATCGGTAAATGCTCAAACTGGCAAAGATAGAAATATTTCATCATCTTCAGTAGCTCGACAATCCTTTCTGGGTCCTGGCTTGTTCTATGATTTTCCGTCATTCTGTTGTTTTCTTTGCTTTGTTTTTCCAATTGGTAATCTTAAGTGTTTTCAGATCTTGTTCCACTTGTTCCATGTATCTAAGTTTGTGGTCTTCCCTTTGACCTTCTCCCTACTGATGTTAGCCTCATTATATGTTTTGGCGTTTCACTCTCCAGCATCCGTTCAACATGGCCCATTTAGCGCAAAAGTCCGATCTTTATGGATGCTATGATCTCGGGTTCATTGTATGCTGTGTATAGTTCAAAGTTATATCTTCTGCGCCATATGTCATTTTTCTTTACCCCCTTATATATGTGTCTAAGATTTTTCGTTCAAATGTACCTAATAGGTTCTCATCGCTTTTCGACAATGTCCACGTCTCTGATCCATATACATGGACCGGCTTTATCAGGGTCTTGTATATTTGCTTTTGGTCTTGCGTTTGGTTTCTCTTGTGATGTTGTTAGATCTTAGATGTCTAATTAGTCCATTATATGTTTTATAAGCGATATGTATTCTTCTCTTAATCTCTTCACTGATATTGTTATCTGCGGTAACTAGTGAACGTACTTAGATATGTAAAACTTTTCACGCTTTCGATGTTATAGTCTCGTACTGTCAGATTCTATAGGTTTTTTTTTGGCCTGTCGATTAACTGGCCTTTATGTATTTGGTTTTTATTTCGTTAATCTTTAGGCCACTGTTTTGTACCGCTCTTTCTATCGCATAAAATGCTTCTATCATCTCTCTTTCGCTATGATATCAACATCATCTGCAAATGCCAATATTTGTACACTTTTTGTTATTATTGTTCCTCTGGTGTTAACTTTTGACTCCCTAATTATTTTCTCTAATGTTATGTTAAATAAAATACAGGATACGTCATATTCCTGTCATAGGCTCGTTCTCACATGGATTGTATCTGTTAGTTCGTTTTGAATTAAAGTTTTGCCTTGTAATTTAAGTGTTTCTTTTACTATATCAATGAATTGAGTTGGAATATTAAACTCTTTCAGTGCATGGATCAGAAATTCTCGATGGATGCTATCATAGGCACTTTTAAAGTCAATGAAAAGATGATGTGTGTCTATATTAAATTCACTAGTCTTTTCCAAGATTTGCCTCAAAACGAAGATCTGATCTATTGTGGACTTCTGCCTGCGGAAACCACATTGATATTCCCCAACTATTTGTTCCGCATATGGTCTCAATCGGTCATACACAATATTTGGCAGTATTTTATAAGCCACAGTCAGTAGCGTTATTGCCCTGTAGTTTTTGCATTGAAGCTGATCTCCCTTTTTATGTAGTGGGATAATTACTCCAATATTTCAGTCTTGTGGCAGTTGTTTATTATTTCATATATGTTCACTATTAGTTCGTGTATCGCATTCAATAGGGAGTCTCCACCTTCCTTTATTACTTCTGCGTTAATTTTGTTTAATCCAGGTGACTTGTTGTTTTTCAGTCTTGTAACTGTTTCTTGCATTTCATTGTTTCTATGGTATCCGTTTGATCTAGTATAATTCCATCATATAGTGGATCTTCGTTTTTTTCAAACTTTTCTTTGAAGAATTCTGTCCATCTTTGTAGTGTTTCACTCTGTTAAGTTACTATATTTCCTTCTTTGTCCCTACACAACATTGTTCTTGGTTTAAATTCTTTTCTGGTTTTGTTAAGTTGTTTGGTAGAATTTTCTGCTTTCTAATGGTTTATTTAGTTCTTTTATTTCTTGGAGTTCTTTTTCTATGTGTTTTCTTTTCTTTCTGTGATATATTCTCTTTTCTTCCCTCCATAGCATTCTATATTCCTCCTCTGCCTTTCGTGTTCTATGTCGTTGTTGTAGTTATTGATATGCATTATTTTTGCTCTCTGTTATGTTACGACACTCTTCATCGAACCACTGCCCTTCAGTTGATTTGGACTTTTTTGTAGACCCAGGGTCTCTTTGGCTGTGCCTTGTATTTTTTTACACTCTTCCCATTCTCTGTTTATATCCTCGTGCTTTGGTTTATTTTCTAGCCTTTTTTTATAATTATTCTTTTTATTTCGTCTTTTTGCTGTTGTCTTCTAAGTTTTTATTTTATATTTTATAATTTTGGATACCTTTTCTTTTTTAATGTTTGAGATTTTGGCTCTTATTCTACTTTCCACTAGGTAGTGATCCGAGTCTGCATTTGCCCCCCTTCTGTTGCATACGTTTATTACATCTGAGTGATGTCTAGAGTCAATAATATGATTGATCATGTTTACTGTGCCCCAGCTGGAGATCTCTACGTTCCCTTATGTATATTTTTTCGCTGGAAGCGTGTGATGACAATGGCCATGTTAAGGAAAGTTGCTAGATTTATTAGTGTGATGCCATTGTCATTGGATACCTCATGAAGGCTGTGCTTACCAATAGTTGGTAGGTATTGTTCCTCTTTTCCTATTTTTTGCGTTGAGATCACATTAAATAATTTTGATGTCATTCTTTGGGCATGAATGGTATGCAGCTTCTAGTTCTTCATAGAATTTTTCTTGGACATCGTCTTCCTTTTCCTCTGTAGAAGCATGCACATTTAAGATGCTATAATTAAAAAATGCTTCCTACAGTCTCAGGATTCTCATTCTAGAGTTCATAGCACGAAAGTCTCTTACGAGGTGTTTAACCCTTTTATTTACAATGAAGCCAGTAACTAATGCGTGATTTTTAGCGTCGCAACTATAGAATATAATGATAGAAATATTTATTACCCCATAAAAGAAAAAATGTTAAGTTTATTTACGTTTTTTTTATCACATAACTCAGTTAACTTTTATTTTGTTTTAAAGTTTTTTAAAAACATACTGAAAAGGAAAAAAAATAGGTCTACCTACGCCTTAAAGGGTTAATCAATATTTTAAGTAATACGAACTAAACTGTATTGTGATACGAAACAATAAATTAAAGCATCGTGGCCATAAAAATACTTCCTTGTGGGAATAAACCTGGAACGGCGAGCTAAAATAAAAAGAATAAATCGCATAATCTCACAGGAAAAGACAAGACTGATTAAAACAAACAATAAGTTCGAAACATTTCACGACGTACCACGCGATGAAAATCAGCCAACTACCTCAAAGACATTTAAATATAATAATACAAGACTTCTACGAAGACTAACGCCGATATGTAGGGTGAGTCATAAAAAATTGAGCGTTTATTTTAGAAATAACATAAGTCCAAGATTTTGATTTTGTAGAGAATGAAAAAAACGCTCTCTCAAGTTTATTATCATATTTCGAAAAACTTTTAAATTGTATAGTCTTGAATATAAGTTAAATAAAGCTTTTCTGACTATTACTTCTTAAACAAAATCTCATGATATTAATAAAAAAAAATCTTGGACTTACGTTGGTTTTAGAAGAAAGAAAAAATAAAATAAAAGCAATGTTACAACTACTACTGTTGTTATCTTCATCGATTTCTAAGGCATCATTGCTCTGCAAATTTTGTCGTGTAAAAATGCCTTCATAAAAGCTTCGATTTTTTGCATTTCCTAAACATTACCTAAAGTCAAAATAAAATCTTAATTATTGATTTACTGTTGGAAGTGCATCTTTGATCTCTTAGTTTTTCTACACATTGTTTTTTAATAAAAAAAATTTTTTTTTACATGAAAATTTTTATTTACTTGTATAAGTGCCACATATCTTTTTGCTGTATTAAGTTTATGAAAATTGTTAATTATATTTAGTTCAATTTATTGTTTATACAACATAATTTTACAGTGTCCATTGTCGTAAGCTTCTTTACAATTTTTATATCATTGACTGCTACATATCTTTTTGAGGTAACACACTTAATAACTTTCTATTGGATGTTAGGTTTTTTATATAGTACTTTTTAGATGAACTGATGATGCTATCAAATTGGATAGCGAAACTTTTTCAATAAATAGATGAAGTAGCCATCATCTTTGTCTTTTTTTCTCCAACTTCTGACCGAAAAACCCGCCACTCGTCGAGCGATCCTTAACTTATAGAATACTCGAGCGATATATATATATATATATATATATATAATATATATATATATATAAGAAATACTGGATATTAGTGACTGTCGATATAAACAAACAACACAGTTTATTAGGGTTGCAGTCAGAATATCGGCCGGGATGTTAAAAAAAACACTCTTTTGACTTTTTGTCGAGCTTTCGGAATGGTTTTATTCCTTTTTTAAGACACTGTAATAAGAAAAATATGTAAATATTTAAAAAATATCACAATTCTTCAGTGTAACTTACTAGTCGTTTAGATTATTTGTATAAGCATTGACACTCAACATTTATAACACACATTAAAATATACAATTATAGATATAATACATTATAAAATTTTTAAAATTTTTTGTAAAAATAGTAAAACTTAGTTGATGGCATGTTTCACTGGTGTATATTAACTCATACAGAGAATGGAAAGTAAAAACACTGTAATTAATATGTAATTAGGTGTAATTGATGTTATCTTTCTTTTCAAGAAATACTAGAGGCCCTTCTTAGGTGACTATACTTTTTAAACCTGTCTTAATGGCATGCAACATATTATACATAGAGGTGTAATTTATGTACAGGTAAATATTTATTTTTTTTTTTGGTGTTTTTCTAGTAAATAACAATAAATGTTGAATCATCGAAATTCAATTTCGATGATTCCTGTATTTTGGCAAAAGAAAAGAACCATTCAAAACGTGTTTTTTTGGAAATGTGTTTCATTAAATCTAGCACATCTTGCATCAACAAAAAGTCCGACATAGACAAATTAAGCAACAATTATTGTTATTTACTAGAAAAACACCAAAAAAAAATAAATATTTACCTGTCATAAATTACACCTCTATGTATAATATGTTGCATACCATTAAGACAGGTTTAAAAAGTATAGTCACCTAAGAAGGGCCCCTAGTATTTCTTGAAAAGAAAGATAACATCAATTACACCTAATTACATATTAATTACAGTGTTTTTACTTTCCATTTTCTGTATGAGTTAATATACACCAGTAAAACATGCCATCAACTAAGTTTTACTATTTTTACAAAAAATTTTAAAAATTTTATAATGTATTATATCCATAATTGTATATTTTAATGTGTGTTATAAATGTTGAGTGTCAATGCTTATACAAATAATCTCAACGACTAGTAAGTTACACTGAAGAATTGTGATATTTTTTAAATATTTACATATTTGTCTTATTACAGTGTCTTGAAAAAGGAATAAAACCATTCCGAAAGCTCAACAAAAAGTCAAAAGAGTGTTTTTTTAACATCCCGGCCAATATTCTGACTGCATCCCTAATAAACTGTGTTGTTTGTATATATATATATATATATATATATATATATATATATATATATATATGTAAATACTTTTTTCTTTTTGGGTGTGGTAGTCAATAAAAAATAGAGCTTTGCTAAGGCGTACTATTTATTCTGAATTCCGAGCTTTCGGTGGTTATTTGCCACCTTTATCAAGGTCTACAATGAAAATTACTGTGTTATAACATTAGGCTGATGTAATATAAAAGTTATAAAAACTTACCAGAAAGTAAGATTCATAGCATATAAAACACAACGTTAATAACATAATGTGACCTGAATTGTTGAAGGCATTAAAAATTTTAAAAACTTTAAAATACTTAAAAATTAAAGAACATGTTACAAAGTTTAAAAAGTAAAAAATAAGACGACATGTTTGACAAAAAACAGTCGTCTTCGCAGGTTTGAATTCAGTCACATCTCACGAACAGAAAGAGGTAGTAGGAGGAACTATTGTTGTTTAAATAGTTCGATGTAACTACAAAAAACAAACTTTCAAACTGATGTCTAACAAAATGCCGTTTGTGATTTTAGTACTACCAACCATGTTACCAACTTAGAATTGAGAGGGAAATTTAAAAAAAGGTTTTATTATGTCAAAAAATAAAAAGAAAATAGTATTTAGTAAATAGGTTTAGAAAAAACAAACAAACAAAACAAAATGAACATCTGAATAATAACTGAAGTTAATCATGATAGTTTTAGCAATTAATAATGGAATTTACGAAACATGAAGCACTCTGAGATGGTCTTTCTGTTCGTGAGATGTGACTGAATTCAAACCTGCGAAGACGACTGTTTTTTGTCAAACATGTCGTCTTATTTTTTACTTTTTAAACTTTGTAACATGTTCTTTAATTTTTAAGTATTTTAAAGTTTTTTAAAATTTTTAATGCCTTCAACAATTCAGGTCACATTATGTTATTAACGTTGTGTTTTATATGCTATGAATCTTACTTTCTGGTAAGTTTTTATAACTTTTATATTACATCAGCCTAATGTTATAACACAGTAATTTTCATTGTAGACCTTGATAAAGGTGGCAAATAACCACCGAAAGCTCGGAATTCAGAATAAATAGTACGCCTTAGCAAAGCTCTATTTTTTATTGACTACCACACCCAAAAAGAAAAAAGTATTTACATATTTTTCCAAACTAGTCAAAAAACTTTGGACTACCTTATATATATATATATGTATAATATATATATATATATATATGTATATATATATATATATATATATATATATAATATATATATATATATGTATATATATATATACATATAATATACATATATATATATATAATATATATATATATATATATATATGTATATATAAATATATATATATATATATATATATATATATTATATAATATATATATATATATATATATATATATATATATATATAATATATATATACGCGGTTCTTCAAGCAATAATAAATTCTAACTAGACCATAATTACATTTTAGATTTTAACTGGACAATAACTAGTGATTGCCATTACAAACCCCCAGACATAAATTCATTTAGGTCGTCTAATTTATAAATTGCTCCGACATTTTAGAAGCAAAAGTACTTTTTAAGCACATAACATTGAGATAATAATGATATCCTACAATAAAGTTTAGAATAGTGTATAGTTAATATGCAGAGGAAATATTATACCTCTGCGATGAAACAAGCCAATACCTAGCACTATAATCATTAAAACTGCTATAGAAAATTATCATTATATTTTATTTTTCATAAATCCTAGCTGTACTCAACTTAGGCATTATGACATTTTATTTGATTCTAAAGATACGCTTTATCATAAACTCACTGAGTTTAATATTCACATAACAGTTTTGAGATTTCCGCTTGCTATTATTACTGTCATTATTCTTAATGTATTTCTTAAACTATCCCTTTAGAAAAACAGGGATCACACTCGAAAGCAATAACAGTTGACAATGGAAACTTACAAAAATTACAAAAGTGAATTGGTAAAGTTACTGGCTAGGAGTAACTCTGCAATTCTATCAGAGACTCTGTAATTATTAGTAACAAATAACAATATATCTATTTGACAATATAAGAAGAAGCACCAAATATTTTAAATACCAATAAAAATTTTGTATCTATTTTTGTTTTTGCACCAATTTAATTGCATTGTTATAGTTATGATATAGGACCGCATTCAGATCTAAGAACCGCAAGAAACGAATTTAACTAACCAAAAATGATTAAAATTAAAGATGTTTGCAATTTATTATAAAATAGACGTGATATTAAAATAGCCAGTGGAAAGGTTTCTATGTTTGTTAATAACTCACTGGAATCTAGCCAAATACTTTTAAAGACCGTCCTTAAAGCAGTAGCAGTAACTATAAAAACTACAAAAATTAATAATATCTGTAACATTTATTTTCCACCGAATACTGATATAAGTATAAAAGAGATAACTAATATTATAGATCAAATTCTATCACAAAATATATCCTACCTATATTACCTATATTACCTATATACCCTACCTATATGCCTATATTACCCTAACTTAAGGCTGTTTTATCGGTGCACCATAACCTAGGAACTGTTATTTACCGACAAAATGTCTCGAAATTTGGACACAATATCCGAAACTATGTTGCTTTTAAAATGATGGTTCTACTTTTTTTATTTTTTTGTTACTTCTGTTCGAAAATTGGATTATACTGTTTAACGTTCTATTATAACCAAACTTTTTACGCCCATGGCTTGAAAGAGATTTTTTTTCTGTAATCGTTAATTTTTTTTCACCTTTTTGCGTCCAGTTATAATCGAGAAAAGCGTGTTCAAACTTTGAAGAAAATTGCTAAAAAATACTTAAATCTAATAGTGAAACGTGTTACTCATCATTGTCGCTAGGTTCACCGTTATCGCCTTCGTGACTTTAAATCTCATGAGTGTACGGTCAGTTAATTCGTTTTAAAACTAATTTGAATGGAGAGTAATGCATTTGTTGCCCGTTGGCCGACGCCACTGAGTAAAGATAGTCTCGCGTAAGCAGTGTAGAAATGAAAGTGATACGCCCATTTCAAATCGCAGTGTGCTTGAACTGCTAAAACAGCCTTAACTATGGATCTCCAACAAGATTTAATACTTTTACTGGAAATACTAGTTGTATTGACTTATCTCTTGTAGACCCTTCTTTAGTACAAAACATAACGTGGTAAGCTAGAACACAATTGTATGGAAGCGATCGTTTTCCCATATTGATACATTTCGAAAACAAAAAAAAATCAACCACACACTAGATGGAATACAGAAATAAAGGATTGGTTACCGTTTACACAATTTGTGGAGAATCAATTGAAATGTTTTTCAGATCCATTCCCGCGTGACAATATAAACCACTTAGTAAATAAATTTTTCCTCCGTCATACTTTCATATCATCAAAAAAAAGTAAATACATAGTAAGAAATCGTATTGGAGTACCGTAGTGGAACAATCACTGTCAGGATGGCTATAAAGAAGACTTATTTCATTCAGTAAATACAAAAAACAGAAACTACACGAAAACCTTCTAGAGTATAAGAAGTTAAGGGCTATTAGTAGAAAAGTGGCAAACGAAGCAAAAAAGGAATCGTGGAAAAAAATTTATCAACAATAAACAGTTCTACCCCAGCAACAATAGTGTGGAAATAAATTAGCAAAATTTCGGGACGTCACACAGATTCATCAATAAAGTTTTTAAAATATAATAACAAAATTCATACATCTAGATCTGGAATACCCAATTCCAGTTTTTACAATTTAAACCAAAGAATAATTACAAGAATTTAATTATGATAAAAGCGATAACCTACCAAAGAATGCATCAATTTAAGATGAGAATGCACCAATGAGTTAACTGAATGTATAATTTCCTTGATAATCTAGTTGTACTTTTTAACAACATATATAATAGCGGTAAAATCCCGGAGAACTGGCTACAGTCAACATTTATTACAATCCCGAAGAAACCAAATGCCCAGATTTGTGATGACTACCGGCTTATAAGCTTGATCAATCATGTTACTAAAGCGTTCACTAAGATCATTCACAGGAGAATATATGATAAA
Source organism: Diabrotica balteata (assembly GCA_918026665.1). Lineage (NCBI taxonomy): Eukaryota > Metazoa > Arthropoda > Insecta > Coleoptera > Chrysomelidae > Diabrotica > Diabrotica balteata. The sequence continues at coordinate 35,446,743 of OU898285.1, forward strand.
TGTGAGTCAAATAGATTCGCGATTGATAGATCGCAGTTTGGTTTTCGGAAAGTACTTGGAACTAGAGAAGCAATTTTCGCTTCTCCAGGTGCTTATACAACGGTGTAGAGACGTTGATAAAGACGTGTATCTGTGCTTTGTAGATTTTAGAAAAGCATTTGACAATGTCAATCATGAACAATTGATAGGTATTCTGCGAAAGACAGGTATTGACGACAAGGACATTCGAATTGTGGCAAACCTATACTGGGGTCAAACAGCAAGAGCAAAAATTGGCAACGAACTCACTGAAAGCGTGCAGATCAAAAGAGGTGTCCGTCAGGGGTGTATATTATCCCCACTGCTATTCAATATGTATTCCGAGGAAATATTTAACAAATGTATGGAAAATGCAAATGAGGGCATTAAAATAAACGGCGAGTTAACGAACAATATAAGATACGCCGACGACACGGTGATCCTTGCCAGTACCATAGACGAATTACAACAAGTAATGGAAAGACTTTATTCAGTTAGTGAGGAATACGGCCTGAGCCTCAACTTCAAGAAGACAAAGTAGATGCTGATTAGCAAAAAGCAACAACCTGCTCGACAATTACGGATAAGTAACATATTAATTGACCATGTAGAGTCTTATGTGTACCTTGGCACCAACGTAAATGCAAAATGGGAACAGACCATAGAAATTAAGGCGAGAACAGAACGAGCTAGAGCAGCATTTAGCAATATGAAAAAGCTCCTCATAAGCAAGGATTTGTCTCTTCCCCTAAAACTACGTATAGTTAAATGCTACATTTTTCCGATCTTGCTGTATGGCGTGGAGGCCTGGACGCTGACGGAGACGCTAACGAGAAAACTAGAAGCATTCGAAATGTGGGTGTACCGACGCATTCTTCGTATATCCTGGACCGAATATGTCACCAACATAGAGGTACTCCAAAGAATCAGAAAGGAGAAAGAAATCGTGAATACAATTAAACAAAGAAAGCTTGAATATCTAGGCCACATATTGAGACACGATAAGTACCGTCTGCTACAATTGATTGTCCAGGGAAAAATAGACAGTAAGCGAGGGCCAGGCAGGAGAAGACACTCGTGGCTCCAAAATCTGCGGAAGTGGTTCGGGCTCACATCGGTCGAACTATTCAGAAGCGCCGCAAACAAGATCAAAATTGCCATGTTAATAGCCAACGTTCGCAACGGACAGGGCACTTGAAGAAGAAGAAGAAGATAATTTCCATAAAAAACACTGGTATTGCTCCAGATGATATTCCTTCTATTTTCCTTAAAAAATTGTCTACAAATGGAACTGCCGGTTTACTATACAAAATATGGCTTCCACATGGAATAATGTTTACATAATACCCATCCTTAAACCCAGTCAACCACGTTCAGACCCAAACTCCTACCGTCCAGTATTGTTAGGATGTAAACTAACGCCTTATTTGGATATTCGAGCAAATATTTGTTCTATCTAACAAACACAGTGGATTTCGTAAAGATAGATCAACTCTAGATAATTTAGTTGACCCCGAGTCTGAAATAAATGAAGCTCAAGTAAATAATCAAACCTTTATAGCGGTATTTTTTGATCCAGAGGTATAACAAACATAGGAATAATTGAACAAACCTTATAGATACTCTTTCTGTATTAAAAAAATGGTCAAAGCAATCGCGAAAACTTTCAACAAAAGTTCCAACAAAAGTAAATGTATATATTTCACCAGATAACTTGAATTAAGAAGACAATATCTTAGCCTAGCATATCGACGGCTCCTAAGTATACTGAGTCAACTGCTAGAATAGTAATTGATGGTGAGGAGCAATTTTAATAACAATTACGATATTTTGATGTGTTTTTACGTAAAAATATAGATTTTTTTTCTGTGTAAATATATAAGATGTATATAAGTGTAAATATATATATATATAATATATATATATATATATATATATATATATATTATATAATATATATATATAATATATAAGTGTAAATATATATAAGACTTTTTCATGTGTGTAAAATTATTTTAAACTATTTACTTAATAAAAAGATAATGCATATACACCAGTATACGTCGTAATATTATAATGAATATTGGATCAACTACCAGTTACATTTATATACGCCGTTTCTAGTAAATGTGGTTTAAATTAATAAGATAATTATTTTACACTAGCTAGAAATTGTCTTACCTTTTCATAATATTTTAAAATAAGTAGGGCTGTTGCTAAGTTATTTATACGATTTTGTTTAAAACTTGACTTACTATACGAGGTAAATAATGTTATAATGTTAAAATTTGTATACTGGTCTAATAGCAAAAATAAAAAAAATAGTATTACTTTTAGCTTTAATAAAAACTTAAAAGTTTATTACAATATTTCTTTACAATAAACAATAAAGTCTAAATGCAGTTATAAACAAAAATCAACAATTTTTGACAAAAAAGGAACATAAACTAATTATTATTTTTAGGTTAAGTAGGAACTTGGTTTATTGCAACAAGTTGGTATAATAAAAACAATTAAAAATAATTCTTTAGCATAAGATAAACAATGTAACATCTACAAAGTATCAACCTCAGAACTTAATTAGTCTTCATCACTTTCCTCTCTGTTAGAATTTGTTACTAATAAATGGTTAAAAAATAAATGGTATTCTTTAGGAATTACCAAATTTTTACAAAGATCCAATAGATCTTTATGTTTATTTTTGTCAATGGGAATGGGTTTGTCGTAACAGGTTTTTATGTCATTAACATCAAAATTAAACTCTTTTCTTCTTCGTGTAGCTTTGGTGTTGTTCACGCAATCTATCCATTGTAAGTATTATCTTATAACTTGTTTTGAATAAAATCTTAAAAGGATTTGCAGCTTCAATTTTTATTTGACATATTTTATTCCATTGCATTTTAGATCCATCACCTGTAGTTGTCCAGTTATTAATTCCTTTTAGTTCTGCTTTAAAGTTTTTAATTAAATCTTGTGATATCTCTGTGACTTTGTACGGCTTATCATCTGTTTTAGCAAATCTGAAAGCCGTGTACCATTGGTCAGGAGTATATAATAATACTTTGTTCTTGGTATGTCTTTCTATTAACGCATGCATACTGTCACCTTCATTTTGAGTATGACCAACTATCAAAAAGTGATGCCTGATGTCGAATATTAAACTTAGAGCAAGCCATCATGTACATTAAGAAAACGATCCTGTTCCTGTTCTGACCTCCACAGTTATCGGACCAGAATCGATAATCCTTGATACCTGTACCTACTGTGTCTTCTATCAATTTATATATACAGCTAGCAATCTCATTCGCTCCTCTTTCGCTGTTGCTGGTGCCATGAGAAGCAGTGACCCTGTCGTGATGCCAGATCAAATACAGTAAAGTTGTATAAAGTAAGTTTTCTCTTATAGTAAAAGGTACTTACGTTGCCATGAGGCACGTTTAAGCATTTCTGGAGATCATAAGCTGCTGAAAGGATGTGTCCATCCTGCTCCGCTGATTCTTTATCTTTAGCTTTTAATTTTCTAGCCTTATCTTTCTCTGTCAGGTGATGGTCGTGGTTCGCTTTGTCGTTTTCTGTAATGTTTTTGTTGTTTTCAAAAATATGACATTCTTCACAAACATCCTTTTTTGGTTTATGAAAACCAATATTTAAGTTTTTGTTAACAATGTCTCGATATTGTCTTACGTTATTAACTTTAGAAGAATAGACATTAGAATCATACCATTCTTTGTATAGTTTGAACATTTTTGGAAAAGATAGAGAAGCGTCAAGATACTTTTTATTTGACTCTTTGCGAACGTAGTGGGATTCAACAGGAGCAAAAACCCCAACATGATCAATCACACTGCGTTTCATATCATCTGTAATTATTTTTGGATGACTGCTGTGCCTTCCACGTTGATCAATTTCAACAAATCCTTCTCCTTTTTCTATTTTTTCTAATGCGGTGTAAACAAAATTAAAACTTATCGAAAGAGTTCTCAAAAACATTGTTTTGCAGACTGGTATTTTAACAATTGCAGTGCTTTCGTCTTCACCGCTTGGTAGGTAATAGTAGATAGTATAAATTCTTTTTGAATTCTCTCGGTCCACAGTCAATCTCTTCTTTGGTACCCTTTTAGCATATTTGGTTAAAAAATCCCACTGCCTTGAATGGTTACCAATATTCCAGAACATTGTAAAAATTCTTTCTCGAGCTTCTTCTGAAATCTTTTGGCTGCATTTTTTGCGACAAGTTTGAGCACAAGGTGATTTCAGCGTTTTTTTACTATGTACTTTCCCATTGCGACTAACATATTCAAGACCTCTGTTAACCTTATATTTTCGTTGTTCATCCTTCCATTGTTTTTCAAAACGCTCTCTTAACCTGCCTTTATCTCTTTTGACCATTGATGATCGCTTACGACGTGTTAAGGTAGGAGTGCTAACTGCTGAGTCTCTGTTATCAAAGTTAGATACCGAAGTAGATGCCACAGGACTATTATTATACAATAAATCGACATTAACAGGTGAAGATGAAAATGAATCATAGGGTGATGGCATTGGCGTAGTGTCACAATTTTCAGGTGTTTTGGAGCATCTAGTTTGTTCCTCATTAAGCAGTTCATTAACAGTTGTAGTGCCTTCAATGTCTTTATTTGGTGATTGTGAGTATTGTGGGGTATGTGCACTAACTGGAGTCTGCTTTATTACCGACAATAGTGAGGAATTTATTAAACGATCATTAGCTTCATTGTGAGGGACGTCATGATTTTCCAGTATCTGTAAGTAATCAGGAACGTTATCGTCCGGAAAAGTATCAGAGTGATATGGTAAAATTTCTAGTAATGATTCAGGATCATTTAGATTAATATCTTCTAGTATTGATAGCTCCTCTCGCGTGAAATGTGCACCAGCAGACCAAGGAGACTCTGGATCTGGAAAAGGAAATCTTTTATAAATAATGTAAAAATTTCCATTATATTTTTAAAATAATCTATATTTTCCGAAAATCGGTCAGGAATTTAGACATTATTGACAACATTTTTGAAAGAAACGTTCGATATTTCCTTATACTTATATTTCCTAACGGTAAGGAAATATTTTTCCCTTACAGCAGATTCAGAACATACTGCCAAAAATTAGCAAATGCGTCAAATTTATGGAATTTTTATTATTATTTTTATTTTCGCGTTTAATTTTAAGTAACTTTAATAGATTCCATTAAGTAGCGGTTTTAACAAAAAACATCAGTTATCATAATGATGAAAAATAATATAAAATAATAGAATCAGCTTGCAGAAATTTTCCCTTAATTTCAATACGCATTAAAAATTTTAAATTTAAAAATGTTAAGGTGTTCCATAAAAAAAAAGGAAATAAAAACTTTTCTTTATTTGTAGGAACCATTCAACAAAAGAGATAAACTTCTTTTTTGGTTCGGCAGTAACAGGCTACACAAAATATTTTGAAACAATTCTATCACAAAGTTTTAAGATGTTCCACACCGTCTAGTTTGTCATTCAGAGCTTTCTGTAGGTACTACTTGGACAAATTTCCTTTTACAGCTTTTCCCCTAATTTTAAAAAGTCATTAAGGAAACTTCTGCAAATATACCCACTTAGTTATTTCAACTGATTCAACTACAATCTATGAAAAATACTTCCCTCGTATACTGGTGTATCTTAAATTACACCAGTATACGAAGTAAAGTACCTTTAAATGAGCTTACAAAAAATACAAATAACTTACCGTTGTCATCCATAATCTGAACATTGATATCGGTGATATTTTCAGGTTTTCCGTTGATATCGGTGACACTTTTTTGTTTTTCGTTCATATCGGTGACATTTTTAGGTTTTCCATCAATACTGTTAAAATCATTTTTAAGTAAAGTCAATATTTTTCGACTCCTTTCACCCTGCATTTTACTATTTAAACTTACAGTTAATAATAAAAAACAGCACAACACTATCTATAGTTTTAGTAAGGAATAACTAAATACACAACGTATCGAACCCTCGTTCATCGTACACTGAGTCAGCAGACACTTGTACCAGAATGAATCCCTCCGGATGCGGCGTATACAGATACTACTGTACTTGACTCGGTATACGGCGTAAAATAATCAATGAAGCTGCAGTTATACCAATTGACACCACTTTATTTCGGCTATTTTTTGAAGTTTTCGATTTTTTTTTATACCTGTCTATAGGCAATGGATTGTTATGTACATAACAACAAAAAACGCAAAAAACCTTAATTTGTTAGTTGACTCAGTATACTTAGGAGCCGTCGATATGCTGCAAACATTTCAGCAAATAGTGAAAATTCTGTCAGAAACAATGTCTTTGCTTCTCGTTTCCACACAACATATTTTAACAAAAAAAGATCTAAACCTCCTTTTTCTGAAATACTTAATAGACACATGACCAGTAATAATATTGTCTTCCCTAAAATATACCAAACCACCCTTTAAACCTCTTCTTTTTGAATGGTCAGAAAACCCTTTCTAGACTTGAATTTAACAAAGAATAGTATTCAACTTAATGCTTCCTCTAAGGTTAAACAATTTTATAGTAAGATTGATGAGTACCAGAATTACGAACATATTTATACTGATGCCTCTAATTCAGAAAAAGAAGTGGGATGTGCCGTCATATACAACGACTACAGTGCTTCACACAAAATCTCAAATTTTAGCACAGTATATACAGGAGAACTATTTGCAATCTACAAGGAATTATGCAGTTAATGCCAACTTATACAGTGATTAATATGACAGATTTCTTAAGTTCCATGAGTATCTTAGGCACCATTTACCCAACTCATCCATTGTTGCGATTGACAAAGAACCATTTATACTAATTTTAGCAAAATAATGCAATTATAAAATTTATGTGGATTTCGTCACATATAGGTATACATGGTAATGAAAGTGTAGATGCTGCCAATAATCTTCGTTTAGAAAGATTGTCATCACAAAGAAAAATGAATTTATGTAAGTATTAATTATCTGTGTGACTGTGACCTTTATTAGTTTCTGTCAATATATCAGGAATTTCACTTTTATAACTTAACTATTCATACTTCTACACAAGTACTTTCATTCACAAGTACTTGAAAAGGTCACTCGCCGTTTCAGGTCAAATGATCACAGTTGATGTCCAGTACATAATATTCGTTATTTTACAAGATTCGGTGAATTTCGTTAAACAACTAAATTTGATCAGAAAACTGGGCGGCCTTTTAATCAAACATCATATTGGCAGCGCCAGAAGTGTTACTCGCACTTGAATTTATCAAAGAATATTTTTATTTATAAAATAAGTTATAAAAATAGATTATACTTAAGTACTTATATTAAATTATTACTAGCAAGAACTTATAGTTATTGCCAATTTTAATACAATTGAAATAAAATAAAATACAAATAAAAATGAAAATACGGGGTGAGTCATAACTATTGGGACATAGACTAAGGACAGGTTATTTGGACCAAAATAGGGCTATTGGGCCAAATATGCCTTAATAAAATGTTGCTGAGAAAAAAGATACAGGGTATTAAAGTGGAAATTTAAAATTTTATTTTTGGCTAGAACTTTCATGTTTGTAAACATTTATGTAGATTAGGAAAACGATTACATAGAAGAAAAAAAAAGACAATTTGAGCAAAAGCAATTGGAAAGCACAGAATGGCTAAGAAATCAAAATGAAACTCGAAAGTTCTACAGAAATCTAAACAAAATGCACAAAGAGTTTAAGCCAAGAATAAGGAGCTGTAAGGACGCAGAATGAAACATCCTAAATGATACGGCCTCAATCCTAAACAGATGAGTTGAATTTTTCGATGCAAAATTTAATGGCCATCATATCGAAGAAGCAGACAACACCCTAGCAAATCGAAATGATTGGAATCCTTTTAACCCAAACGAAAGACCACCTACCATCAAAAACGTTGCCCAAGCCATTAAAAAGCTTAAAAATAATAAATCACCAGGAGTTGCATAAGCTTTTACTTCTTGTTTGGCATAATGAGACCATGCCTTGTGAATGGTCTCAAGGCGTGATATGCCCGTTACATAAAAAAGGTGACCAGCTCCAGTGTGACAACTATAGAGGTATAACCCTGTTAACAACTGCTTACAAAATACTAGCAAATATTCTCTGCGAAAGGTTGTAAGTTTACACAGTGGGCATAGTTGGTAAATATCAAGTTGCATTCACTCCAGAAAAATCAATGATTGACCAGATTCATTCAATAAGACAGATTCTCGAGAAAACATTAGAATTTAATATTGAAACCCATGACCTATTCGTCGACTTCAAGGCCGCATACGACAGTGTCAAGAGAACAGTGCTATACCAATCAATGCATGAGTTTGGTATACCAGAGAAACTTATCCGACTAACGAGAATGACAATGTCTAACTTAGAAGCCACTGTTAGAATACAGGGAGAGAGTTCTAGATCCTTTGAGATAAAGGATGGACTCAGACAAGGAGATGCTCTGGCTTGCCTCCTATTTAATATTGCCTTAGAAAAGGCAGTCCGAGATACACGAATTAGGGATGGCGGTACTATTTACAATAGATCGATACAAGTCTTAGCATATGCTGATGACATTGACATAGTATGGCGTAGAAAGCGAGATGTTGAGCAATATCTCCTAGAATTGGAAACAGCGGCGAAACAGGTCGGTCTAGTCATCAACGAAGACAAAACCAAGTACATGTTGGTTACAAAGGATCCGATAGCAAATGAGGCACGAGAAACAGTCTTTGGAAGTCATACCTTTGGACGTGTTGACAACTTCACATACTTTGGGTCGCTATTGACTGCTACCAATAATACAAGCGAAGAAATCAAAAGACGAATAAATCTTACAAATAGGGCATACTGTGGACTCCAAAAGCATTTCCACTCAAGAAACATTCAAAGAAGAACTAAAATTATTATATACAAAACATTGCTAAGGCCGGTCCTCACATATGGAGCAGAAACATGGACACTAACGCAGAAAGATGAAAGACTTTTGGGAATATTTGAGCGTAAAATACTCCGCAAAATATTTGGAACTGTAAACCAGGGCCAGACCAAGGGCAGTGACGCAGAAGATATAATTTTGAATTGTATCAGCTCTTTGATGAGCCAGATGTCATAACGTTCATTAAAACACAGCGACTTAGATGGGCTGGACACATAATACGAATGCCAGAAAATACCATTGCTAAAAAGCTAACCACAGGAACACCTGTAGAAAAAAGAAGTAAAGGCCGACCGCGAATTAGGTGGTTAGATGGAGTAGAAACCGACTTACGAATATTAAAAATCAGAAGATGGCAACATGTTGCCAAAAACCGAACAGAATGGCGACGAATCTTAGAGCAGGCCAAGATCCACAGAGAATTGTTGAGCCGATGATGATGATGTATACTTTAATATATCTAATTGAGGGCGCCACATATGCCACATACATGGCATACATTTACACTTAACTTTTTTGTTTTTCAAGATACCGGTATTGTTGATAAAAAATATTAAAGACACATTATTTTAACAAAAAAAAGGTATACTTGTTAATAACTTCAAAACTCAACAGTTTTCGAGATAATCGCATTTTACAAATCAACTGCATAATTCTGATTTAACGCAATTACTCCAGGCAATGAAAGAAAAATAAATAAAAACATCAATACTTCTGAATTTTGTTATAAAATACCTTTAATAAAGTCAACAGTTAACGAAATATTAAATAAAATCAATATATCAGCAGGATAATTATTAATAGGATTTGATAAAATAACAGAATAGTTGGATTTTACATAAAACATTTTACGTTTTGTATTAAGTTAAAGTCATAATCAAAACACTTTATTTACAAACCAAATTAAAAAATAACATTAAACTTTTTGACAAAGTAAGTATTTGATATGTCCACCATTTTCTTTAATTCACTTGTCAATACATTCCATAAAATATCGTCTCATATTAAATAGCATCATTGGTTCTAAAGAAACTGCTGCAGTATTTACTATAGTTGTTTTAAGTATAATAATAAGTAATTGTTTGAAATTTTTATGAATTAAATAATTATTATTATCTCACCACACGAATATGACTACCACGAATAATCCAACGTTCAGGAAAGTGTATTTAAATACTGTCTCACTTCGCTTTCTCTGTAATGTAATGGTGTACCATCTTGTAGAAACTACATATTTCGCCTTAAGTTTGGTAACAATTCTTCCAATAAATCAATAAAATAAATCAATAAAATGATCATCATCAATCAAATGATGAATGTCGACATTCAAATTGCAAGGTAATTCGCATATCCGAAAAAAATAATTATCAATGGTTCCAAACCATAGGACATACATTTTAAATATAAATTTTAAATGATATTTTACAGATATGCGAATTACCTTTTAATTTAAATGGTAAGATTTATTTTCATTTTTTATAAAATGATTTTATTGATTTATTGGAAGAATTGTCATCAAACTTAAGGTGAAATATGTGATTTCTACAAGATGGTGCACCATTACTTTACAGAGAAAGCGGAGTGAGACAGTATTTAAATACACTTTCCTGAACGTTGGATTATTCGTGGTAGTCATATTCTTGTGGTGAGATAATAATAATTATTTAATTCATAAAAATTTCAAAAAATTACTTATTATTATACTTAAAACAACTATAATAAATACCGCAGCAGTTTCTTTAGAACCAATGATGCTATTTAATATGAGATATTTTATGGAATGTATTGACAAATGAATTAAAGAAAATGGTGGACATATCGAACACTTACTTTGACAAAAAGTTGAACGTTATTTAGTTTAACTATTTTTTAATTTGGTTTGTAAATAAAATGGTTTGATTATGACTTTAATTTAATACAAAACGTAAAATGTTTAATGTAAAATTAAATTATTCTATTATTTTACCAAATCCTATTATTAATTATCCTGTTGATATATTTATTTTATTTAATATTTCGTTAACTATTGACTTTATTAAAGGTATTTTATAACAAAATTTAGAAGTATTGATGTTTTTATCTATTTTTCTTTCATTGCCTGAAGTAATTGCGTTAAATCAGAATTATGCAGTTGATTTGTAAAATGCGATTATCTCGAAAACTATTGAGTTTTGAAGTTATTAACAAGTATACCTTTTATTTGTTGAAATAATGTATCTTTAATGTTTTATGTTAAGAATACCAATAACTTAAATAACAAAAAAGTTAAGTGTAAATGTATACCACGTATGTGGCATATGTGGCGCCCTCTACTAGATATATTAAAGTATGCATCAAATTATAATTTCTGATTTTTAATAGTACACAGCTGTAAATTTTTATACATAAATGTTTACAAACATGAAAGTTATAGCCAAAAATAAAATTTTAAATTTCCAATTTAACACCCTGTATCTTTTTTCTCAGCAACATTTTATTAAGGCATATTTGGCCCAATAGCCATATTTTGGTCCAAATAACCTGTCCTTAGTCTATGTCCCAATAGTTATGACTCACCCTGTATAAAAAAATATAAAATAATAAAAATATAATTATACTTAAGTTATATATTGAATAAATCTTTAGACTGTGCTTGAGTTTTTAGGTACCGTCTCCTCTAAGGAGGTTGGTAATCATCACAACTATTTTTATTTTTAGGATTTCAGCTCTGAACAAGTTGACGGAACTGCAATTATACCACTTTCTCAGATTGTTGAGCCAGAAGATGCGTCTTCTTCCAATACTTCAATTTCCCTGTATTTTTCCCTGCATTATGGTTCTGTAGCAACACATATTAATCCCCTCTCATAACGTGGCCGAGATATTGTAACTTTCTTATCTTAATCGTGTTCATGATTTCCATTTCCTTTGTCGTCTTTCTGAGGACTTCAACATTTGTTTTTCGGTCTACCCACATCCGAATGCTTCAAGTCGATCGCTCACCTCTTATCGGTCTACCCAACTTATTTTTAATATTCTTCGGTAGGTCTACATATGAGCAGCACCAGCACCATGACCAGCACCGAAAACACATATGAACGTAATATTCTTATTTTGAGTTGCAAACTAAGGTCTCTACTCCATAATACTTTTCTCATCTTATTAAGTGTGGCTCTAGCTTGTCCAATTCTCATTTTTATTTCTTCTGTATACTCGATATTTTCATTACTAATTGTACCAAGATATCTGTATTTTTTTACTTTTTCTATTGGAACCTCAATTATGTTTAAAATGTCTTGTTGTTGTGTTTTGGAAATTGTCATAAATTTTGTTTTATTATCATTAAGCGTTAGTCCGCTTTCCTCACTAGCATTTACTGCATTATCTAAGAGTGTCTGTAGGTCTTGTATATTTTCAGCAATTATTATAGTATCATCGGCATATCTGATATTGTCGATGGATGTGCCGTTGACTTTTATTCCAATTGTTACATTTTTGAGTATTTTTTTAATTATTTCTTTCAAGTATATATTGAACAATAAGGGGGAGAGTATGCAACTGTGCCTTACGCCTCTTTTTATCTCTACTTCCTCCAAAAGTTCTTTGCCTACTCTAACTTTTGCTGTTTGGTTAAAGTAGAGATAAGTTATTATTCTTAAATCTTTTTTGTCAATGTGTTTATCTTTAAGTAACTGTATAAGACGGTTGTGTCGGACCTTATCGAACGCCTTATTGTAATCAATAAAACAAACATAGAGTGGTTGGTTTATATCCATACATCTTTGCATGAGGACGATAAATCCAAATAATGCCTCTAGTGTACCCATGACATTCCTAAATCCAAATTGGGTTTCAGTGGTATCTTGTTCCACTTTTCTGAAAATTCTTAAATGAATAATTTTTAAACATATTTTTAGTGTGTGACTCATTAGACTAATTTTACGGTGATCATTACATTCCCTTGCATTAGGTTTTTTTGGTAATGCAATAAATGTTGATTTGATCCAATCTCTCGGAATAATACCCGTATTATATATAGTATTATATAAGTCTACTAATACATTGATCTTATCTTCTGATATTAATTTAATTATTTCAGTTGGAATTGTGCCAGGCCCCGCAGTTTTATTAAATTTTGCCAGATTTATTGCATGTATTATTTCAGCCTTCATTATATTTGGACCTATATTATGTTCTTCGCAATCGTTCATGCTATCTTGTTGTGTCCTGTCGTCCTCAAACAATTCTTGGACTTATTCTCTCCATTTGTTTAGTTTGCCTTTGATGTCAGATATTATTTTACCATTCGTGTAAACCAGGGTGTTACTATTGTTGGACCGTCTTATACCTGCTAATTCTTTAATTTTTATGTGCAATTCAAAACTATCATGATTTCTCTTGAGTTCTTTTATCTCTAAACATTTGTCGTTGTACTACTTCTCTTAAGCTGCCCGTATTTTTATCCTAATCTCCTTGTGTGTAGGTTTGTATTCGTTTACATTTTTGTTTTTGTATTATTTTCTTTTGTCCATTAGTTGCCGGATCTCATCTGTCATCCATGGAGTCTTAACTTTATCGATTTTATGATCACTCAGCGAATCTTTAATTGTTCATTATAAACTGTTAAATCACATGTGTTTTATTTCTCTGGAGCTGTATTTACTCACCAAACATATCCTCATCATTCAACGGATACTGTAAAGAACCTTACCTATGGAGATACATCCATCAAGATGTCCTTGGAAGTAAGGCTTGAAATCGAAAGAATTTCAATCCTCATAATATAAGTAGAAAGTTAAATAGCTTCCTACAGTTTTATTACAAACATTATTATCAACATTATCTAGTTTCCGAATTGAACTTCATCGCATTTGGATACATGCACCTTTCGACTTTCTCTCTGAAGTCTTAATCAATGCTTCCAGAGTCTTAGTCTCCTGAGCCCCCAAATAACTTCGTTAGTACACTGTTCACTGTCTATTGCACTACTATAGTACAAATTAAAAGTACATATTACTTTGAACCATAAATTTATCATTGATGGTAAAAATTTTCTCCTTCTTCTTCTTCTTTTTATATAGACATGACTGTCTGTTTTTCAATGTGCCTTCAGTAATTTGTCGTTCCATCGTTTTTGTGGTCTTCCTACTGATCGTCTTCCTGTTGAGGAACCATCTTTTGCCGTCTTTAGTACACTATTTGTTGCCATTTGGCTTATATGATCATTCCGTTATACTTTTCTATTTCTTAGGCAGTCATTGATGTTCTCGAACTTGCATCTACGTCCTATATCTGTACTTCTAGGTCTGTCCCATAATGTCTTATTATCAAGTATTGTTCTAAGTAGGGTTGGCGGTTTTTGACAAAACACCGGTTTTCGGTTATACCATTTTTTTTGCTTACGGTTTAACCTGGCGGTTACAACCGGCCAAAAAACCGGTTTTTCCAAAAACCGGTTTTTGGTTTTTTAATTCAATAGGTTACAAAGTTACATTTACAATGCACTTTAGTTTGCGACACTTCATTCGACTTGATATCAATATGATCAAAATTTGAATTATGGTTTTGTTTGGAATAATTACTTACGAATAATAACTATAATTTAGGATCCAAAATAATACCTAGCCTAATCCTAATCACCGTAAAAACCTAATAACTGGTTTTTACTTTAAAAATAAAAAACCAGTTATAACCGGGACAAACTGTTTTGTCTGGTTTAAGTGATCTGAGATTCCTCAGATCAGTTAAAAATAAGAAGGAACAATTGCTTTATATCAACTATCAAAGAAAAACTTAAACAAAATTTATTTTATTCTCAAATTGATAGCATAATATAATAATCAATGGATAAAAAAACTGAGAAATCATCCCATATCATAACCCTCATAAAATCGAACACAGCGCAGTGGATAACATGTTCTTATATTGTATATTTGATAGAGAAACAAGGAAATGAGATGTGGTGACAATATTTTCTTTAACATTGTCGAGGTTGATCCATAAATAATTATATCCTGGTATATCAATGTATCGATATAACATTTAATGTACCGGTGATTAATCTTATGAAAATTTCAAAAACCCTTCCTTAATCTACTGGTTGCTCTTTAACTTGTAGTTCTGCTGATGACAACTCTTCAGATGTGGTTAATTGGAATTGCTGTCGTCGTTGTTAGAAAATTAAGATAATGAAAATGACAATGAAGACTGCAGACAACGTAACCTATATTTTATGTATAAATGACATATAAAAAAACCCATTTGACTGATAACCACGATACTCTTTTGAATATTTTACTATTTTTACTCAGAAGTTTTTAAATATGCCACCAGAAAATAACTTCGGAATAATAAATTTTGAATTATAGATGTAAATAAAATGTATAATTTATAATTGACTCAAATGTTGATATATTCACTTCAGAAAACTCCAGAAAAAAACAAAAAGAGATGACAATACTATAACGATATAGGTAACGGATTGTCAGTTAGAAGAGAATAAAATTATAGGCTATATTCTTGGATAAAAAAATAGTAAGACTGCTCGATTAAATAATATAAAAGCCAAAATTCTTAAACATTAAGGAAATCGTTTAACTACATAGAACCTTTAATATGACACTGCTACAAAACAAAATTTTCTGAGATTTAAAATTTACAGAATTATAGAGGTTGCTAAAACTATCCACCATATTTATATATCTAATAAGCCAAGAACATATATCTTTAGATATAGGTCTCTCAACTTTTCTCTATAATTTTTTCTCTTGAACTATCTACATCCATTTCGATCCAGCACGTTGTTTTATGTTACCCAAGTAGCTAAATAGAAAGTATTCTTTCTATTTGTCATTTGTAATTATTCTATGGTTTATAGTGCAGAATTATTTTGTCCTGTCTCTCGTCTTTCTAACTTAGGATATTCCCAGGAAATTTTCATTTAAGTTTTAATATCTCCTACTGCTCTACTCAACTCACCGTGAAGCGTCTGATAGTCGACTGTCCGCAGTTCCAACCTCAGAGAACATGCCGAGGAATTAGTGGAAACCTGAGAAGTGCGCTTACGACAAATGCCTCGGATTTATTGCAGTTTTTAAAAGACATAAACATTTATAATAAACTTTAATTTACCAAACTGTACTACTGTGTATGTCCCCCCACTAATAATCCTTGGTGGTTGTTGTGGGTTTTGTATGGTTAAATAAAAAAAAGTTTTAATATTTAAATGACAAATATTTATTTATAATATTATAAAATTATAATTATAATTTATACAACATTTATAATTTCTTTTTGTTTTTGCGCCGCTATCTTTATCGAGAGTTCACAAAAATCTCGACAAAGAAATTGCTACCTTGTGTAGCTAGAATCAGTATTTGTGAGTCCAAATCAGTCCAATCTCCTATATTTTTCAACCACCAATATCACCACAATCGATAATTAACTACTTCAAAAGTTTTCTTTTGCTGTTTCTTATAATATGTTATTTTATATCTCTTTCGCTACTGAACATTTAAAGAACTTCCTCATTGCCTTAATGAACTATCGCAGGTAAATATTACTTAAAATGCACTACGACTGTGCCGCTGGTTAATTAATTACTACTTCTGATTACGACTTTAATCTTTGTATATCGTCACCAAACACTGCTGCGTTGCAAAATTGGAAAAAATCTATAAAAATTGGCAGACTCTACCAACAGTTCAGCTGCTACATTCTTCTTCTTCTAGTTCCTATCCGTTTCGGATGTTGGAAATCATATTGGCAATCATAACCTTGCTCGCTGCGGCTCGAAACAGCTCCGTTGAGGTTTTCTTAAACCATGTTCTTAAATTCCGCAGCTATGATATTCTCCTTCTACCGGGTTGTCGCTTACCTTTGACTTTACCTTGCAATATAGACTGTAGCAGAGAGTAACGGTGCTGATTTCTCATAACGTGTCCCAGATATTGCAATTTTATGCGTTTGATCGTAAACACAATCTCTGGTTCCTTCTTCATCTTTCCTAGAACTTCCTTGTTCGTGATCTTTGCTGTCCATGATATTCTCATCATTCTTCTATAAAGCCACATCTCAAATGCTTCAAGTTTTTTAATAGTGGCGTCTGTAAGCGTCCATGCCTCCGCCCCGTACAACAACACAGAGAAAACATAGCATCTCAAATGTCTCATTTTTGTATCAAGGGATATGTTGTGATTTTTGAAGATGGCGCTCATTTTGTTAAAGACCGTTCTTGCCTTTCCTATGCGGCACTTTATTTCCTGTAAATTGCTCCACTGTTCGTTAATAATAGTTCCCAGGTAACAATACTCTTTTACTCGCTCTATCTGCGTCCCATTAATGTATATATGAGCCCCATTTATATTCTCCTTGCTGATAATCATTTGTTTCGTTTTGTGGGTATTAATGTTTAGTCCGACCTGTTGACTGTACTCGTTTATTTTGTCCATTAGCCTCTGAAGTCTCTCTAAACTATCTGCTATCACCATGGTGTCGTCGGCACATCTAGCATTGTTTACTCTTTCACCATTTAGAAGGATGCCTTCATCTATTCCGTAAAGAGCCTCGTTAAAAATTTTCTCTGAGTACATATTAAATATCAACGGCGATAGGATACATCCCTGTCTAACTCCACGTAGTATTTTTATGTGATCTGTTTTTTCTCCGTTAATTTTCATGTATGCGGTCTGATTCCAGTAGAGTTCTGAAATTATTCTGAGGTCTTTGTCATCCAGGTCTGCCTCTTTTAAAATGTTTATCATCTTTTGATGTTGAACTCTGTCAAATGCCTTTTCGTAGTCGATCAAGCACGCGTATACGTCGTAGTTAACGTCCCTGCATCTTTGAATCAGTACCTGTACTCCAAAAAGTGCCTCTCTGGTACCCTCTGCGTTAATGAAGCCGAACTCTCTGTCCGATATTTGTTCCTCGCACTTCTTATAAATTCTTCCATGGATGACTCTAAGAAACAGTTTCAACATGTGGCTCATTAGGCTGATTGTTCGATAATCTTCGCACTTTTTAGCCCCCTGTTTTTTAGGTATCGCTATGAATTCTGATTCTAGCCATTTATCAGGGATGATTCCTGTATTGTAAATTTTATTGAAGACAGCCGTGATCCAAATTATTCCTTCTTCCTCCAAGAGTTTTAAAAATTCAGCTTCGATATTATCAGGCCCTACAGCTTTCCTGCTTTCCATCCGTTTTATTGCTTCTTCTACCTCGGATTTAAGTATGTCCGGGCCCGTCATCCTCTCTGAAAATGGATGCCTATAATCCGTTCTTTGGTCTTGAAAAAGTGTCTCCAAATATATTCTCCATCTGTCATTCATGTCTTGGGTGTCAATGATTAATTTTCCATTGGTGTCTATGAGTTTTATTTGTGTTCGCTTTTTAAAAGTACCCGTTATTTCTTTTACCTTTTTGTGTACATTAAAATTGTCATGCTTGGCTTGTAGTCTTTCTATTTCTTTACATTTCTCTACAGCTTCTTTTTCTTTAGCTTCTCTTATTTTTCTTCTGATGTAAGCCTGCGTTTTTTTATACTCATCTTTATTTCCTTTAATTAACCTTCTGCGTTCCATTAAGCTGCTACATAAGTGTTCGAATCTTTGAAATGCACTTGCTCCGAAATGGACAACGGCATTGTCCATGCAATCAGTGTATCCTCTTTTAACCAACACTAATACGTTTTTCGTAACTTCGCCATTAGTAGAAGTCCATTTGGTATGTTTTGTTTTATTTATTTATGATGCAACTACAATGTTATTAGCGACCTAAAAAATATAATACAGGTAAAGTTGAGAAAAATTGCAATAATTGATACAGTCCTGAGTCTTTAAGATAACATTGTGTTTTTAATGTTCATGTTTTTTCCTAAGGCTTCCTTTATATTATTTGGAATAGTGTGCTTGTATTTTCCCGCTTCATATGTTTTGCACTGAGTTAGTATATGCCTTACGGAGAGTGTTCCTTGACAATTTTCACGTATTGGCGGCACAGTTCGCGTAAAGAGGTGTTTATTTGTAAAGTTACTGCGTCCTAGTCGCAAACGTGTTATTCTTACTTGACCGTGTCTATTCGCTGTGGGTTGGAGCCACAGTTTCACTAATCGCTTGATTTCCTTGAGTTTATTTTGAGATACACTCCACTTAGTTTGCTACGTACTTAACACTTTAAATTTTATTTCTGACTTGAAGTCACCTTAAGAAACCTCATTAATAAGAATGGAGTCCTGGCTGAAGGATGCTAAGCGAACTAGTTCATCTGCTTCTTTATTTTCTTGTATACCAGAATGTGACGAAACAAACTAAAGTCAACAGTGAACTTATTATAATTTAAAATCTGTTTTTCTGATTGGATATGTAAGGCAATTGGATTATTGGTATATAAACGTTTGATAATGTGAAGTGAGCTTAGTGAATCGGTTGTTATGAGAGACGGGGACTGTTTCGACTCTTTTAAGTGGATAAGTGCTTGTAATATTGCGAACAACTGTACAGTATATGACGAAGTAATGGGATTGAATTTAAATTTTAAGGATTTATTGGGTGTGAGGATGGCTGCACCAACACAGCCTAGAAATTTGGATGCTCGATTGTATCTTTTATTGATTTTTATTTCTATTAAAAATTTTCCATTCTATTAAAAAGTTTCCAGTTTTATTAAAAATGATTGTTTGATCAGGTCTGTTATAGTTTCACATTTTTTATATATAATAAGGTTAGTATTAAACTTGGGAATTGGTATTAACCAAGGTAGAGAAGTTAGGAAATTTGTTAGAATTTCAAAAAATTCACGGTGTAGGTCATGAAGGTTTCTTCTAACTCTTTCGTAAAATGGTGGATCTAGTATAGTTGTATAGAAAGTGTCTAGAAATCGATCTGTAAACGTATAAACGTGGTATAAGTAGGGTGTTCTTTATTACTAGCTATTTCAGAAGCATATGAAAGGTATTTGCATCGTAAACTTAGGGGTGGTTCTCCTGTTAAGCATTGTTAACTGTTCGAAACGCACCTTTAGCTATTCGTAGAGCTGTGTTTTGAACAGTTTCTAAAGTTGTCAATAATGATACTTTGCTTGATGAATAAACTATCGCATCATAGTCGAGTTTGGATCTAACTCAGGATTTATGTGTCTCAAGCGAAAGGTTTATAACCAATGTGTTTTACCTGTACAAACTTATGGAGCAGAGACTTTAACACTCACGCAAAAATCTGCGAATAAACTTAGAGTTACACAACGAGCCATGGAACGTGCAATGCTGAACGTGAGCCTTCGAGACCACATAACAAACCAACAAATCAGGCAAAGATCAGGAGTTCAAGACGTCATCGAAAGAACCACGACGCTTAAGTGGAACTGGGCAGGGCACTTAGCCAGAACACAAGATGGACGGTGGACAAGACGTATTATGGAATGGATGCCCAGAAATTATAAAAGAAGCCGAGGACGACCACCGACTAGATGGACCGATGACATTAAACGTGTAGCGGGAAACTGGCTACAAGCGACCCAGTGTAGAGAACACTGGAAAGAATTGAGGGAGGCCTATGTCCAGCAGTGGACGCGATTGGCTGATTGATGAAGATTATATACATGTAATAGTGTATTTTGATCTGCTCCCCAGTTTTTGCTGGAAATAGTTTTTATGAAATTTAATCCTGCTTGGCATGATTTTTTAAGTTCTTCTGTATGTTTTTTCCAGGAGAGCTTTTGTTCGAAAACCATACCTAAAAATCCAATATTATTTGTGAAACTGAGGGTTTGATTATATAGCTTCAGATGTGAAGTTACAGTGTTAAGTTTTTGTGTGAATAAAACACATTTAGTTTTTGTCAGTGAAAATTATAATCCGATAGTCCTAGACCATGATTCTAACTGATTGATGGTTTGTTGTAAATTTTTTTTATTAGGTGTATTGATAAATAGAGTTTTTTTCCTTTGGCAAGTAAAACTAAATCATTAGCGTATAATCTTTCTTTAACAACCAGTGAGTATTGTTAAAGTATGTCGTTTATGGCTATTAGAAAAAAGATTGAGCTTATAACTGATCCTTGTGGTACTTCGTTCTCTTAAACTTTTTTATCTGAGTTAACGTTTTCTGATCGAACTATAAAGCTGGCAGACTGAAGAAAATTTGAAATAAATTTTAACATATTGGCTCTGATATTTGGCTATATATTGGCTCTCATATTGCAATTTTGATATGATATTGAATCGCCACACAGTATCATAAGCTTTATTAATATCAAAAAAGACTGCAATACAATCTTGCTTATTTGCAAATGCTTCATGTATTCCTGACTTTAAGTCCATTAGGTTATCTATAGTGGATCGCTTTTGTCTAAATCCGCTTTGTTGTGAAATAGGGAGATTTTGTTGTCATAAATACCATCTCAGCCTTTTATTTACCATTGTCTCTAACACTTTTCATATAATATTGGTTAAAGGTATTGTTCTATATTTGGTATGTCTTTATAGTTCGTAGATGTATTTTTTGTTTCGTGATTATTACATATGACAAGAAAGCTGTTGATGTGCTGAGATTTGAAGAATTGATTAACTGGAATACGAGTAAGATCTGGATCAGGATTAGTAGTAAGTGGTATTTCGGTGAGAAAATACGCAGTAGTTAATAATGAAAGTTTATTTGACTCGAAGGATAAAATATAAGTAGCCCAGGAATTTATTATAGCTCTTACTAATTACTTAGTTCTTACTTCGCTTTTCCATAATCCGTTAAAATCTGGATAATACGGAATTATAAATGATTACGAAATAGTGCTCTTCAACAAAGATTCTGTTCCGTTGCATATTCCTGTTTCTATGACCTATATGGTTTTATATTCTATCAGTAGGGTGCTAACCTAGCTGTATACCCCCTCCTCCTTTGAGATAGGCAACAGTTCTGTCGAGCTACTCGATCCACCGAACAAAACTGCTGGAATGGAATAACCACGTAAGCAGAATGGAGGAGACCGTGTCGTCAAAATAGCAAGGGATAAGTCACCAATCGGCAAACAAAGTATCGGTCTTCCACACGAAAGACGAGTGACAATCTTCTATAGAGGTATTTATCCGCCAATGAATAAGCAGAATTGCGTATAAAGAGGAAGAAGAAGAAAAACAAGGATTATCTTGGCCCACAGATAAACAAGACACATATAACTATTTATCAATTTACAACTTCGACCTTTTTTATATCGAATTCAAAAAGAACTCGCATAATCTACACTTGCTACAATAAACGGTGGCCCATCTGCCAGATGATGGGTAGGTAGTTCTCCCATTACTGGCTGAACGGATTAGGATTTTAAACGAAGACGTTCTCACATTTATGTATAATACGATACGATACGATTTATGTATTATACGATACGTTATTTGTGTACCTAAGTTTGTTCCTGATACCGGCCACCCAGATCTCTTATTGTACAAATTAAAAGCTGAGGTTAAAATACATAGGTTCCTTGTGAAAATGATCCAATATTAACACTGTAATTACATGGTAACTACAAGCTCTTAACGCCCGCCTACTCTCATGATGCCCGGATCATCAAGAAGTATATTGCGTCTCACATTTTTATCATTCACCATGAGTTATATGGGAAAATAGAACAGTGTTGTCAATAGTTGCTTAATGTAACTAGTACTAATTACTTATAATCACTTCTATCTATTTTTAAATTCTGTGTTAATATAATTCTAGGTTATTATAGTTGTGTCACTGCAATTATAGGCTATGTATTGTTTGTACAAACCTCATTTAAATTTTACATTTATTTGGTCCCAGTAAACTCATACACCGATACTAAAACTATTTTCATCGCTTGAATATATAATGTAATGGTGTATTGAAATTAAATGTATCAAGCTAAAATAAATTTTGGGATTTGTATAGTAAACAAAATAAACTTACAAAATTTATCTCATGAATTTTTTAACATTTGGTATGTGGAAATTGGTGAATGGTGCTATATATTCCTGAATTGTTGCTGAATTTAAATTAATTAGTGGTACGTGAGTAATATTAAAAACTCATTTAATTAGATCCACTTTCACACTCTAGTATCTTGCCTGATTGATGTTTTTCATCAAACTTTGTTTTTCACTTTAAGAAAAAAATCTTTAAATATCTACGATAATGTTATTGAAACTGTTGTGTATTTGTATCAATACTGTTACCTAATTCTAATCATTTATGCAATTTTATAAATGAATTATTACATACATATTAACATATAAATATGTTTATATAGTTTATAAATCTAAATGGGGGAAATATTTCAGGAATTATTAAAAAAGAAATTATAAACTATAAAACAATAATATATACATAAAAATCAGTAATTTAGGTTTCACAGATTATTTTACCTTTTTCGATTTGAATTAGTTATATCAATATCTTGAAAGGCTTTAAAAACCTTTAGGCTAGGATATCAAAGCAATGACAGATAGGGATATTTAAAGCTACTTAATATTATTTTTTAACATATTATCTTTGAATGGATTTTATTGTTGATCGTCCTATTGCCAAAGTGTTGTTTTCGCCAACTTGTGGGATTTTTTTCAATTTTTCTGGTATGGTATGGTCCATTATCAAGGACGATAACTGAATGTTGTGAAATGTTGGGCAGTAAATGTTCTACAAACCACTTTTATTAAGTATTTGCTTCCCTTTCTTGAAGAGAAAAGTAAGCTCAGCGTTTCCTTTATAACCATAATTACCACAAGCATGGAATATTGCAAAATAAAGTCCAGACCCACCTTTTTTTTGCAGCATATATGCCTCTTTTTATGCAACATAATCCCCTGCTTGCTTCAGCAACATCAGCACTTACATTCATCGAACTTGCGCAATAGTTAAAAACGTTTATAATAATTTATTTTTTTTTATGGCTCAATCTCCCACATATACGTTTCTTTCGATACGACTGACTAACTAATCAACTAATACTGAATTATCATACTGTCCTCTCTCCTCAAAATTACAGAGTATTTATATCATTTCAATGTTTCAGCATCATCTTGAAAGAAAACATATTCTAATTGTTCTATTTCATAGATATTTGAATGTTCTCGAATATTCTACTACATAAATAAGGTTAACTTCCTTCTATTGACGTCTTATGTCCCAGATAATTCCAAACTTTTCTATTTCTTTTTTAAAACAACTTATGTTAATTAATAACACTATTTTATATCCGTAATTATCATTATTAAATGTCTACTTTCTGTTCAAATTCACTCTTATGTACAAAAAATCATAATAACCTAAACTCACTTCGAGTGTATATTTGATTGAATATATTTATTATTAAAATAAAAATAAAAAACAACTTTTTT
Source organism: Diabrotica balteata (assembly GCA_918026665.1). NCBI lineage: Eukaryota > Metazoa > Arthropoda > Insecta > Coleoptera > Chrysomelidae > Diabrotica > Diabrotica balteata. The sequence continues at coordinate 35,471,053 of OU898285.1, forward strand.
TTAAGTAAATTTGGTTGCCTATTCAGATGGTGCCCTTAATTATATTCATAACATCAGAATTTGCAAAATAAAAACTTTTTAAACTTATTATTATGCTAATTTCTTAAGAATACCCTCATATAAATACTTTTTATAATATTCTCTAGTATATAACTTATAAATTATTTCTTTAATCACTGTTCAAGTGTAATTTAGATTACCTTCGTCTCTCCTGTATTTAATTATTTAATATTATATATATATATATATATATATATATATATATAGTATATATATATATATATATATATATATATATATATATATTATAATGTATATATATATATATATATATATATATATGTATATATATATATATATATATATATATATATATATATATATATATATATATATATATATACCTACATAATGCACAAATATAATTTGTTTAAGTTTTATTCAAAGTTACTCTGGAGACATTTGTGTAAGCTAAATTAAAGTTTCATTTGGCTGCAATTGCCCAAGGAACATTTTACTTAAAAGGATATTTTGCATGCATATTAAAATTTGTGCAGAATAGCCTGAATTTCTGTAGTTGGTATTAAGAGATCATTTCGGTCGTGCGGTAGATACGCTATTTAAGGCTGGGTTTAAATTACTTGCCTCACCCTCGTTTATTAATTTCTTGTACACGTTCCGGGGTATCAAAACTTCCGGTACAGTATTCGCTCTTTGCGAACGAATCAAAACTATATTGCGGTCCAAAACCGCAAGATACTTGTTAACCTTTATACACTTGTGATGACAAAACATTTATCTGAACAGTACATCGGTTTAATTTTACTGCACATAACTAAGATGTCTGCCACAAAAACACTATATTGTGGTTGGCATTATCTTCTGGTTGTAATTGTCTTCATGTCTGATGGATTATTTTAGGAGAAATGCAATAACTTCGCCATATCATCCTGTTCTAGAACAATGATGCTTTAAACTTGATGTAAATCTTTGATTAATACCTCTTTCGACGTCATCTAATCTGCTAGTATACATTCAGGTGCCTAAAAAAATTCGTTATAGTTTTTTTAATTTAATTATTGTAATTTACCTTTAACTGAATAAATGTATTGAATAAAATTATTAAATATTTCAGATGCGCCATATCATCCTATCCTAGGATAATTATGATTCAAACTCGACCTGAATCTTAGATTGTTACTTTTTTTGACGTTATACAGTATGGGTAAAAATTTATGGTCGGTATGGACCTTACGTAAGATGGAGTGAGAAACACCTGTTTGAAGCATGTTCATAATTTCCTTAAATTATTCTCTTTAGTAAATTATTTTCACGCCGCCCATGCCTGCATATCTTCCTCAAATAATCGACACTACCGAGCGATTCGTTACGTCTTTTTTTTAACAAAGAAAATGGCGCCCAATGTGGTAGCTAACAGCAAGAAAATATCGTCCAATGTGGTAGCTAACAGCAAGAAAAAATCGTCCAATGTGGTAGCTAAATGGTAAAAAATAGCACCGCAACGCAGTCTTCAAATATAAGTATCTTCTCTTCTCTCGACTATTTTTTTAACTAAACGAGTTTAAAAATGGAGTCTTCTGTTATCTCTTATCTCAAGGTAAATCAGATCGATTACAAACTGAAAAATCAGAGGTATTAAGTCAAATAGAACTCTTTCCGAAAAAAAATCTATCCTTAAGAAAGCCCTTCAGAAAGCCACTCCGATTATCGATCTAACGGAAAATCCCCTTATCTTCGAAGATGAATCAAGCCAGATCGAAACTATCTTTTCCGAAGTCGCAAATCTTATTTTTGAATGTGAAGGAAACCCTAGTGATTTCCAAGTTGGTTCCTGTGGCAAGCCGTCTTATCTTCGACAATCCGCGACGTCTTCCAATTAAAGTCACTTCTGTTTGCCGTTTCATATTCTACTCTACACCGTTCAGATTCTACATTGTTCAGATTCTACCCTGTTCAGATTCTACACCGTTCTTCTACTACTCTTCTCTTACCGTATTCTACTCTCCGGTCTAGCTGTCTCTTTTTGTCGGCCTAAGACAATCCAAGGGATTACGTTAGGAAGACCGCAATTCTTTGTGGGTGCCATTCCAACTACCTGTCGTACGAACCGAAGTCAAGTGCCTTATTGAGGGCGTAATACCATTATTTGAATACACCTGTTTTGTGAGTATACGTTTTATTGACTAAACTGTGATAACGAAATCTTTAGAAGTTGATTTATGACTCCAGTTCAGTGTACCTTCTTATTTATGGAGGTTTAGTTTGACTGAGTATAAAAATACGGGATAATATATATACGTATAAATAACGTACTTTATTTTATATGTAGATTATATTTCTGATAAATTTTATTTTTAGATTTGAAGTGATCACAATCAAAAACCTAGTAACTTCATATTTAGGTATCCTCAAGGCGTAAAATTCACTTGCTTGCAACAAGTTGCGCAATAATCATGCCATTTAACTGTTTAATAAAATTTGGTATAATACATTTACTTTAACAAATATACCTAAATATATTTTTGTTAAAGAACTATTTGCTTTTTATTTCTTTTATATTTTTTTATATAATTTGAATTTATATTTTTGTATTTCTCTTCCAGGCATTTTTTATTGAATTATATTATTATTTCTTTTATCGTATATTTTGAGTATATGTGTCGAAATATTAGGAGTGTACCGCATAATTCCAATACCTTTTCTCTCACGGTTTACTTATTCTCTCGTGAGTTCTCTAGCTGTACCTTACCTTTCTCGTCATCCTTTTCTATGTGCCTTAAGGTTTCCCTGTTCCTCTAAAAATAGGGTGGTGCCCAAATAACTTTCTCCTCTTCTCTTATCTTCTCTTCTTCTTGTCTTTGTGTTGTAAGTACTTCTTTAATTGATCCGTGATATTTGAGCTGTAACAAGAACCCCGACCAAGATACCTCTACCAGACTGACGCCCAGCCTGTACCGTCTTTGGTATCCCCCAATCAATCATCAAGAGGGTACATGTTTGAAAAGAGAGAGGTATATTAGGTCCGCCCTTTATATCGCCGAAAATGCATGAGTCGATATAATAAAAAAGGGAAAGATCAACAGTGCCAAACTTATTAGCTTTATTTGACCTGTTGTCTTTTTAGCATTTGAACAATGTTCTAAGATAATCAAATTTGGGCGAAATGGATTTAAATGGTAGCTTACTGCTTTTTTTGTTGGGAATATGCACCAATTTTATTTTACAGTAAGTGTAATTTATCATTTTGATTTCCACTTCGGAAATCATTTTATATAAATAAAGTTTATTATTGTTTCAGTATTTTAAATACAGTTTCCGAATTAAAAATCTAGACATCAAAATAAGCTTATTTTAAAGTCACATTGTGCCTTATTTCCAATAAAAATAATAAACTGCATAATAAACAATTAAAAAGCTTCATACAAAATTATTTGGCCACGTCGCGTCTCGCGTCGTGACAGTAGGGACATTGGTAATGAGTAGAGGTGGGTCGTTGACGTTTTTATCGTAAACGCAACTGAACCGATTTTGGTAAACAAGTAACTACTTAATTGTTTACCAGTAGTTTTAAGTAAGCGTTCTTGCAGGCAGCGTACCATAACAATCCCTGAACTACCCTTAAATTATTTTTGGCCACTTATTGTACTTGTTATTTCTTTAAAAGGCCGTAAAATTTGGGAAAGTTGAGAACAAATAATCTAGTCTTCATTATTTAGATTTGGTCTTAGTCTAAGTCTGTATTAACTAATACCAATGTGGAACGGATTGCCTCTTCCAACTCGGTCATGCTTTTTAACATGTAATAGGTGAAGTTCTACCCAGTTTCCACGTCTTGGATTAGTCGTTTGAGAACTTTGTTATGTTGAAATTGATACTTTAAAAGCCTTTCTGAAGATAAGGTACTTTATTAAAATGTGTTTTTTTGCCGAAATGTCTAAAAATGTTTTTTTATTTTATCTATTTGTACAAGACAGCATTTAAGTACATCCTTCACCAATAAATTTAACTTATGAGCAAACCAAGTTAACTGTTTTTATTTTAAAACATCTTTAACAGCTTTGCCCATATTTAAGGCATTATAAGTTACTGCAAAATTTACTTTTCGTTTTAGACATTAAGAATTTTTTTTAATTATGTCTTGCAATTTACATTTTACTGATTGAATATATTAAATAATTAGTAAATATTGTTCTAAAGCTATTTTCTTGCGACTATTTTAAAGCAATTACTAGTTTAAGGGGAATAAGCCACAATTTAAGGTTAAAGTAAGTTTATTGACGTTGCAATTTCCACTTTGGAACTTGTTTTTAAAATATCGAATTTTGGATTATTTCGATTAAAATCGTAATTAATTAGTATATTTGTCAGATATACCATATTATTTTATCGTAGAACAATAGTATGTAAGCCAATTTCAGGAAGAAGTATAGGTCCAGATTCGTTTAAAACATTAACATCTTCTTCTAACAGAGGTACTGAAAGACGACCTTCAGTGTTTCGTATAAAATTGTGTAGAACACAACCGGCTTTTATTATATTATCAACAGTTTCTTGTCCACATACAATAGGTTTTTCAAAAATTCGGAATTTACTAACTAAGATGCCAAATGAGCATTCAACGCTATTACGACCGCGAGATAATTGATAGTTGAATATGCGCTTTTCATCGTTTAATAGCTTTTTTTGGAAAAGGCGCATGAAGTTTTTACGCAATGGGAAAGCCTCGTCGGCACAGAAGTAAAATGGAAATGTATTACCGCTTTCATCATGAGGCAAAGGTCTTGGTGGTGGAAATTTTAATTCATTTCTATCTAGTAATCGTCCAAGTTTACTGCTTTTAAAAACAGCATCGTCGCTATTTCGGCCATAATCGCCAACATCAATAGTCACAAACATTCCATCAGCATATGCAGTTGTCATTATTACCACAGAAAAAAATCTTTGTAATTGTAATTTTGCGATCCTGTCTTACGGAATTTCTTTATTCGGATATGCTTTCCGTCGATGGCGCCTATGCAGTTTGGTATATTCCAGAGTTCATTGTATCTATTTGCTATGGAAGTTGCATTTTGTCTTATCTAGAGCTGGCATGTATTGAGGTTGTAAAGAGTTAAAAATAGCAGCTATTGTTTCATAGATGATGTTGCTAATGGTTCTGCATCATCGAAAAAATGCAAGTGATAATGCTGCAAAACTGCTGCCTGTTGCCAAATACCTGAAGCAATATTTTTTTTAGTTGTATCATATATCTCACAGTGCAAATATAAATAAGTATATGTAATACATAGTATTTATTTTAGTTACCGAATGCAAAGAAAAATGGAAGAATCTGCGGACTGTACTGAAACGAGCTCAAAACAAGCTACCGTCAAGATCTGAAGTCAAAAAGAAGAACTATTATTTACACGATGTAATGTCATTTTTTTTTTTCCATTTTTAAAGTCGAGGCCACAGTCTGGTAATCTACCCTCACCGAGTAGAGACAATGACAACGACGTAGCAGAACCTTCCATAGAACTGACAGAAACTAATACAAGTACCGATAATATAGATTCAACCGTAGAAGAAGAAGTAGAAGACAATAAAGACCCCCCTGATACACAAAATTGTGAAGATAGGGCTGTTGAACACGCAGAAAGACAAAAATTACCTCTGCGTCCTAAATATTTTGTTCATACACAAATGAAAAAGAATCGCGCAGCATCTGTGACTTCTACTTTGTCAGATGAGGCAGATAAATCTTTTATAGAATATATGAAACGGCAAACTAACGCAGAAAAACCCATCAATGCAGACTTGGAATTCCTACAGAGCCTGCTGCCAGATGTTATGCAAATGGATTCCAGGAGAAAACGGACGTTTAAGAGATCAGTGTTCGACTTAATCGACAACATATTGGCGACATCTGAACTAATTCTTCTTTCTTTTGAAATTATGTTGTAATCATATTTTTGCACTAGAATACTTTTGGTTTTATTTAAATATAAAAGTTTTCTTATCCAATCATTAGAACCTATTGTTTGCCAAACTACCCTTACCTCAAAGTAATTAGCAGAGGTTCCTCGGGGCTTACTGCTAATCTGTAATTCGTATCTTTCTTGAAGATAATCGGAGAAAGTCTCAGAAAAACTGAGAAATTCTCTTTATTCATCCTGTAAAAACTTTTAAATGTTTCAGGGTCTAAACTTAGTTCTGTAGCAACCACACTCACTGAATGAACTAAACTCCTCACATAAAAAGGTCGCACCCAACATCGACGTTTCTTTTTGTTTGATTTTAATCCTATTTTTCGTAACATGTAATAAGAAATTACGACGTTGTTCACGACGGACATTTTGTATATCGAATGAATATATTGCTTCTATTAGAACAAATGCACGATACGATATTGTATATCGCATGTATCGTATGTATTGCCTGTTGCCCATTGACTTGGTGTGAATTCAACCTAACAGTTTTGTCTTAAGTAGTTGATATTCCCCCACCTTCCCCTACTCAAAAACTCGATTTAGACTTATAGACAGTATTTGTATTCCAGAACACGTAATTTATATATCAAGGTTCATAGAATAGTATGTACCTAGCATTTTATGTATAGCAATATACATGTACCATGTATAGTATATACCTATGCCAATACATTGTTCTAGTTTAGGTTTTGTTATTGCGAGTGGTGTATTTAAATTTTCTTGGATTCAATAGAATAGAATAGAATAGAATTTATTTAATCAATATACAAAAATAGTTTTGTTTTTGACAAGTCAAAGAAATAGTGACAATACTTATAAAACATATAAAATTTTTTTGGATAATTTAAACATTACAAACATGTATGTATTTAATATTAACAGTTAAAAAAAAACGACAAACACACTTTGTGGAATTATAAAAAAAAACATGAAATATAATTATAATAGGCAACTGCCCTGATCAAACTAGTACTATTTTGTAAAAGCTGTACTTAAGTACTCCGTTTTTGAATAGAAACAATGTTTCAAAAAGTGTGATTTGATTTTATGCTTATATGATAACAAGTGAAGACTTTTTACTTCATCTGGCAAAAAGTTGTACAAACTAACGTCAGTCGAATTTTTTACGCTCTTTGTCAACCTAAAACGTTGTGCTCTAATAGCATCTCTAGATCTTATATCGTGATCATGGACGTTGGAGTTTACGTTAAACTTACCTTTGTTGGCATGAATTTCAATCAGCGTCTCATATATATAGAGTGAAGGTAGTGGCATAATACCTAAATCCAGAAATAAAGGTTTACAGTGTTCCCTATACTCTGCTCTTGCAAGTGTCCTCACTACTCTTTTTTGTAATTTAAAAATTCGATCTGCGTAAGAAGAATTACCCCAAACAGTTATTCCGTACTGTAAATGGCTATGAAATAGTGCAAAGTAGCACATTCTAAGGGTATTTTTAGGAATCATATAAACTAAGTTGCGTATTAAAAATATACTTGTAGCAAGTCTAGAACTTAAGTAATCTATATGAGCACTCCAATCCAAATTATCGTCTATAAAGATTCCTAATAGTTTAACACTATTTCTTAAGATATACTTCCAATCAGAACTAAAAATCAAATTCTGATTTTTCTCTTCATTTAGCATTAGCCCATTATGTGAGAACCAGTTTTTTGCTTTCTTGGTATCACTATCTATTTTAATTTTTAAATTATTCTGATTAATATCAGTATTTATGAGAGTTGTATCATCTGCAAAGCAAACACATTTTATAGGAAAAGTGTAGTGAAATAAATCGTTCAGATAAATAAGACAAAAAGTGGGTCCTAATATCGAACCTTGAGGTACACCATATTCGACAGTGTTAAACTCAGAATAGCTGTTATTAAGAAAAACTGCCTGTTTTCTATTTGTTAGGTATGATCTAAATAGATTAAGAGTGTTTCCCCTAATACCGTACTTATGCATTTTTTCCAACAGTAATTCATGCGAAACACAGTCAAAAGCTTTGGATAAGTCACATAATGTCAAAGACACAAAATGACCTTCCTCCAAGCCATCAACTATATCTCTCACAATTTTCTGTATAGCTAGTGTAGTGCTACACTTTTGTCTAAAGCCATATTGGTTACAGTGAAGTATTTTGTGTTTTTCTAGATATTCTACCAGACGAACATTTAGAATACTCTTAAAAATTTTGCCGAAAATGGGAATGATTGAGATGGGACGGTAATTTCCAATTTCATCTAAAGCTCCCTTTTTGAACACTGGTAGCACTTTTGTTACTTTTAAAACATCTGGGAAAATCCCCTCAGTAAGACAATTATTATAAAGTATATTAGTAGTATTAGTCAATAATAATATGATTGTTTCCACAATTATTTTTTGTTTAAGAAATAAAATCCGTGCAGTGTGAATTTTTCAATCTATGCAAACATTCCTGATTTTAGTTCATAACAGTAATAAAAATAAGAGTTGCAGTGAGTGTACATTTTTCAAAAATCTATGGCTACATTTTCATTTGGTGAATTAAAAGAACTTCTAATATGTTTAGCCACTGAAGTAAAGTAATTATTGAAATCGTTTGATGTAATCGCGCTTGGACAGACTTTTTTATTTTGAAATTTATTTCTGTGATAATTTATAACTTTCCAACTATCACGAGATATATTTTCAGAATTGGAAAAAAAATTTTCATAAGCCAGTTTTTTCTTTAATTATAGTGTTGATTTATAGTGCTTCTTAAATTTTTTATACTCACTATATTCCTTTGTAACATCAGCAATTATCTTGACCGTGGAAAGATTTTTTCGCATTTCTATTAATTCATCATCAAACCAAGAAATTGGAGCTTTACTATGAGTTCGTGATTTTTTTAATGGAAAATTAATTTCAGTTAACTTACATACATATCGGTAATAAATTGAGCTAATTCTGTTGCTGTTTTGAGAGAAACAACTGAAGCCCAGTCAACGTTGTTTAACGACTGTTTTAACATCCGGATGCCATAATAAATAATAATATAAACTAGACTTTTCAATTAATATAATATAAACTAGACTCTTCAATTAAAATTTTAATCAAATCATCTTTAAAAAAATTAGTAAATTAATCTTTTAGCTGCTTACTATATATATATATATATATATATATATATATATATATCTATATATATATATATATATATTACTTTTTTATTTAGTAATGAAAATATATAGGTATAGGCATAGGTAATGAAAATTTTGTTTTATAGACTTTTTATCTGTACGATACTTTTAACTTTGTACCTTTAGGATTTATTATTTTATTTATTTATAGATGAATCTACAATCTATCATCTTCATTTTGAGCGTTTTCGTCCTAAAAAAACATAAATAGTAAAACGCGAGAAAAGTCTAAAAAATATATTTACATATACATCTCTATTGTCAGCCTGTATATATCATGATCATCAATAGCATCATCTAACTCATTTTTCCCAGAATCATCTGTCATCTAATTGTATACTAATACTTTCATTTGTACCAAACCCAATTCAAAGCTACGTCCGTTTAAAATTTGATTTGTTATTCTAATTTTAATTTTATTCTTACCGATTTTATGTGAATTAATTATTTTACTGTTCTATCTAATAAAAACATTAAGGGAACTTTGTATTTAGAAATATTATAAAATGACTACAACTTATAAGAACTTCTATCAAACACGTGTAACAAATGACTAACGACAACATCTGAAAAGTTCTGGCGCCAAAACTTGGTTTGATGTACTGACATGGGGAGTTGCGCGATCAATTTGATAGAGTTGGTCTTTGACTACACAACATGCACTTTAAAACAAGTAAAATGCACAAGATAAGTTTTTTAACTGAATTTAATTTCGGTGTTGCCTAAAAGCAATGCTATGCAACATAGGACTAACTCGGAACACGCTCACTTTATACAGGAAGCCCAAAACATATTTTTCCATAATAATTTGCTTGAATACTAGGATTATATAAAAAATCAACGAGGAATCTACGTTCCTGTAGTTGGCTGTATACGATATATTAAAAAATTTTATTAAAAATCCTTTGCAAAAGGTATATATTATATTATTATTATAAAGGTATATAATATATACCTTTTACAAAGGATTTTTAATAAAATTTTTTATATAAAAAATAAGTCTAGTTCTTTGCCAAAAGCAAATAAATTACTGGAAACACAAGGACAAGTCAATTAAAAAGAAAATGTAAATTTGAACATTTTTTTTATTTTTATTTAGTATATTGTGTCTCAACTACTGGGTTACTGACAGTAGAAGAAAATCTAGTACATTCCGAACAAGTTCTAGTTGGCTAAGGATAACGTTTGTAAGATCATGTATAAAGTATTTTTTTGTTCTTGATCGTATTTGACACACTGTGTAAGAATAAATATGTTGAACAGTTAATGATTCACTACACTTTTCACAAACAGGTGCTTTCTCCGAAGCCATCAGGTGTCCATGTGTCAGCCGTTTGTGACCAATTCTTAGCCTGCAAAAAATGAATTTGGGTCTTCTACTTAAGTTAAATAGCTGAAAGGTTTCGATGGTAGGTTGTATTTTGTGTAATTTCGAGGTTGAACTTCTTACATTGGTTTTGTCAGGACTTTTTAATTTGGGATCTAAAAAGAAGTTTTAGTTCTAGTGCTAGTTGAACAGATTTGTTGTGTGATTTTGTTGTAATTGCTTCATTTGCAGCAGTATCAGCAGTTTTAGTACCTTAAATGCCAATGTGTGAAGGAATCCATATTAATGTTATGTTTGTTCCAGAAGAAGTGAGACAGTTTGTTGCTTCATGTATGCCATAATCTAATGGATGTTCGGAATATATATTTTTAATCGAGTCGATGGAGGACATCGAATCTGTACACATTGCGGTGTTCTTGGCTTTAGTTTGATTACATAAGTCTTTTAATGCTTGTAGGATGGCGTACAGCTCTACTCTATGGATAGAGGTGAATTATGGAAGGCAGAACTTCTGAATGACACTATTTGTATTTGTTACAGGATATCCGACACCTGTCTTAGTTTTAAATGCATATGTGTAAAGAATCTCATTATATGAGTTTGTATTGATCAGCCCTAGGAAATATTGCCTCAGAATTTGGCTATTGGTTTACTTTTTCTCATAATTATTAAGCGCAATGTTAATTTTTGGTATGTTATTAATCCATGGAAGAGTTGATGACAGTGTAGGTAAGTATTTGTTATTAAAAAATCAACAGGTCGTGAAAGGGGAAGTAAAATTTGGGGTAATTTTTCGCTGCGAAGCGAAAGGGGAAGTTCACCTCTTTCACATCGAAGACTTTAGGCAGGACTGGATCTGAAAGCTCCGAGACATATTCGTAATGCGGTATTCTGAATAATGTTAAAAGTCCTTAAATAAGTCTTTGATGCTGACATATACACAAACTCATCCATAATCCAGTCGAGGGCGAACGAGAGATCTGTATACCTTAATTAGGATATCTTCATCAGCTTCCCAGTGATGGTTTGCTAGAGATTTAAATATATTTAATCTTGCTAAGCAATTAGCTTTAACTTTTATAATCTGTGGTTTCCATGTTAGTCGACTGTTAGAAATTAAACCCACTATCTTGTGTTCGTTAGCTACTGTGAGCGGAATACTATTTAATGTAATTTGAGGTAATAATATGCTACGTGTTCTTCGACTGAATTTGAGTACTTTTGATTTTTCAGCAGAGAAATTAATACCAAAGCTTATAGACCAAGAAGTTAGCTCATTTACTGCTTTTTAAATTAAGTTTGTAGTGTGAACGTATCTTTACCACGGCAATATAAAATCAGGTCATCAGCATATAAATTGTTCTTTACTGAGTTGTGAATATTCTTGCAAATATCAATAATAGTTATTATAAATAAAGTTTAACTTAGAACTGATCCTTGGGGTACCCCGTTTTCCTGAACGTAGGTTGAGGAAACTTTTCCGTTAACTAATACTTTGAAGAGACGATTAGAAAGAAACTTTTCGCTAAAAGATAATGGGTTTCCCGTAATATTGTATTCTTTTAATTTGGTCAATAGAGTAGAAAAGTAATGGAGTGTCGAAGGCTCTCTCGATGTCAAATGATGTTGCTATTAAATCTTGCTTATTTTGAAAGGCGATTGTGATCTCTGTTTGTAACATTACTAAGTTGTTAGCCATGTTTCGTTATGGATGGAATCCGGATTGAGCTGATTCTAAAAATTTGTGTTTTTCTAGATACCAAATAAGTCTTTTCTTTATTAATTTTTCTAGCAGCTTACACAAGTTGCATGTCAGTGAAATAGGATGGTAGGAATTTAGATTATTAGGGAATTTGTCCTGTTTCTTGATTGGTATAACCATAGATTCCTTCCATAATATTTTGGAAATTTCTGATTGGTCCATATTATGTTATACAGGATAAGCAATTTTTTACGGCAAATATGGGAAGATTTTTAAGGAATATGAAGGGAATGTTATCGGGTCCTGCAGCTGAATTTTTGCAAGTTGGAAGAATATTTAAAAGTTCTTGTAGTGTAAATGGAGTGTTTAAGACAGTAGAGTCAAATTTGTGAGATTGGAAAGGATATTGTACATCATTGTCGTTCTACTTCAGTTATGAAACTTACCCAGTCAGCATTAGAAATCTTTCACTTTATTACTGTTTCTGGTAATTTTTTTTCATTATTTGTTATAAAGATGGGAAAATGGTTACTATCATATAGATCATCTAAAACATTCCATGTTAGAAAAGGATATATTTTTAAATCACATAGACTTAGGTCAATCGCGAAAATACCTCCTGTTTAAATTTTGAAACGAGTGTTGGAACCATTATTTAGAAATTAATTGTCGGTAATGTTTAGTACGTTCTCTACAACTTTTCCTGTGCTGCATGTGGTTTGTAAACCCCATGTATTTTTGTGGGCATTAAAGTCTCTGACGATTACAAATGGTGCTTGAAATTGAAAGATTAAATCTACAAGTTCAGCTTCAGTAGGATTGTAACTTGGTGGGATATATATATATATATATATATATATATATATATATATATATATATATATATATATATATATATATAGAGTTTGTATAACGACGCTAAGAATTTCCCGAAAGTTATCCTCCAAAGAATATATATATATATATATATATATATATATATATATATATATATATATATATATATATATATTATACAAATAGTTATTATTTTAGGGACCATACTGTTACTGCGATTGCTTCTAGGTTTCTAACTATAGACAAACGTGTTGAATAGACATCGTTTTCGACAAAAATTGAGCTTCCTCCACTTGCTCTGAGGCATTCTGTTCTTACGTGATGATATCCTTCATAACCCTTAAGATCAATATTATGATTTTGTTTGAAGTTGGTTTCTTGTATGCATATTATATTTGAATTGGTGTTGAATTTTTTCTAAGCGGCAAAAGAATCCGTCACAATTTCATTAAATAATTGTGAAAGTTGTTAGTGCTTGGATTTTTCAGAATGTTTGTGAATGTTGGGTTAAGTCGTCATTGTCAGAAGTCTCAAGAGATGCTTGTGGAACTAGGATATTTGTGTTGTCTAATTCTCAAGGTAATTCCTTTTTAAACTTCATTGGTATTCTTGTGAACTTAAGATAAATACTCGTCTCTGTAAATACAAGAGAATTGTTTAGAGCAATGAGAAGAGAATTATTTAGAGCAATGAGAGACCTAGGAGTACCAAATTAGTTGGTAAGTCTAACCAAACTAACCCTTGAAAAAGTTGAATGCAGAGTACGAATCCAGGGGAACTCTCTGAACCTTTTAAAACAAACGACAAAAGTGCCTGCTCCCATACTTTAGTAAGACAGAAGGCGAGTTGTGAATTTTAACTATTGTTCATAGCTGTTGAACAGTTATTTCGATGTCTCTAATACTTTAGTAAAATAGTGTATTAATACCATCTAATAAATTCTTTAGTTTTATTAAAACTAAAAACAAATAGCCCTTTCAATTCTGATTTTTATTTTTTGAAATTAAGATTTTTGACTACTGAACATCATTATTTATTATATAAGATTACCTCAGTTATTCAAATCTCCGATCATCTAATCGAGCTGTTAGATTTGATTAACTGTTAACCAGTGACCAGTTTCTGAAACGTTAATTATCTTAAAATTACATGATCGTAGAAATTATGTGACATACGATTTGGTTTCGATACTGTCACAATCGGCTGTCATCCTTCAAAATATTAATAAACAACCAAAAAATTTTAAGCTGTACCTACCGTTAAAAAAACAACATAATTTAAAAAATTAATATTAAAAATGAGTAATCCTCCACGCAAAAATTATACAGAGAGGGAGAAGTGTTTACTGTTGCATATAATTGAAAAGTAAGTACGAAATTGTCTAACTTATAGAACAAATTTCTAATTGTATCTTTGTTTTCAGATACAAGAAAATCATCGAAAACAAATGTACAAATGCTATGACCACCGCAAAAAAGTGAAACCTGGGAAAAAATAGCGCTGGAATTTAATGTCAGCGCTTTAATTTGAGAAAGTTTTATTATAAAGAAAAAACTATCTGGTATATCTAAAAAAAATGAAAGTTTTTTTATTTTTATAGTTGCACAAAATAGTCAAGTGAAAGTAGATTATCTACAATTGGAAGACACGGAGCAGACATCCAATGTACCCTCTACTTCCACTGTGCTGCTCAGTACACCCTCGACATCTGCTGTCCTGCCCAAGAAAAAATCTAAAATGTCTAAGGCTTGTTTTAAAAATAAAAAATTAAAAAATGTAGGGAGCGAAACCAATAGACGTATTTATTATAAAAAAAAATTGAGTGTACAAATATAGAAAAAAGAAGCAAACTGGTATTTTTAAATAATGAAATCAGACAAAAAGAAATTTTAGAATTGGAACTTCAAATAAAAAAATTTGAAATGAATAAATAGCAGCTTCAACGTCTACCATATCATCAATGTTGTCATTGTGATCGATAGCTATATTGTGCAATACAGCACAGGCCACAACAATGTTCATGGCTGTATCTAGTTTTACCCTTAGTCCCATAGATAGGCAGGGAAAACGTCTCTTTAATACCCCGAAACATCTCTCTATGGGATTTCTTGTTGATACTTGTGCTTTATTGTAAGCTTCCTCACCATTTGTTCTAGGCTGCAAAAATGGAGTCAAAAGGTAACTTCTACAAGGTTATCCACTATCTCCCAAGAGAAAATCTTTCCCATATATATCACTCTCGAAATCGGCACGTATGTGGCTATCATTGAAAATAGTTGTGTCGTGCACAGAACCAGGCCATCTACAAATGATATCTTGAATCCTTAGCTGTGAATCACATATAGCTTGAGTATTCAAAGAGAAGTATCCTTTTCTATTCCTGAACAGTTCTGCTTGTGGGCCTCCAACTTATTGAATTTTGACGTGGGTACAATCAACAGCACCTATTACGTTTGGAAAATTAGCCAACGCATAAAACCCAGATTTAACACTCAGGCGCTCCTCTGCTGTTGCTGGCATCTTTATAAAAACTGGCCTTAACCTAGCTATCGCTAGAGATATTCTCTTGATGATTCGACATTCTGTTGATTTGTGCACTCTCACACTATCAGCCACAGTCACTTGGAATCCTCCAGTAGCATAAAAGCTGATTGTCAGTAAAATCTGCTCAATGGCACTAATAGATTTGTTTCGTTTGGTTGTTGGTTCCATACCATCTATTAGTCCCACTATTCTGTCACAACTTCCTTGGATACTCTGTAGCGTTGTTTAAATTCACTATCACTGTAGTGTGTCATTGGATTCATCCTGGTTCTGTGATTAACCCAGGGGATGTCATTTTCCTCCTCGCTCGACAATGAAAGGTCAGAAATATCAAAGATGTATATTTAATTTTAAAAATCTAAATTATAATTAAATAACTAATAATTATAATTAAAAACTAAAAAACTCTTTATTTAATAACTATTTAACCTATATAATAACTATACAAACTCTATTTAATAACTAAAAACTCTATTTAATGACTAAAAACAACTCTTTATAAATATTAACAGCCCTTTAATCATCCAATAACTTCAAATTAGGTGACAGTCGATTTTGACAGTCGTTTGACATGCGAAACTAGTTAATCGGCGTTTCAGAAACTCAAAACACATATGATCAACTGTTAACTAACGATTAATCGTTTGTTTTGTTAAATTAGGTGATCGACTGTTGTTGAATGTAGTTTGATTGACGTTTCTGAAACTCAAAATGCGTTTGATCAACGATTAACCATCGATTACATAATTTTTGAGATGATCATCCTTTCGGAAACCGGCTAAATAAATATTAAAAAAAATCTCCATCGACCCCTTTAGCGTGGGTTGATCCTGCACGATTGTGATGTTCAGACTTAAACTGCTTTAGTGCAGGATCGTGACTGCGTCAGGTTTTTCATGTAAAATGGTGCAAAACAAATAATTTTCAAAGAAAGCAAAATTTTAATTAATATTTATAGTAGTAGGAATTTTCAAGTAATCACTTTATATGTTAAAGGTAAATTAAATTATAACAAAAAAATAATTATTTTTGTTAAAAAATAATAAAAACACTTAAAAGTTATTTTAAAACATATCTACTTTGTATGAAAGCCTGCAAAACAGTTTGGTTTTCTAGACAAACAAAGGTAAACTTTACATTTGGTACATAGTATATTAGATCTACTTTTGCAATCTTTAATTCTGCACGATCTTGGACTGTCTATTTCATCAAATGATGGAAGATGATCATACCCATCATACCTTTGGGCCACAAAAGGTGGGTTCAGTAAACCAAACTTAGACGTATTCGGGCGCAGGTTTTTATCTTGTTCATCAATATCAGTTCTTCTTTTACGTTCTGGGGCATTGACTAGACCATCTGCCACCTGCATTCTAAATTCCAATAAGTCTATTATTTTATTTTGGGTACTCCCGTTGCAATTGATTCTAATACGTACAACCGCCAAGCATTCGAAATTGAAAGGTCAAAAAAATGAGGGATGACTGGAGTAAATTCTTTAGTTTTGATGAAGGTCCGATAGTATTTTATGGACTTACCAAGAATATCTACACCTCCCATATTCTTATTGTAGTTCGAGATTACTTTTGGACATTTAACGTCTGTAAATGCTAATTGACTTTTATTCCATCGCTTGATTTGACAAAAATCATCTCCAGAAATGCAATAAGATACTACTAGAATGGATTTGTTGTGCATTCGTTTTACAACAACAATATCATTGCTAATAAACTGTTAAGATTCACCACGTTTCATTTTGCTATCTTGCTTAAAATCAATATTTTTTTTATCAGGAATTCGATTCCTCATAATTGTGTCAGTCCCATGAAGTTCCATTTCTATTAATTTTTCCATTAAAGGTACAGGTGAGAAAAACTAGTCTAAATATACACAACTACCATGTGGAATAGACTTGGATAGATGAAGAATGACAGCAGCTCCTACACCTTCAGATCTGTCTCCAAAGTTTGTTTTAGCGCCTAGGTAAACTTCAAAGTCAATTATCAAACCATGGTGAGTAGTGGCGACAAAAGTTTTAAACCGTTATAGACGTGGCTTTGTTTTAATAACTTGTCTCAAACGTCGTGCACATTTCACACAAAATGGAATCATCTGTTCGTCTATCCAATAAAAACCTTGTTGGCGTTCTAATCTGTTGCAAGCATTCTTTACTTGATCATGTACAGGTTGCACTTTTCAGAGTGAATTCTGGTTTCCTGTAGGAGCTTCATCACTTTCCACAACGTGAAAAGCTATACGAAGAACTTTAAAATGATCCCTAGAAAGAAATCTTGTCAGCAACTAAAGCTAATCGCATTTCTGTCCGCCAGTACATGTGAATGCGTGGGTATGCAATACACCCCATGATAAAATGAACTTCTACAATTTTTTTTAATTCTGTTGCATTGGTGTTTAGAACTGTTGCAGTATTTCGCATATAATAATTATTCGTACAAATTGCGGCATGCCCAAAAAATTTTTCGTCAAAATAGTGTTCAAAATAGGCCAAAGGAGACCAAACCGCTACTGGCGGTCGTTAACAGTGCTGCAGTGTTGCTTCTGTTTGTACGGCATTTACGTCCAGATCCTTTGGCGACTGTCTCGGCTTTTTGTAGGCTTTTAAGGAGCAGTTGCAGACGATGGGTCTAAACTTGGAGGTATCTCAGGCTCATCAACATGCATCAACAGCAGAAACGAGTTTTCTTGATCACCCTCGTCATCTTCTACTTCTTCAATTTAAGAATCGTTGCCATCCCCAATCAGCTGAAGCACCACTCACTTGATAATTCCGTTCCTAAAAGCAGAAACATATTAATATTTTACTAAAGCGAAAAAATAGTATTTCACGGCATTAAAAAGTAAGACACCGAAAGATGAGTTTGAGTCTGAACGTCACGTCCATGCGAACAAATTTTTGAGAGGTTATGTTCCATATAAAGTCAATAATGCCAAAAATATTGTACATACAATTACTTTATTAGCTAAACAAAACATTAAAAGCACAATTCAAGTGAAATGTCGAATACGTCATAATAACAATAATATTCCCACTAAAAACACACAAAATACACCCACTTCGTATCAGAAAGGTCAACAAACCCTAAATACCGTCTTAACCACTTAAATAATAAACAGACTTGTGCAGTATCGTTTTCTACCGTTCTGGGCCCGCAAAGTTGATTAAACAAGAGGCAGGAATTTTTTTAAATAAAGTGCACGATCCTGTCCGCTCTTCTTGAAAAGGATAGGGCTGGTCTGTTAATTTTAAAATAAGTTTTTTTATTATATATAAAATTTCACACTGTATATTATTTCTGAAACCTCTTATAAGGATCTTACAAAGTAAACAATTGGACAAAAATTTTTGTCGTATACTTATATTTTCGCGCTGAAGCATTTCTTTCAATTTACTCACGTCCCATTCATGTATTTTCGTAGCTGGTATGAAGATGTTAACGTACAGCAACTGAGAAATTTGTGAGAAATGAAAATGACAAAGTACATCTTCCCTAATGTGCGTATTTAGGATAACTACATTAACCAGTAGATTAAGCAAAATATTTTACAAAAATCTACATAAATAGTCATAATTCACAATAATTTTTAATGAGCATTTGACATTCTTCTTTATGTGTGGTAGAAGTTTCCACATGGCCCTATAAAGATAAAAAAAAACTATAAAACTAATGCTTTAGCAATAATATAATTTTAAAAATCTTTAAAATATCTAATATCGTAATTTTGTTTCAGGTAAGTCCGTTAAAAAAATATCTCAGTGGTATCTGGTAAGTTTTTGTGCTCCTAAAAATTTTAAATTGTAATTTTATTTTTTTATTTTATTTTTATTTTATTATTTTTAATTTTTAATTCAATTTTATTAACCAATAATGTGGGTACCTACGCAACCTATTTAAGTATAAAACAATATCATTAATAAGCAAGTTTCTTAGACAGTATTAAAATTTTTAATCGACATAAATTGTTTCTTTATCATTTATTTTCGTTAACCTTTACATATCTATCTCATCATATCATATCTATCTAGCACGGATAAACAACTCATAATACTGAGCCTTAAAAGTGAAACGCAAGGACTTGGAAAAATAAAAAAATATTTTTTTTTGTCACACGTGGTAAAAATTTATCTTTTAGAGTAAATAGGATATAGACTCTACAAGCTACAATCTTGCCCAAAACGTAAGTCACCAATCACATTAGCCATCGTTTTGTCAACGCTTTCTTTTTAACTTCTTTACGTGCGATTAACACGACAAGACGCTCTCTGTCTTAAGGTATTTTGAACAGTTTTCAACTCTCCTTCTCCTGGTTCATTCTCTAAGATTCTTGAATTACAAGGAGTATTTTCTATTAAGTCCCACGCATCCTTCTA
Source organism: Diabrotica balteata (assembly GCA_918026665.1). Taxonomy (NCBI): domain Eukaryota; kingdom Metazoa; phylum Arthropoda; class Insecta; order Coleoptera; family Chrysomelidae; genus Diabrotica; species Diabrotica balteata. The sequence goes on from OU898285.1 coordinate 35,491,010, forward strand.
TTTTAGTCATCTGCTTCTGTTTTGTCACTCTCCATTTATGTCTTTTATATTACATGCACTTCTTGTATTTTCGCTTTTCTCCCTATCCAACAGAGTTTTCCCTGATATTCGTCGAAGCATTTTCATCTATGTTGTTTCTAGTAGTCGTCTCGTTTTAGATGTGCCAGGTATTGTCTCCGCCGTGTATGTTAGTATAAGTCTAATGGCTGCTTTATAGATTCTTGTTCTTGTATCTTGTCTTAGGTGTCTGCTCTTCCAGATTGTGTCATTAGGAGATACCTCTGCTTTACTTGCTTCTAAGATTTGTTATCGTACTTCTTTTTCAAAATCTCCGTAACTAGTTATGTCTATTCCCAAATATCTAAACCTTGGTTCCTGCTTTATTATTTTTCCATAAATATCGATTTTACATGGTAGTGGGTATTTAGATGTTGTCATACATTTGGTTTTTTGTGGTGATGTTATCATATTGTATTTCTTGGCTGTTGTATTGAAGATGTATGTTAATCTTTGGAGCTCGTTTTCTGCCTCGGCGAGTAATGCGGCGGCGTCTGCATAACATAATATTTGGATTTCTTTATTCCCCATTATGTATCCATGGCCTTTACGTACGGCTTATATTATTTCGTTCATTATTATACAGTGCTTTTCAGATAAAACTATCCATCCTAAATAACTTTTGAACCTCTAATTTTTTTGGAAAAACGCAAAAACTCTTTAATTAATATCTGAAGGGGGAGGCATAATATCATATTTAAGGTTGCTGGAAAATGCACCCTCTCACCCCCTGTATCAATCCTTTATTTTTTTTTAAATTACTTCCCCCTTTTTTTATTTTATATTTGGATTCTCCTTTTTGTACTGATTTCAGAAATGTATAATACATGATACTTGAAGTGATTAGTTTATGAGAAAAGTAAATACAAAAGCAAGAAAATTGGATTGAAAAAAAATTATTTTTTAACAATTTTATTACACACATCTAGAACAAACATTTCACTGCTAAAAATTTTTACAATAATTGTTTAAAATGACTGCCTTTCACTTCCATACAATAGTACAATCTATTTTGAAATTCTTCTCTGACATTGCTTAACACGTCTGCATTTAATTGTCGACATTCATCCTCTATTCTTTGTTGTAAATCATCTAGATATTCTGGTTGAGTAGCATAATTTTTGTTTTTAAATACTCCCATAAGAAGAAGTCTAGGGGTGTTCAATCCGGTGACCTAGGTGGCCAATCGATCATCTGTCGTCTTTTACCTACCCAAGGACCGAGAAACGTTTCGTTAAAAAATTATCGCACAGGTAAAGCAAAGTGTGGAGAAGCTCCATCATGTTGAAATACAACCAAATCATCAGAAAGGTTATCATCATTTGCTACTATTGTTCTAACGATCAACCACTTGCCTATATAATTCAAGATACGATGCGCCATTTAAGTTTCCAGTGATAAAGAAGGGTGCGATAATGTGATTACGTAGGATACCACACCATACGTTTAACCTTTGAGGATGTTGTGTGTGAAAATCGCGTACAATATGTGGATCACTCTCAGCCCAGTATCGGCAATTATATTTGTTCACCAAACCGTTTAATGAGAATGAGCATTCATCCGAGAAGCAAATATTGTTTAACAATTGTGGATTGTTAATGATGCATTTTATCATTAATTCGCAACATTAGGGACGACGATCAAAATCTTCTTCATTTAACTCTTGTAATAATTTAATTTT